>CM055122.1:3955599-4300643 GCA_029206835.1 Rana muscosa
ACTGGATCGACGCATGCATGAACGACGTGCAGAATGCTTCCAGACTCCCCGCCCCAGTTGGATGCTCCCCAAGCCAACTCCCATCCATCCGCCCTTCCCGACTTCTCCAGTTTCCTCCATCCCGGAGCCCGAGCCGATGCAATTGGGACTTGTCCGTGCCCCTCTTACTCCAGAAGAGAGACTGCGTATGCGACAAGCCAATCTTTGCCTTTACTGTGGCGGTTCGGGCCACTTCCTTCGCACCTGCCCAGTGAGACCTAGTAAGTTCTATCCTCAATTTGTCATGAACTATCAAATTGCTGGAATTTCCCAGACTTACGTTACCCTCTTTGTCTCCCTGCAGCTAGCGGGAAAGGAAACCCGCCTACCGGCTATAGTTGACTCAGGAGCGAGTATCTGCTTTCTGGACTCCTCACTGGAGGGGTGGTTGGATCATGACTGGAGTTAGAGGAGAGCCGCGGGATCACAGAGTGGTAAAACACACTGTTACAGCTGACATTGAAACTGTCTCCGCTCTGCTCACTGATCTCCCACAGCCGCGCCTCCTCCTAACCCCGCGCCTGTAATAGACAGAACACGGGTCCAATGCTGGGATGCATTCTGTCTATTACAGGAGCAGGGTTAGGAGGAGGCGGGGCTGTGTGAGAGTGAGCAGAGTGGACAGTTTCAAAGCTGTTACGGTGTGTTTTACCGCTCAGTGATCCCGCGGCTCTCCTCTAACTCCATGCATTCTTCCACTGGGAGAACGGCTTCCGATCAACCCCGCCTGCCGGCGGTGCTCGTCCCCCCCACTCCCAGGCAGCCCAGCTCCTCGCCAGCCCTCATTTTCCACTCGCAAAATGTCAGTAGGCGAGTGGAAAATTTGAGGGCTGTATATATATATATATATATATATATATATATATATATATATATATATGTCATAGCCAAAATTGTTGGCACCCCATAAATTTTTCCAGAAAATCAAGTATTTCCCACAGAAAAGTATTGCAGTAACACATGTTTTGCTATACATATGTTTATTCCCTTTGTGTGTATTGGAACAAAACAAAAAAAGGGAGGAAAAAAAGCAAATTGGACATAATGTCACACAAAACTCCAAAAATGGGCTGGTCAAAATTTGTGGCACCCTTAACTTAATATTTGGTTGCACACCCTTTGGAAAAAATAACTGACGCTTCCTATAACCATCAATAAGCTTCTTACACCTCTCACCTGGAATTTTGGACCACTCTTCTTTTGCAAACTGCTCCAGGTCTCTCTTATTGGAAGGGCGCCTTTTCCCAACAGCAATTTTAAGATCTCTCCACAGGTGTTCAATGGGATTTAGATCTGAACTCATTGCTGGCCACTTTAGAACTCTCCAGCGCTTTGTTGCCATCCATTTCTGGGTGCTTTTTGATGTATGTTTGGGGTCATTGTCCTGCTGGAAGACCCAAGATCTTGGACGCAAACCCAGCTTTCTGACACTGGGCTCTACAGTGTGACCCAAAATCCTTTGGTAATCCTCAGATTTCATGATGCCTTGCACACATTCAAGGCACCCAGTGCCAGAGGCAGCAAAACAACCCCAAAACATCATTGAACTTCCACCATATTTCACTGTTGTTACTGTGTTCTTTTCTTTGTAGGCCTCATTCCATTTTCGGTAAACATTAGAATGATGTGCTTTACCAAAAAGCTCTATCTTGGTCTCATCTGTCCACAAGACGTTTTCCCAGAAGGATTTTGGCTTACTCAAGTACATTTGTGTCAGCAGTGGGGTCCTCCTGGGTCTCCTGCCATAGCGTTTCATTTCATTTAAATGTGGACGGATAGTTCGCGCTGACACTGATGCTCCCTGAGCCCTCAGGACAGCTTGAATTTCTTTGGAACTTGTTTGGGGCTGCTTATCCACCATCCGGACTATCCTGCCTTGCAACCTTTCATCAATTGTTCTCTTCCGTCCATGCCCAGAGAAATTAGCTACAGTGCCATGGGTTGCAAACTTCTTGATAATGTTGCGCACTGTGGACAAAGGCAAATCTAGATCTCTGGAGATGGACTTGTAACCTTGAGATTGTTGATATTTTCCCACAATTTTGGTTCTCAAGTCCTCAGACAGTTCTCTTCTCTTTCTGTTGTCCATGCTTAGTGTGGCACACACAGACACACAATGCAAAGACTAAGTGAACGTCTCTCCTTTTTATCTGCTTTCAGGTGTGATTTTTATATTGCCCACTCCTGTTACTTGCCCCAGGTGAGTTTAAAGGAGCATCACATGCTTGAAACAATCTTATTTATCCACAATTCTGAAAGGGTGTCAAGAATTTTGACCAGCCCATTTTTGGAGTTTTGTGTGACATTATGTCCAATTTGTTTTTTTTTCCTCCCTTTTTTTGTTTTGTTCCAATACAAACAAAGGGAATAAACATGTGTATAGCAAAACATGTGTTACTGCAATACTTTTCTGTGAGAAATACTTGATTTTCTGGAAAATTTTCTGGGGTGCCAACAATTTCAGCTATGACTGTGTGTATATATATATATATATATATATATATATATATATATATATATATGCACACACACAACATTCCAGTGTGGTTGTACAGTGAGTCCAATTAGTACACTTTAAGCATTATTAAAATCACTGCTCCCGGAAAAACTTTTTTTTGCATTGATACATGTCCCCTGGGGCAGGACCCGGGTCCCTAAACAATTTTTCATGACAATAACTTGCATATAAGCCTTTAAAATTAGCACTTTAGATTTCTCCCATAGACTTTTACAGGGTGTTCCGTGGCTTTTCGAATTTGCCACGAACACCCCAAATTGTTCGCTGTTCGGCGAATGTACCGTATTTATCGGCGTATAACACGCGCCGGCGTATAACACGCACCCCAAGTTTAGGAGGGAATTTTAGGGAAAAAAACTTTTAGGAGGGAAGTTTAAGGAAAAAAAACTTACATTTAAATGCAGCCTTACCAGTGTCCATTGCAGCCTTGTCAGTGCAGCCTTGTCAGTAGTGTCCATTGCAGCCTTGCCCCAGTGTCCATTGCAGCCTTGTCAGTGCAGCCTTGCCAGCAGTGTACATTGCAGCCTTTCCCCAGTGTCCAGTGCAGCCTTGCCCCAGTGTTCAGTGCAGCCTTGCCCCAGTGTCCAATGCAGCCTTGCCCCAGTGCAGCCTTGCCCCCAGTTTTCATTGCAGCCTTGCCCCCAGTTGTCCCCAGTTTTCATTGCAGCCTTGACAAATTTCGAAATTGGCGCAGCCATCGCCGAGAACGCGGCGACTGGGCGGAGCCGAGATACACAAAGCCGAGTGTACTCGGCTCTAGTTGGCTCTTCTCGGCTCCGCTCACAGTCACACTGAGTCCCGCCCTATGATGGACATAATACAGGTCCAATGGCGGGACTGGGCGTGACTGTGAGCGGATCCGAGAAAAGCCACGTACACTCGGCTATGTGTATCTCGGCGGCGATCGCTGCGCTCCGCTCAGTCAGCGGAGATCGCCGGAATCAGTGAGTATCGGCGTATAACACTATTTTCCCCTGATTTTAAGGGGAAAAAAGTGCGTGTTATACGCCCATAAATACAGTACATATATACAACATTCCAGTGTGGTTGTACAGTGAGTCCGATTAGTACGGATCAGACTGGGGTTCTCGGTCACCCTGTGTCCCTATTAGAGACACAAGGTGATTTAAACATAACAAGAGCATGGGGAACTGAAACAAGGGTTTCCCAACCTCCGCAAGGGATTCTGGGTTTCACGGGCCCCCCGCCCAAAGTGACTCCCGTCACAGTGGGTCTTTCAGGTGTTGTTGCCAATGGACTGCATGGCAGGTCGTCATATGTCTGGTCAAGCATGTGGTGCCCAAGTGGCTGCTCTTCTAGACTCGCTTGATCCGCTTCAGACATAGGTTGCAAACAGCAACATAGGTTGCAAACATAGGTTGCAAACAGCTGCCCCTTGGAGGACATCCTAACTCGTTGGAGTTGTGCCTCCTCCTCCTCCTCACTTTCCTCCTGTCTTCTTTCAGGCACCCAAGTACAGTTAGTGAACTCATCATCCCCTCACTCCTCATCACTGGAGCAAACTTGGCAGTATGCTGCAGCTGGGGGAACATGACTGCCAGTCTCTTGTCCTTCTGTGGCACCCCCTCTCTCTAGGCTCACGTTACTCTCGTCCTCAACCTGGTAAGCAACATCAGAGCCTTCAAATTGCTGCGTATCCTCCAGCAGAAATTTACAGACACTGGTCGAATAATTCTGGTGAGGCTACGGAAGGAGTAACTGTGGACAAGGAGCCGGTGGAATAGGCCACTTTGGCAGCTGCATTGGAAGGCAAACTTCTATGAGCTTGGGTGACAGAGGATGAGGATGGCTTCGTTATTCACTCCACCAATCTTCTGCATGTTGTGGCTCAATAACATGGCCAGCAGCAGAAAAAAAAAGAACAAGCGTGCCCCACGGCTACCAGCAGAAGATGCACCATGTCCATGACCACCACTGTTCACTGTAGACACAGAGGCTGCTTGCCCTCTTTTAGTGGCATGTGAGTCTCTGCATCTCCTTGGTGGCCTTTCAGACATGATGAGGTTTTTCTTATTGACACCGCACTACACTGTATTATATACTGTAAACCGGCTGCACTGTTTTATATACTGTGTACACCACCTGAAGTGTATTAGAAACTGTTCACACTGTATTTTATACTGTGTACACCGTCTGTACTATATTATAAACTGTACACCGGCTGCATTGTATTATACACTGTGTACACCGCCTGAAGTGTATTAGAAACTGTACACACTGTATTATATACTGTGTACACCGCCTGAAGTGTATTAGAAACTGTACACCACCGAACGCACTGTATATATAGGCTACACTGAATGCAAAATATATATAGATATATCTATATATATCTATTGTAGCAGGGTTCCTGTAAAACAGGTTAAAATTTACAGGAAAAGTGATATATGTTCCTCCACGGATTCTTAGATTTGCAATGTAAGATAATACCAGCAAAGACTTTAGGATAAAGAAAGATAGTTCTTTATCCTGTGTTGGTAAAGTTCGTTCCGGGGCTGGTTTTATTGGGAGTCTGATAGAGCTCTGGGTGGGACAGGCTCCCAGGTCCGTGGAGCTGCAGTTTGTTGGTTTCCTTCCAGGCCTTGATTAAGGCAGCTGGTCTCAGCTCTGAGAGAGAGAGTGTCTCCATGTGAAGAGAGAGTGTGTGTCTCCATGTGAGGAGGCATCCAGGAGCATGGCTGCTTACCTCTGATTATTGGATACAAAGGATTTACATTTGTAAGGACACTTACTACAAGACCAAGGACTGGTCAGTCTATGGACACAGTAAGGCTCGGTAGAGCAGAAGTTTATTGTTTGATGGGAAGATGTTTTTCTTCTGTTTGGGAATATCCTGTGGAATAAACGTGATGTTTTCCTAAAGAAACTGTGAGTTTGTCCCTGCATTGAGCCTAATCCCCCACAAGTGGTGGAGAATGCGGGCATATAGACGGCGGAATCCGGGTCTCTGCTCCAGTGGTGAGTCGCATCTGGAACTGCTGCTAGCTGTGTGTGGCAGCCAGGCAAACAGCGTTGCGCAGAAGTTCATTTGATGGACTGTGTGGCATGCAGGTTGTGTAGCTGTGAAAGGAGAATCAAACATATATATTTTTTTCTCTGTGTTACAAGTTTCTGTGTGCAAGACCGCAAGGATGGGGCGGTCAAAACAGAAAAAGGAAGCAATCCTTGCTAAAGCCCGGGAACGGCTATTGTGGCTAGAGGGTATTTCACCACATGCCCCAGCCGCACCAGAGAATTCATCTGAGTGTGAAATCTCTGAGTCCTGGGGTAAATTAATCATGTCACCCCCAGTTAAAAGGGAAGTTAGAGGTTGTCCCTGGCAACAGGAAGCCAGCCAGACAACAGTGTGTGGAAAAGAGTATGGTCATCAGTGGAAGCAAAGTCCAGGCCAACAGGGATGTTGGGGATCCAAGGAGTCTGTCTGCTGATGGTCGTGACCAGTGGTATTCCATGACAACAGAGACAACAGAGAACCTGGCATGGAGGAGTTGCCAAGAAAGTATAGCTCAAGGTCCAATACCATGCGTGGAGTGTGGTCAAGTGGGGCATGGAATCTTTACTTGCCCAAGGTTATGGAAAACTGCTGAAGAGTCTGTAAAGACTGTAAAGACTGCAGTGTCGTCCTGTGGCCACACAGAGGCAGTAGCTGGTATGGATGCAGCTGAGAGACAGTGCCCTCAAGTTAAGGCTATGATGCCAGCTACTGAAAATTGTAAGACTGTTACAAATTGAAAGACTGAACAAATTGAAGTTGGAGTATGTCCAGTGGGGAGATCCGCAGTACCAATGGACATAGACTTTCTGCAGTGTGCTACCCAGAGCAGTGGGGAGGCACAGCGTAAAGCCCAACTAGCCGCAGGGCTAAAGACTGGAAAGGACATGGTGACTATGCATGTGCCTGCGAAAAGCTAAACTAGGGGTGACCAAAATTTTCCTTGTGCCATGTTCCCTAGTGACAGGTGCTGCAGAGTTGCCCAGGGAAGCTTCCAAGGAGTTTGCAGTGACGGAGCAGAGAGTTTTCCAGGTCAGCTATGGAGCTGTCCAAGGAGCAAAGAGTTCCTCTTTACATATAGAGGGTGCTGTGAGGAGAGGCTCACAGGCTGCGGTGGGTAATGGACAATCCACAAAAGTAGCAGTTATGTCTACATGTAATGAAAATTCTGATGGTTATGCTGACAAAAGTGTTACTGTTGGCAAATGTGAAGGTATTGGGGATAATAACATTGAAAAATGTGTTTCCTTTAATGTCATGTCTGAAAATGTTGGAAAAGTGTTTACTACCAATGATGGGAGTAGGATATTTCCCATGACAACCAGAAGCACAGGATTGTCCATGGAAGTCTCATGGGGCCTCCATGGGTTGGAGCCAGAGGTTTTTCAGGATGGTTGTGGTGCTACTCTGGTGAAACAAGGGAAGACTGAGTCACACAGTAAGAGTGTGTGGGCGCAGCCCCACAACCCTAAGTGTAACCCAGTTGTCAAGGGGTTCATTCAGCCTGCAAAAGCTGAAAGTGCAGAGCTGTATGTGTCAGTAGCACCACCCGAGCAAGTAGGGCAAAAGTATGTATTACAGCCTGCCTTGTTAGATAATGTGTCATCCCAAGGGGATATGTATAGAAATGACCCAGGTGATGTTTTGGCTGGTGAATCCCAGGTTCTTGTGGGGCCTTCTAGAGCAGGTGATGCAGTGCTGTGGAGCACCAGGGATAGAACCACAAGAGACTGGGGCAATTGGTGCAAGGAAGTACTTGCGACACTAGACAAAGCGACAATAAATTATAAAGCAATGATGGGTAACAAGTTTGTGGACACAACATCTGTTATGCCAGACAGAGGGTTTGCAGAGCGGCCGGTGCTCAAGGGCATGTCAGCCCCTGTGAAGGTTGATCCCCTCCAGTCTAAAGGAATGCTTCTGGGCCTAGACATGGCAGATGGGTTGTCCACATCCCAGCAACTAAGTAATGTTAAGTGTCAAGGTGACAGTGTGACTAATGGTGCAGAGGCTCATTGGTGTAGCGATGGAGGTGAAGAGGAGATATGTGTCTGACAGCGCTCCAGGGGAGCAACAGGCTGTGGTCATGGGTACTTCCAAGGTGGTGGAGATTTCTTCAAATGTCTCAACCTCTCAAACTGCAGTGGATGAGCCCCTCCATGTCTTGGACAAGGGAAAAGTCCAAAGAAAAGTCTGGTATTTAGACATGGGAGGTTCAGAAATGACAGAAACCTTACTGGAAATGCTAGACTTCATAAAAACGCACTCACTGTACACCTGGGTGTCTCCACCGCAGTCGGACAAGGTGGTGCTGTGGAGTACCAGTGGGTGGAGCCAGGTGGTACAGGCCGTGCTGCAAAGCCTTGATCAAGAATGGTATTAGTGGGACCAATTCTTGTTAACAGTGTGGCAAATAGTCTTGAGGTTCTCTGAGAGGGTGCTCTCAGTAACTGAGTGGTATGGAAGGTGCTTGGGAGAACTGTTGGAGACATCAAAGGTCTCTCCGGCTGGTGTAGTGACTAGAAACATCTCTGCTGGTGTGGTCCGAGGTGCGGCTGAGCAGAAGTCACAGGGCGTGGATACTGTCTCACCTGCTAAACCTCATGAGAAGGAAAGGCCCGGAATAGACACAGCACTAACAGAGATGCTTTCCATCACTCAGAAAGAGGTACAACTTAAAGTACCCGGAGACACTGTGAAAAGTGAGGTGGTTGCCATGGGTAACCAGAGAAAGGTTCTTGAACCTGAAAGACCTATGGTGAGAGGTAAACCTGACTTCTGTAAGTGGAAAGGTAGAATCAAGGATGGTAGAGTCCCCCGAAGAAAAGAGAGTAAGCCTAGGGACCCCAAGAAAAGAGTCCTCAGTGGTAACTTGGTCCCCAGAAGCTGAGAAAGCTTTCCAGAACCTAAAGAACGCCTTGTGTAATAGTCCTGTCTTAATCACCAAAGAATTTGTAGTGCAGTTGGATGCTTCAGAAGTGGGGTTAGGTGCAGTATTGTCCCAAGTGGTGAATGGGGAGGAACACCCCATAGCATTCCTAAACAGAAAATTGACCCCTGCTGAAAAAGAATGCGCCATTGTAGAAAGGGAATGTTTAGCTGCCAAAGCGGCCCTTAAAAGTTTAAAATATTGTCGGTTGGGGCGACAGTTTGGGCACCTAGCGGACCATGCCCTCTCAAATGGATGGCCCAAAATAAGGAGGAAAATACAGGATTTACAGTCTGTTTGCTCAAAGTGCTCAACCCCGAGTTTGAGCAGAGGGGGGAGATATGTAGCAGGGTGCCTGTAAAACAGGTTAAAATTTACAGGAAAAGTGATATATGTTCCTCCACGGATTCTTAGATTTGCAATCTAAGATAATACCAGCAAAGACTTTAGGATAAAGAAAGATAGTTCTTTATCCTGTGTTCGTAAAGTTCATTCCGGGGCTGGTTTTATTGGGCGTCTGATAGAGCTCTGGGTGGGACAGGCTCCCAGGTCCGTGGAGCCGCAGTTTGTTGGTTTCCTTCCAGGCCTTGATTAAGGCAGCTGGTCTCAGCTCTGAGAGAGAGAGTGTCTCCATGTCAAGAGAGAGTGTGTGTCTCTATGTGAGGAGGCATCCAGGAGCATGGCTGCTTACACCTGATTATTGGATACAAAGGATTTACGTTTGTAAGGACACTTACTACAAGACCAAGGACTGGTCAGTCTATGGACACAGTAAGGCTCGGTAGAGCAGAAGTTTATTGTTTGATTGATGGGAAGATGTTTTTCTTTGGAACTCCCTACCCCAATCTGTCCGACTGTCCCCTAATCTATCCAGATTTAGACGATCCCTGAAAACTCTACTCTTTAAAGAAGCCTATCCTGCTTCTAACTAACACTTTTACTTCCTCCATCAGCTTATCCCCCACAGCTATTACCTTTTGTATCAATTGACCCTCCCTTTTTAGATTGTAAGCTCTAATGAGCAGGGCCCTCTGATTCCTCTTGTACCAAATTGTAATGTAACTGTAATGTCTGCCTTTATTTTGTTAAGCGCTGTGCAAGCTGTTGGCGCTATATAAAACCTGTATAATAATAATAATAATTACACCGCCTGAAGTGTATATACTGTAGACCACTGTATATATAGTATACACTGAATGTAGCGTACTGTGTATATATATATATATATATATATATATATATATATACTAGACTGTATACAGTATCTCACAAAAGTAAGTACACCCTCACATTTTTGAAAATATTTGTGTATATCTTTTTATTTGACAACACTGAAGAAATGACACTTTGTTACAATGTAAAGTAGTGAGTGTACAGCTTGTATAACAGTGTAAATTTTCTGTCCCCTCAAAATAACTCAACACACAGCCATTAATGTCTAAACCGCTGGCAACAAAAGTAAGTACACCCCTAAGTGAAAATGTCCAAATTGGGCCCAAAGTGTCAATATTTTGTGTGGCCACTGTTGTGGAAATTGTATTAAGATGTATTTAATATGTATTGTCACAGTGTCCCCTAGTGTTAGTTCTCCTGCAGCCCGCTCTGAAGAGTGGACTGGGGCAGACTGATGCTGGTTGAGACCCGTTTAGGTAGTGGAAAGATTCTTGAGGATACAGAGAAGTGTTTACAAAGTGAGGATATGTCCATCAGCGAAGGGCCCCTGTGCAATGCACAGATGATCGTCTGAGGGGGATGTTTTCACTCTGCAAAGACATTATCGGTTATGGGGGGATGCACGCTTTTGTTGTTATGGTCGGGTACAGCGTCCATGATTTCAAGGACAGCCATGTGGCTTTCTTTGTCTAGCTGAAGATGATGGCTTACAGAGACAGGGGGCGGGAAATCATACACACTGCCCCTGCCCAGACACACCCATAAGACTCCCCTAGTCATTGTTCATTGGTTGAGATTTGTATAACTCCTCCTGTTTGCCTGTGCTTGATTGGCAGATTTGTGAAGCAACCAGGCTCTATTGTTATATAAATAAAGATTGCTACCATTATCAGAAAGTGTTTTATATAACTTTGGCATTTTCAGATATGTTGTTTGGTTGGAGAGCCTGGGTTTTAGGCCTCCTATGAGCCCTAGTTGATGTAGCCTAAAGTGTTTGTCTACAGTTAAGTGTTCATTTGGTGTCTCAATTGTGTAGTCAGTTTTTGTGGGGAGAAATTTTGGTTTTCTAGTGAAGAAATCTCGGTTTGTGTTGGTTTTGGCAGGATCACCAACTGCATTTCATGTATTAATGCCGCCATTTTGTCGTGGTCCGGCTTTCGTCTCCCATTTAGCTGTAGTCCGAATTTCAAGCACCATTTTGTAGTGGCCTGATTTTCATTTGTTGCAACTGCCATTTCATGTCTGATGTGTTTTGGGTGAAATTGCTCTGCTTTTGGTCCAGGTTTCAGCATTTAGTGAGGGTGAGACATCAGTTTGCAGGAGTTTAAGGTTTTGTTTTTAGTTGTGTGTTATTTCGGTCTCAAAACTTGTGGTCTGACTGTCCAGGGGATATGGGAGTCGAGGGGGATTCCCTCCCATTTGTTTATTCCACCCTTTCCTGAACATAAGATTTTTAGACAATTTGAAGATTCCTATATGATGTGTGAGGGGGTTAGCTCGGCAGCGGGTGTGTGTGACCCCCGGGATGGGCTCCCCAGACAAAAACAGGCCCAGCAAACGGAGGTTGTGGTTTTCAAAATCAAAAAGGTGCGGTTTATTTTCTATTTACAGTGCCAAAACACAGCAAAGCAAAAGAAACATAAATAAAATAAATCCTGGTCAACTTGACCTCTGACTAAACATACAGGTTTCCTAACTAACAACTGGGATCAGCCTAGTGCTGTCCTAGTCCCTAAGTCCCTGGTTTTAAATGTCCAAGCAAATAGCCACACAGGCTTTGTCTCACCGCACAGGGGTTCACTCTCCCTAGACAGTCCACACAGGTCTGGTTCCAGGCATGAGCTAACATCTAATGAAGCTGGGAGTTCTTATAGAGGCCTAAATGAGCTGACAAGCTTCAGCTGGCCTCATCAACTCCCTGTCTGTACGACGCCCCACACTCTCCCTAGAGGTATGAGTCATCCATGAGCCCACTAGCCTTATACAACTCTCCACCTAGTTGTATAAGTCGGCGTAAAGCCTGAATCTGGGCGAAATATATCTACCCCCCTGGATGCAACCAGGTGACTTTACCTTCCTGCTGTCACATACCCCCCCTCTTGTTTTAACCTCGGGGTTGGAACACCAGCAATCAGGCATTCATGTACTCGAGACAAAGCATCCACATTCCCCATTTGAACGCCAGGGCGATGCTTTACTGTGAAGTTGAATTCCTGGAGGGCCAGGAACCACCTATTCACTCTTCTATTTGTTTCCTTGTTTTGAGCCATCCACTTTAACGGAGCGTGATCCGTAACCATGTCAAAGTGCCTACCTAGCAGGTAGTACCGAAGGGAATCTAGAGCCCACTTCACCGCTAAACACTCCTTTTCAACGGTGGCGTAATTTACCTCATGGGACTTCAACTTCCTGCTGAGGTAAATGACTGGGTGCTCTTCCCCGTTCCAGACCTGGGACAATACTGCTCCTAACCCCACATCTGACGCATCACTTTGTACGACAAAGTCTTTAGAGAAGTCGGGTGAGTACAACACTGGCTGGCTACATAAGGCTTGTTTCAAGAATTGGAATGCTGCCTCAGCCTCGGGGGTCCATTTAATCATGACCGACCCTTTCCCCTTCGTCAGGTTGGTTAGGGGCACAGCCTTAGAAGCAAAGTGGGGAATGAATCGCCGATAATACCCAGCGATTCCCAGAAAGGCTCGTACCTGCTTCTTGCTGTTGGGACGTGGCCAACTCTGGATGGCCTCGACTTTGTTGAGTTGGGGTTTTATTACTCCCCTCCCAATGGTGTACCCAAGATATTTGGCCTCCTCCTGCCCAATGGTACACTTCTTGGGGTTAGCCGTAAACCCCGCTTCCCGAACAGAGTCCAGGACTGCTTGCACTTTTGGCAGATGTGAGGCCCAATCTGTGCTATGGACAATTACGTCATCCAGGTAAGCCGCAGCATACTTCCGATGGGGCCTCAGCATCTGGTCCATTTTCCGCTGGAATGTGGCCGGCGCATTCTGTAACCCGAACGGCATTCTTTTATATTGGAACGCCCCGTCTGGGGTTACAAATGCGGTTTTCTCTTTGGCCGACTTGGCCAGGGGGATTTGCCAATACCCTTTTGTGAGGTCAAGAGTCGTCATGTATCGGGCTGTTCCCAGCCGGTCGATCAACTCATCTATACGTGGCATGGGGTAGGTGTCAAATTTTGTAACTTTGTTCAACTGACGAAAATCGTTACAAAATCGCCAGCTCCCATCCGGTTTAGGCACCAACACAATGGGACTAGACCAATCACTTTGGGACTCCTCTATCACCCCTAAGTTCAGCATTTTCTGTACTTCCTCCCGTATTGCCTCCCGTCGGGCCTCTGGGATCCGATAGGGTTTTAACTTCACCCTTTCACCGGGCGGGGTAATGATGTCATGCTCTACCCCAGATGTTTGTCCCGGCAGCTCAGAGAATACCTCCTTGTTGCGAAGCACAAACTCCTTAACCTCCTGTTGTTGGGGTTGTGACAAGGTGGCTGCTATTCCAACCTCAGGAATCACGCAACCAGTTTGAGCTGGTGACCAAGTGTCTGCGACTAGGGACTCTCTATCCCTCCAGGCTTTCAACAGATTAACGTGATAGATCTGTTCGGGCTTTCGCCTTCCTGGTTGTCTGACCTTGTAATTCACTTCGCTCACTTTTTCCATTATCTCATAGGGGCCTTGCCATTTGGCAAGGAATTTACTTTCAACCGTAGGGACAAGTACCAGTATCCTATCCCCCGGGGAAAAGGTACGGGTCTTGGCTCCACGGTTGTACACTCTCTGCTGTGCTAACTGCGCTTGGGCCAAATGTTCCTTCACGATGGGCATTACCTGTGCAATTCGGTCTTGCATCAGGGCGACATGCTCAATCACACTCCTGTGGGGAGAACTCTCACTTTCCCAAGTTTCCTTGGCAATATCCAACAGCCCTCTTGGGTGTCTCCCATACAGTAACTCAAAGGGGGAGAATCCCGTAGAGGATTGGGGCACCTCCCTAATAGCAAACATCAGATAAGGAAGTAGACAGTCCCAATCCTTTCCATCTCTATCCACCACTTTCTTCAACATTTGTTTTAGGGTTTTGTTGAATCTTTCAACCAGCCCATCGGTTTGGGGGTGATACACAGATGTACGTAATTGCGCCACTTTGAACAATTTACACAGCTCCTTCATAACCCGGGACATAAAGGGTGTACCTTGGTCCGTAAGCAGTTCTTTACAAATACCCACCCGGCTAAACACAAGAGATAGCTCTTTGGCTATGGTTTTGGCCGAGGTATTTCGGAGAGGGATCGCTTCTGGATAACGGGTGGCATAGTCCATTATAACTAATATGTACTGGTGCCCCCTAGCGGACTTGATTATAGGCCCTACCAAATCCATGGCGATCCTCTCAAACGGGACCTCAATGATGGGTAGAGGGACCAGCGGGCTACGGAAATGTGGCATCGGGGCCGACCTCTGACACACAGGGCAGGAGGAACAATAATTTTCTATGTCCTTCATCACCCCCGGCCAATAGAATCTCTGTAATACCCTCTCTCGGGTTTTCTCTGTCCCCAGATGACCTCCAAGAATGTGCCCATGGGCCAACTCCAACACCAACTTCCTGTAAGGTTTGGGCACCACAAGCTGCTCAACGGTTTCTTCTGCCCTTTTTGCCACCCGATACAGTAGGTCCTTCTCTACGCTGAAGTATGGGTAAGTGCAGGTATTATCTGGGTTCACTAACTCGCCATCTATTTTCACTACGTTTTCCCGTGCCTTTATTAGGGCGGGGTCTTTCAACTGTTCTGTGGCAAAGTTTTCCCTGTGAACCTCAAGATCAGAAAACTCCACAGACGGTAGGTTTTCGTCTGAGGAGGTGGGCTCCTCTCCAGTTTCTTGAGTCTCCCCTGCCAATACTGATAAGGGAAATTCCGGAGAGTCCTCACCACTCTCAGGGGAGTTCTGGCTATCACATTCCTGGTACATAGGGGCACCAGTGGGGGGCTCAGGATCATCCCACAGTTCCCAGAACTTCGGAAAATCCCTTCCCACAATGGCGTCATGCGGTAACTGAGATACTAAGCCCACTGGATGAGAGAGGGTACCTTTGGGGGTCTCGAAACACACTGTAGTCACTGGATACTCTCGGGTGTCCCCATGCACACAAATAACAGCTACCTTGCTATTCCCAAAGACCTCTGTTTTAACTAACTCAGCCTTTATCAGGGTCACAAGGCTACCTGAATCCAGCAATACCACAACATTTCTACCATTAACACACATTTTGCATAAATGTTTCTCAGTTCCTCGAATGGCAGTGCATGCGACTGTCGCACACAGCGACTGACGTCTGCCCGTCAGAAAGTCACACTGCATGGGTTCCTCCACAACCGGGCAATTGGCTGCAATATGTCCCGCTTGCCGGCAGCGGTAGCAAACGATCCTTCTTGCCGCCTCTTGAGCCGCTGATTTCCCAGGCTGTTCTCGCCAAACTTGGGGTAGAGCTCCCACCCTCTCACTCTCTCCACCCTCACCCCTTGGAATCCTCTTATCCGCCCCTGGAGATGGTCTGGTCTTAGGGTGGAAAGTCCGAGTGTCTCTGGAAGAGGCCGTCAGGTTCTCTGTAGCCAAGTATTTCTCCCCACAATCCACAAGACCATCGGCCGTCTCTGGGTCTCCATGGCTTACCCACTTTTGGATGGCAGTAGGAAGAGCTCTCAAAAACCGATCCATTACAACACGTTCCACAATCTTTGGTGCGGACAAAGTCTCTGGCTGTAGCCACTTTCTGCTCAGGTGAATGAGATCATACATTTGAGACCTGGGGGGTTTTCCAAGCTGGAAAGTCCAGTTATGCACACGCTGAGCCCGGACAGCCTGGGTGACACCCAGCCTTGCCAAAATTTCAGCTTTTAGCATCACATAGTCTTTTGCATGGTTAGGCTCTAGGTCATAGTAAGCTTTCTGCGATTCACCAGTTAACAGAGGAGCCACCAGTCCAGCCCACTGCTCCTCAGGCCACTTTTCTCTTTCAGCGGTCCTTTCAAATGTGGTCAAAAATACCTCTGGATCATCCTCTCCAGTCATTTTTGTCAATAAACGACTCACCCCAAAGGACGCGGTATTAGTGGGACGGCTTTCCTCACTGGTCTGCGGACGTTGCTGCATTACTGCTTCCATTTGTTGTAGTCTCTGCTCTTGCTTCTGTAACAGGTCTATGAAGCGGGCCTCAGATTGCTGCTGGGCTTGTTGCTGAGCTTCCAGACTCTGTTGGTGAGCTTGCTGCTGGGCTGCAAGGCTCTGTTGATGAGCTTGCTGCTGGGCTGCAAGGCTCCTTTGCAAACCTGCATTTGTCTGCTGTTGATTGGCATTTGCTAGAGCCAGCTGTTTCAGTATCTCCTCCATGCTGGCTTAAAAAAAAACTGCCACTGGTTCTCCACCAACTGTGAGGGGGTTAGCTCGGCAGCGGGTGTGTGTGACCCCCGGGATGGGCTCCCCAGACAAAAACAGGCCCAGCAAACGGAGGTTGTGGTTTTCAAAATCAAAAAGGTGCGGTTTATTTTCTATTTACAGTGCCAAAACACAGCAAAGCAAAAGAAACATAAATAAAATAAATCCTGGTCAACTTGACCTCTGACTAAACATACAGGTTTCCTAACTAACAACTGGGATCAGCCTAGTGCTGTCCTAGTCCCTAAGTCCCTGGTTTTAAATGTCCAAGCAAATAGCCACACAGGCTTTGTCTCACCGCACAGGGGTTCACTCTCCCTAGACAGTCCACACAGGTCTGGTTCCAGGCATGAGCTAACATCTAATGAAGCTGGGAGTTCTTATAGAGGCCTAAATGAGCTGACAAGCTTCAGCTGGCCTCATCAACTCCCTGTCTGTATGACGCCCCACACTCTCCCTAGAGGTATGAGTCATCCATGAGCCCACTAGCCTTATACCACTCTCCACCTAGTTGTATAAGTCGGCGTAAAGCCTGAATCTGGGCGAAATATATCTACCCCCCTGGATGCAACCAGGTGACTTTACCTTCCTGCTGTCACAGATGTTATAAAGTCCAGAGGGGGCCACCAGGGCCGCTGATAAGCCAGTACAACTGGCCCTGTTGTACCGGGCCTGGCCACCAGGGAGGGCCCGGACATTCTGAACAGAGTGCTAAAAAAAAGTCTTTCTCCAACTCCTCCGCTCCTCCCGGATCCTCCCGGATCCTCCCCCATCCTCCCCCTTCTTCTGGTGTGCACACATGAGCTGCGTTATGGTGGCAATGGACCATGATTCTCAGGGGACTGCAGGTTAGCCCAGTCACATTAACTGCAATGTTAAGTCTAATGTCTGTTTTTTCATGTAGCACAGCTGTCCTGACTCCTGACTGAGAAATTGGGTTTTAAATGGCACTGCCCAATTTCTCACAGAAGTGCTACATGAAAAGGGAGATGCCATCAATGTCAGCAAACCCCACATTTTATTACTTCTGTCTAAATTTTTAGATCACTGGTTCACACCATGCCTGGAGCTGAATCACACAGGAACACATTGTGCGTTCCTATGCGATTCACATGTGGGTCTGTGCAGTGCAATTTCAAGCTCATTCATTTTGAATGGGCTAAAATTGCAATGCACCAAAAGTAGTGTATGCACTGCAACCAGATCACATGGTGATCCAGGGCTGGCAGGTGCAGGGCAAACACACTACAACCTGCGACCTGCATTTGAGGTGTCATTAACTTTTTATTGACACCTGCTGCAAATCGCAAAAGCAGTACATTTTGCATGAAGGTTGAATTGTACAGGAATCCACAGCACATTCCTTCACAATTCAGATGCAGGCATGGTGTGAACCAGCCCTTAGACATAATATTACTTCTCATTAAAAGTTTCCAAAAAAGCTTTTTTTTTTTTTGGGTTTAAAGTGGGTAACAGGGAAAGTCCAGAACTTAAGGACTTTCAGTAACGTTGACTGCTGAATCCAAATTCAAAAATATGTATTTAATATTCAAGCAAGCAGCTAACCACAAGCTTGGAGAACATAGTACATGGTGATACATTCAAAAGTGTTCTATTTAGAATGAGTTGCCCCAGTCCTTTTATACAGTTCAAAGGGGGAGGTGCATTATAGGTAGGCTTCTTTGAAATACAAAACAATTTGTTGATGTTTACATTCAAGAACAAATGGACATTTATCATCTATGTGTTACTTCCAGTCCAGCCATCTCTGGGAAAATGTCACAAAGGACCTCATTCCCAGCTGGAGGTGTGAATGTAAATTTGACTACAAACGTAGATAAACAGTTGCTACATCCTATGACTCAAATTTGATCAATTTCTAAACAGTCAAATCACATTGTGACACAATATGACTTCTAACAGAATGCACAACCAATATACACATTATACATACATATATATATATATATATATATATATATATATATATATATACACACAGTGTAGAAACACATGCTTCGATAATCATGAATATTGTTTGATAAATAAATGGCTATTCCATTTACCCGATCAATCCCATCTATTGGTCAAATTAAAATTGACCACATAACTAACAGCACTATAACAAACAATTCATACATTGGTTGTGGACAGTTAAGTTCTTGACTATTCAGTGTAAAGGTCCCTTTGGAGATAGTTAAAGCTGTGTAGGGCCTAGCTAGACGGGAACATTAATTGTCATGATAATGGGGAAGATGGGAAAAAACTAAGTCTCATAACACATACAAAACCTAACATACATGGCATTTCAAAGAAAAGCAGATACAATTACAATTCCTGTCAATCGCTTCTAAATTCCAACATCTCCCTCTACCTGCCTAATCTTACGTGAAATATTTATTTATTTTCCTAGTCCATATTCTTCCTAATTTATGTACCCAATTTACTTCTGCAGAAAAATCTCATTTTGCTTTGTCAAGGCTAAAAAAATACAAAAATACAAAAATGAAAAAAATAAAATAAATTATACGTTGGTCTAACAATGTAGGACCGCCAAGTTTTTTTTTAGTTGATTCCTCCGCTGCAACTGTGACAGCTATTCCTCCATAAGACTCCACTGAGACACCTTGAGAATGCATACAATGTTCATACATAATCTTCTTTTCTTCAGGATTTTCGCAATCCACATGATAAGAGACTTCCAGTAGGTGTGCAGACCTTTTTAAAATTATGGCAAAGAACGCATACAATGTTCATACATAATCTTCTTTTCTTCAGGATTTTCGCAAGACTTTTGGTAGGTGTGCAGACCTTTTTGCAATTATGGCAAACTGAGCTTTGACTTTTTTAGACAGCTGACATGATAACTATCAAAGTTCTTTGGACACAAGCTTTTGAAAGCACTCTTTTCCATCAATGGTGTTTGTGGCTGATCTCAAGGAATGAGGGAGGATATTTTTTTTTGAAGATGGCGTCACTCAGATTGTTAGTCCAAAACTTGATCATTAACAAAAATGCCCATAAAGCTGTTTGAGTTTTTTTTTTTTTACTGCTGAAGTAAATTTATGTTCTAGAGGTAATAAGACCTAGAAAAAAAGAAAAATGTCTTAATACAGGAGAAACCATTCTCATTTAGTATAGAATGTTATTCAACTGTCATCCAACTAAACTGTCCACATTATCCTGAATTCAATAACACATTTATCATAAACAATAGGCTTCTCAGAGGGGGGCCTACTACGTATGGCTTGAATCAATGATCCTTCAGGAACATAGACAAGAGAGCACAGAATACAGGATTTACAGGAATGACAGGAGTATAGTGCAGCACTGGGGTTCAGGAAGGAAACAAAATGCTAGTAAGAACCACTTGCAGCACTGGGTTTCAGGGGTCACAGGAGGTCAGATACAGAAGATACAGTTGATGTATACAAGGATTCTAAGGCAGAAAAGATACCTAATGGTACTATCTGGGGAGAATGCAACATGTCCGCACATGCAACAATGGTGAGGGCCCTTAAAAGGGCCGAGGCGCAGAGTCTAAGGAACTGCCTTGCCAGATTCCCGGTTGCGGCCCTCTTACTCACCCAGACAGGCAGATACCTAGAACTAAGGGCCAATGAACAAATGAGAATCCCTTGCAGCGCTGAGATGCTGGGATCACTAAACAGTGGGGAGTAAAAAATTCAAGCTGACAGGTGTGTGCCTGGACACACACATACACTGAGGACAGATATGCACAGACATATAATACAGCTACAAATGAGTAGCCATGCACATAGTCACACAGGAATCGATAAGAGTAGTGAAGTTGCATTGTGACCCCGACCAGGAAGCTGGCTTCAAATACACTTGGAGACTGTCAGGGAAATGGCCGAGTTCTTGGCATTCCTGCCAGTGTTCATCATGGCCGCGCCAGACTCATTCCTATGCGCATGCGCGCACGCAGATGCACCCCGGCGCGCATAGGCGCACGCAGATGCGCCGCAGCGTGCACAGGCGCACGCAGACGGTGTGGGCGCGCTCCCCGGCCTATTTAAACCTGTCACTGGCGCACACAGATTGCTGGATTATCATCAGCTTCCTGTATCTCCTGTGTCTCCTGTATCCTGCTTATCCTGAATCCCCGGCTTGACCCTTGGCTTGTATCTGGACCTGTGACCCTGCCTGTCTCTGACCCCGGCTTGGCTGACTACTCCATTATCTTCTGCTCCCGTGCATGACCCGGCTTGTTCCTGTGATTACTCTCGGACTGATTCCTGTGTTTGACCCCCAGCCTGGCTCCAGACTCTGTTCGTGGTTTACCTACTGCTCCACACCAGAACCCTTCCTTGCACGGCTACTAAATCTGTTCTCCCAGCACACCCCAGCTACCTTCTGCCTGCATCGGCCCAGTCAGCAGCAGTACCGGCAATCTGTGCACCTTTGGGCCCTGCACTCCCTGTCTCATCTCCAGGGGTGCGGTGCACTTAGCCGCAAGGGGCGCCCTCTCAGCAATCCGGCCTCACACCAGAGACTTGACAGTATAATCCAGCCATGTCTGAGGCCGGCAGAGGTGCGTCCCCGTTAGAGGCTCTGTGCCAACAAACTGCAACTTTGGCCCATGAAGTCCAGAAACTGCAGGAAGCACATCTTCAGCTTGAAGGACATTTACAACACATGACAGTGTCACCTGCCCCTGTGGAACCAGGACCATCCGCTACCTGCTCCTCAGCAACCGTCCAAGGACAAACCCCAGCAGCCCTGACAATGTTGGCTCCTCCTCCTGAACCCCGCGTTCCAATCCCTGAACGATTTTCTGGAGATCGGAAAAAATTTAGGTCCTTCAAAAATGCCTGTTTATTACATCTGGCCTTGCAACCCCGGACTTTTGCTCTAGAGACTGTTAAGGTTGGGTTTCTCATTTTCTTGTTGTCTAATGAACCCCAGACCTGGGCCCACCACCTATGGGAACAGAAGAGCCCGGTTATCAGCACGGTGGACTCCTTCTTCTCCGCCATGGCACAGCTCTACGAAGACCCCCAGCGGACGGCCACCGCAGAGGCCAACCTGCACTCCCTGCGGCAAGTGAAGCGGCCAGTGGAGGACTACACCGTGGACTTCCGTCGATGGTCTGCAGACACAGACTGGAATAAAGCGGCCCTAAAACACCAGTTCCGCCTGGGCCTTTCCGAGTCCCTCAAGGATGAGTTAGCCAGAGTTGGCATCCCCACTACTCTTGAGGGCCTCATTAAATTGGTCATTCAGCTTGACCGACGCCTGCGGGAGCGACAGTCAGAACGGTCTCAGACCTCCGGACCCACCTGGTTGCCACCTGAAGTTCCCATTTCATCTGCACCGCCGCAAGTAGGACTGGTACGATCGGCACTGACCCCTGATGAGAGACGTCATCGTCGCCAAGCCAATCTTTGCCTCTATTGCAGAGGGAATGGACATTTCCTTTGCAACTGCCCCATAAGGCCCAGGAAGCCATGGTCATACACCCCAGTGTACTTCCAGGTCTCCGGAACTTCTCCTTCCCATATTGTTCTTCCCATTACGTTGCAGTTAGGGAAAGAGGAAGTACAGCTCCGGGCCATAATCGATTCTGGGGCATGTAGCTGCTTTGTGGACTTAAGCCTAGCAAAGAACCTTAGTTTACCCCTTCTCTACAAGGAACGGGGACTGGGAGTTTGCCTGGCAGATGGTACAATACCTAGTTCTGGCCCTGTTACCCTAGAGACTGCTCCTCTGCTTGTCACTACTCCTGATGGCCACCGGGAATTTCTACGCTTCGACGCTTTAAGTTCACCTATGTTCCCAGTCATCTTGGGGATCCCCTGGCTCCAAGCACACAATCCTCAGGTCAATTGGAGCACCAAGGAAGTTTTGTTTACCTCGTCCTATTGCCGGCAGCACTGCTTGGTCCCTGAATCTGGAGATACCACCAGCTGCCTGACAGTTCAACCCACATCTGCCAATAACCAGAATATACCACCAGCTTATCAAGAGTTCCTAGATGTCTTTGATAAGAGAAAAGCAGATACCCTACCCCACATCGGTCATACGACTGTCCTATCGAATTACTCCCTGGGGCTGAAATCCCGTTCGGGCGTATACTCCCACTCTCTGAGACGGAGTTAGGAACTCTAAGGCAATACATAGATGAAAATTTGGCAAAGAGTTTCATCCGCCCTTCCTCCTCTCCAGCCGGTGCCGGCATTTTCTTTGTAGAAAAAAAAGATAAGACTCTGAGACCATGTGTTGATTATAGGGAACTTAACAGGATTACCATAAAAAAACGCTACCCACTTCCACTTGTCCCTGAACTCTTTCAGAGATTCCGCACCGCCCAGATATTTACCAAACTGGATCTATGGGGGGCTTACAACCTTGTTCGCATCCGTGAGGGTGATGAATGGAAGACGGCCTTCAGAACGCGGTTCGGACATTTCGAATATCTTGTAATGCCTTTCGGGCTCTGTAATGCCCCAGCAACGTTCCAGCACTTCGTTAATGATATTTTCCGGGAATATCTAGATTACTTTGTCATCATCTACTTGGACGACATCCTCATATTCTCAGCTACTCTGGAACTCCATCGGACACATGTGAAGACAGTATTACTCACACTAAGGAAACACGGACTTTACGCAAAAGCGGAAAAGTGTGAGTTCAAAAAGGACTCGATCCAGTTTCTTGGGCTGATCATATCCACCGACGGGGTAGCTATGGATCCACAAAAGGTACAAGCAGTCCTGGATTGGCCAACTCCGTCAGACAAAAAGGGGGTGCAGAGATTTGTAGGCTTCGCAAATTTCTATAGAAGGTTCATAAGGAACTTTTCTTCCATCATTTCACCTATCACCCAAGTCACCCGCCTACACACCCGGTTCCAGTGGTCCCCAGAAGCGCAATCCGCTTTTGAAGAACTAAAGTCTCTGTTCACCTCAGCTTCCATCCTAAAACATCCTGATCCTGCCCTGCCCTACATCTTGGAGGTCGATGCCTCAGAAGTAGCCACAGGGGCAGTACTTTCGCAACGCCAGGGACCTAAGTCGTTGCTTCACCCCGTGGCTTTCTCCTCCCGGAAAATGAGCAAGCCAGAGAGGAACTACGATGTAGGTGACCGTGAACTGTTGGCCATTAAAACAGCCTTAGAGGAGTGGAGATATCTTCTCTAAGGGGCCTCTCACCCTGTTATGATATTCACAGATCACAGGAACTTGGAGTACCTTCGCACTGCCAAACGCCTGAGACCCCGACAAGCTCGCTGGGCCTTGTTTTTCTCAAGATTAAATTTTCACATCACATACCGCCCTGGTTCCAAGAACGGAAAAGCTGACGCCCTGTCCCGGATGTTTCCCGATACCCACGAGGAAACAGCTCCTAGTACAATTCTATCACCACAGAACTTCCTGATGATCCAACCTGATCTAAGGGCCTCACTTGAACAGGCATCCATCCAATGCCCGGAACCAGAGGCATCCTCTTTAAGAAGTCAGGGGGGGTACCTTTGGTATCAGGATAAGGTCTTTGTTCCACAACCAGCCAGAATCCAGGTCCTAAAGACATTTCATGACCACCAACTTGCTGGCCACTTCGGGGTACGGAAAACAATGAATCTCATCCAACGTTCTTTTTGGTGGCCTACTCTGAAATCAGACTGCCGGGAATATGTTAGCTCCTGCACCACCTGCCAACGAAACAAGGGGTCCAACGTTAGATCCTAGGGTCTGTTACGACCACTACCGGTACCAGAACAACCTTGGAAGAAAATATCAATGGACTTTATTGTAGAGTTGCCTCCTTCTGACAAGTTCACAACTATCTTAGTAGTAGTGGACCGTTTGTCCAAAATGGCCCACTTTTTGCCCATGATGGGCACACCATCTGCTGTAGACACGGCAAAAAATTTTATAAAAGAAATAGTCAGACTCCATGGCCTTCCCGATAATATTGTGTCCGATAGAGGGGCACAATTCACCTCCCGATTCTGGAGAGAACTCTGTAAGATGCTGTCAATCGAGCTGTGCCTATCCTCGGCCTATCATCCCCAGAGCAACGGTCAAACCGAAAGAACGAATCAGACTGTAGAACAATACTTACGCTGTTTTTGCTCGTTCTCCCAGGATGATTGGATTTCGTTACTCCTGTGTGCAGAGTTCGCATACAATAATTCTGTACATACTTCCACCAATCAATCACCCTTTTGGGCTAATTATGGGTTCCACCCCTCATTTTTGCCTAATGTCATTCCGGAGGCCTCAGTCCCAGCGGTCCAAGACAGGATAAATTCTATCCAGACTAACTACCAAACCCTCCAGCTAACTATGCAAAGAGCCCAGGAAAATTATAAAAAACAGTATGATAAGAGAAGGAGAGAGAACCCTGCCTTTAAAGTTGGTGACGAAGTATGGCTGTCTTCAGCGAATCTCAAGCTTTCTTGTCCCTCCCGGAAGTTGGGACCCAGATTTATCGGTCCATTTAAGATCAGACGAGAAATTAATCCAGTAGCTTTTGAACTGGCGCTACCTAGCTCCTATAAAATCCACCCGTTTTTCCATGTCTCTCTACTTAAACCTGTTATCTCTAGTCCATTTCCAGGAAGAAGAGAAGTTCCTCCGCCTCCAGTCGCTGTGGGAGATGAAACTGAGTTCGAAGTAGAAGCCATCCTGGACTGTCGTAGGAGAGGTAGGACCATTCAATTTCTCATAAAATGGAAAGGTTACCCAGTAGAAGAGAATTCCTGGGAACCCAAAGGCAATATTCACGCCCCTAGACTTTTGCAGAGGTTTCAAACCCGTTACCCTGAAAGATGGGCTCGGTTGGGCATCCGGAGGCTGCCCCTTGGGGGGGGCACTGTCAGGGAAATGGCCGAGTTCTTGGCATTCCTGCCAGTGTTCATCATGGCCGCACCAGACTCATTCCTATGCGCATGCGCGCACGCAGATGCGCCCCGGCGCGCATAGGCACATGCAGATGCGCCTCAGCGCGCACAGGCGCACGCAGACGGAGTGGGCGCGCTCCCCAGCCTATTTAAACCTGTCACTGGCGCACACAGGTTGCTGGATTATCATCAGCTTCCTGTATCTCCTGTGTCTCCTGTATCCTGCTTATCCTGAATCCCCGGCTTGACCCTTGGCTTGTATCTGGACCTGTGACCCTGCCTGTCTCCTCGTATCTGACCCCGGCTTGGCTGACTACTCCATTATCTTCTGCTCCCGTGCATGACCCGGCTTGTTCCTGTGATTACTCTCGGACTGATTCCTGTGTTTGACCCCCAGCCTGGCTCCAGACTCTGTTCGTGGTTTACCTACTGCTCCACACCAGAACCCTTCCTTGCACGGCTACTAAATCTGTTCTCCCAGCACACCCCAGCTTCCTTCTGCCTGCATCGGCCCAGTCAGCAGCAGTACCGGCAATCCGTGCACCTTTGGGCCCCGCACTCCCTGTCTCATCTCCAGGGGTGCGGTGCACTTAGCCGCAAGGGGCACCCTCTCAGCAATCCGGCCTCACACCAGAGACTTGACAGAGACACAAAGGCCAACTTGCTTGGGACATTATTATGCAAAGCCTAAGGCAATCTATTTCAGCTTAAAAAGGCAGTACTGGCTGGGCATGTAGTTAATTTAATTAACAGGAGGTTTAACTAGTCTTAAACACAAGTTTTGTGGGACAAGATACAACCACAGACCTTATAAGTTAAAGCAATGAAACTAGATGCCAAAACAAGTACAATACCATTATATTAGAAAATAAAATTAACTGAATCCAATACTGCAAGGTTTAAACTTGACCAACAATGTGATTCGTCCAAATGGACGCAATCCGCTTTGTGTGACCAAAAGTGACACTAGACAAAAACAAGAAACATTGGGGCAAAGGAATGCTCCAATAGAAGGTCAATGAAGTGAATCAACTACACCTGTTGGATCATTTCAAAAGGGGAGACTTTATTGGTGAAATTAACACAAGGTGAAAAAATTCCAGCTAGCTCCTGGCGGGGGGGCTGGGCCTCCAGGTAATCTGAATCAAATTAAATGCAGTAAAAAGTACAACGTTGTAATTAAAAAACAGGTATAAAAGACATGTCGCTGTGATAACCTTGAAAATTGTTGCTAATATGACCTGAAATTTACGGTATATTACTGGTGTGATCTGGAAAACACATCCCCCTTAATAGTGCGGGAAATAGGAAGTTCATACATAATTGAGTCCAACAAAACACTGGAATCAAAGGATTCAAATAATAATAGAAAACACGCTGAAAATAGCAGCAATTTCGATCATATGAACAAGCACAAAAATCTGTATATAGTGGATCACAAAAGCAATCCAGCAATTTCAAAATTGTGACCCAGTATAGATGGCTATAGAATAGCGCTGCAAAAGTTTTCATATGAATCGAAATCCTATCAAAGTGGATTGGAACAGAAAAAAAAAAAAAAACACAGTTCACTTAAGCCCAAGAAATCCCACCTGTTGGATATTAGCAGTATGAAAGTTCATAGATGTTTGGATCCAGAGAAAATTGCAAACAGAAAGTTCAAAGAATACAGGATGAACATCAAATGACACAACTTCAAGCATATGACTTGGCAGAAACACCTGTTTTGTAATGAATCATATAAACAGTCCCACAATTTCAAACTAATGATTCAATATAGGTAGCTTGTCATCAGCACTGTAGACTTCTTAATTAGATCCTGTCACATAAGTTGAAAAGGGCAATTCGCTTGGGCAAAAATAGCTTGTGATTATAAATTAACATCTATCATTTGCACTGCGTAAAGTTGCTTTTGTGCCCAGAGGAATGAAGAACTGTTCCTGTTTGCTCTTCACTTTCCAGCAAGAGATTATTGACTCTGGGGTAGATAGGGCCGAAAGAAAAGAGGAAAGCTCCACGAGTGCAGTTACCGTGGTGCTGTCACCACGTGGCAGTGTTGCGCAACGTTTAAACACTTATCATACGCTCACACTGGAGAAAGGGGATTTCTTCTTGAATATATGTGTCAGGGTTTATGTGTGTTGTTTTTTTTTTCCCCCTCTGCAGGAGAGCAACCCTTCAAGATCACTGAGAATGGGGTGGTTCTTAGTCAGGATGGGTGGGAAAAGTTAAATGTGAAATGTGATTCTAAGTCATGTGTCAAAATAGTTGTTTCTTGTTTGTCTTATTTCCCTTTCTTCACAGGGCTCAGACACAATGTTTAGTAGGATAGTTTTCCAAAGTTTAAAAAAAAAAAAAAAAATTGTTAGTCGGTTTCTGGATTGGATTATGTCAGCCGTTGAGGGCATGATTTACTCCAGACACTGGGGACCAGTGTCAAAGGACCGAGGGGAGAGTGTAGCGGGTATGTACTTTCCCGGGTGTAAATTTGATGTGTGATTCACCGCGGCCCATTGGGTGGCGCTGTCGCCCTGGGTTGGGTTGGATTATCGCTGTGTGCCGTCTTCCTTTTTGTCCTCCCTCGGCAGCGGTATGGTGGGGCGGGGAACCCGCCGTGCTTGCTGGGAGAGGGTATAAAAGGGGCCGGCCATCTTGGTAACGGGGTCGAAGTCCCAGGCACCTTCAGCTTGCGGACGGTGGGTCGTGTCGCTCCTCTGGGTGGCCTAGGCCCAGAGGACAGCGGAGGTCGAGTTCCATCCCAGGCACCTTTAGCCTGGGGTGAGGTACTTAGATGGAGGTCCGGGGCTCAGTGCCCAACACTGGGTTCCGCGAGGGAAGGAGATCCTAGGGTGCCCAGGGATTGGGTACCCGAATCCGGAAGGCGCAATGGACCGGAGAGAGCTCCTCATTTGAAGACCCGGTGCAGCATATTGCCGGTGACAAGTGAGTCTCTCGTCGGAGACCGCCTGGAAGGAAATCTACCCTCGTGCGGAGACCAGGACACACTTCTAGGAAGGGAAGTGGCAGCTTACATTGTGTCTGGGCCTGTTCGCATCCACACCTCCTTTTCTGTTCTGTTCTATCAAGGGAGTTCAACTGTTTGTGTTCAGACAAGGAGAATAAAGGAGTGTTGAACTTTAATGGTGTGGAGCTCATTTTCTAACGGACATGGTTCGCGGTGACTCTTGGAGGGAGGATCCAGGTGCACAGCACTGACCCGAAGGTAATACAAAACCGTTGCTTATACCGCACTAACACCTGTGGTGGAAGCCAGGCGTGGTGTCCCCGCTCCCTCCCCTCTAAGGTACCCCTAGAAAAGAGAAAGACGAGACAAAGAGGGGAGTGGAGGTGGCCGCTACACGTGGGGGCTCGGGTCCGGTATAGTGTTTGTGCACCACAGTATTGAACGTGTCTGTTGGAAGAGTTAAGCGAACAGGCGGGCCTTCATTGGCCGAAGTGCACCCCGGTGCTCAAAGTCGTAGACATGACCCATTGAAGGGAAAGGCCCGCGCAGAAGAGCGAGGAGAGGGGGAAACCCAGCCGTGTGAGGGACTACACGTGGGGGTTTCTAGTTGCACTGCGCCACCAGGCACACCCCCACCGCTTAGTTCGTGGGCGTGACTCAGAAAGAAAAGAAGAAAAGCCCGCGAACTGGAGCAAAGGGGAGGAGTCCGATACGTGTGAAGGACTACACGTGGGACGTTGGCGCAAAAACTTTGCAGTGTGCGATGGATCAGCAACAGGTCGCCATGTTTGGACACACCTCGTGGATTCCAGTTCACCCTTCCACCACGACTTTGACTGCTGCTGCTCCGGTAACGGATACAGGGATCCCACTAAAGCCAAGGGGTCGATTCGCTCTGTACTCGTGCATGGACGTTGAGGCCCTGGGTGTGATTTGTCCCGGGTGTTCGGGACTGGTGTGCCAGTTGAAGCCGTTTGGATTCTGTGAGGCCTGTGGGGAGTTCCTGTTTGAAGTGGATCCGGCGGTGGAGAGCGTAGTGGTATGATGGTATGCAGTGAAGGCATAGTGGTAGGAAGAGGGTATTGCAGGTGAAAAAACTACCTTGGAATCCAGGATCACATGAATCTATTCAGGAGGCAATTCAAGTCACAGAGGCGATGTCTTTAAGTACCTGCAGCGACAAACATCTACATGTTTCGTGACCTGAACCAGTCACTTCAACAGGATGAAAGGAAGCTATAGAGTTGCTGGGTTTAAATAAGGTCAATTGGCCAATCATTAGTTAGCTACCTTTTGTCTGTAGAGCGCCGTCTTGTGGCGACAACACTAATTACACCCAATAAAAGTGGGAAGAATAAGGCTATAGAAAACTGTGGATCTTTTATCTCCTGAGAGGTTCTAACTGAAGTATACTCTTAGGAGTTAAGCTGAATCCAGGCAGGTGTTATATAGCATATCCAGTCATCCATGAAATTGCAAAAATGGATATAGATAACTCCATTGGAGCAGTCTCTGACAACAAAGAAGAATGACTGGTATACATGGGTGGAATAGAAGGTAAAATAAAAGGTGTGCACTCGTTTAATACATAAATGGGGATGTTCAAACATGGAGGAGTCGCATTATGGTAAACAATAGAGAACCAATAGTTTCAGATAGAGGGAAAGTATATTTCCACATTCATATTTCCACATTTATTTAACCCTCATCTAAATGTTATATTTTAGACCTACAGAGGGGGTATTAGTAAGAATAATAGTGTAGGGGTAAGTACAAAGGGCAGACATCCAGAGGGAATTTATTGGATTGATAAAGTCAAGGTTGTAAAAAAAAAAATTAAACTCATTTGAGTGTTCAACCCCTTGGGCTGTAGAGTTTGTAACCTAAATATCCAAGATTTTTCCCTCTGGATGAGTACCGTATCATAGTCACCCCTATGTTCAGGGAGGTCTAGGACATAGAAGCCCTTTACCGTTAGGCCTCTACTTTTACCTTGGTGATACTTGAGAAAATGCTGTGCGACTGGAGTGTCCTCAAGTCGAATGCTCTTAAGGTGTTCTGAAAAACGTATACGTAACTGTCGTTTGGTTTTCCCCACATAGAGGAGATGGCAGGGGCATTCCAGTATGTACAGCAGTCTCGAAGTACCACAGTTAATGAAGGTTTTGATGTCGTACCTCTCTTTGGATGCAGAGTCCCTAAAAGTTTTGGATGTGTCTACGAACTTACACGTATTGCAGTGTCCACATGGGAACATGCCTTTAACTCTTGGCATATTAGTGAGCCAATTTCTCTCAATAGGGAGACTAAATTCGCTCTGAACTAAATCGTCACATAGATTCCTAGCTCGCTTAGCCGTCACCATTGGACGATCTCCGACAATATTTCTAAGTGTGTTGCATCTAGTGAGGATATGCCAATGTTGAAAGAGGGTATTTTTCACTTTTGCCACTGGTTGCCAAATGGAGTAGTAAATCTAATTGGCTCCTTAGATGTAGTTGGTAAATGCATTTTGGGTTGAAGTAAATCCTCTCTAATGTGTCGATCGGCAATCTGTCTAGCCCGTCGTAGAGTTCGATGAGAATAACCCCTTTCGCGAAACCGGCGATATAAGGCCTTGGATTCCTGTTGATAATCACTTTCAGACAAACAGTTTCTCCGTATACGGAGAAAGTGTCCAACCGGAATACCCCTTTTGAGAGATTCAGGATGATGTCTGTCAGCCATCAAAAAGGTGTTCGCCGCCGTTGGTTTACGGAACGTTTTAGTGAAAAGTCTACCGTTATCAATCCCAATAAGGAGGTCCAAAAAGGGAATTTGACAACTGTCCACTGTATACGTTAAGCGTATATTGCGGGTGTTTGTATTTAATTCCTCAAGAAATCCGACGAGCTTCTGTAAGGTGCCAGTCCACACCATCAAGACATCATCGATGTACCTCAGCCAGGACTTGACGGTGTCCTCTTCCCACCAACCCAAATGTAAACATGCATAGGCTGGGGCCCAGGGCGCTCCCATGGAGGTGCCTCTCAGTTGTTGGAAAAATTGACCTGCAAATTGAAAAAAAATGTTTTTTAGAGCTAGCTCGAGGAGATCAATCACAAACTCGTTTTGGGCTGCCATTTGTGGAAAGCTCTGGTCCAAAAAATGGTGAACGGCAAGAATACCCCATTCATGTGGGATCGAAGTGTAGAGCGACTCTACATCGATACCCACAAGGAGAGCCCCCTGAGGTATGACCAAGTCTTCTATTTGATTAAGGACATCCGTTGTATCTCTAAAGCCCCGTACACACGATCGGTTAACCTATGGATTTTCATCTGATGGATTTGTCCATCGGATATCCGATGAAACTGTTTTCCATCAGTCTTGCCCACACACCATCAGTCAAAAAACCGACCGTTCCAAACGCGGTGACGTAAAACACTCCGATGAGCCGAGAAAAGTGAAGTTCAATGCTTCTGAGCATGCGTCGACTTGATTCTGAGCATGCGTGGGTTTTTTATCCGATGGACTTGCCCATAGACGATCTGAGTTTTCGATGGTTTTTTTATCCATCGGAAAATTTTAAAACAAGTTCTATTTTTTAAAACCGATGGAAAAAAGACCGATGGGTACCATACACGATCGGTTGGTCTGATGAAAACCATCCATCGGACGGTTTTCATCAGTCAAACCGATCGTGTGTACGGGGCTTTACATATGAGGGGAGTTTCTTGACTAGATCTTTAATTAGATTGTCTATATATTTTGTTACCCTCTCAAGGGGTCCTTTAATTGCAGAGACTATTGGTCTTCCTGGGGGGTTAGTGCTGTGTTTATGGTTTTTTTAAATAATATAGAATGTGGGGGTGTTAAAATCTTCCACTTTAAGATATTCAAATTCTTTCTTGGACAATAGTAGTGCCTCAAAGGCCCATCCTAGTTTGTCATTGATCTTCACAACGAGTTTGGGAAAGGGATAGGATTCTAATTTTTGATAGGTACTTGAATCAGATAGTAGTCGTTTTAGTTCTTTCTCATATAGCTCTGCTGAGAGGAGGACGACGTTACCTCCCTTGTCACTAGATTTGATAATGACATTTTCTGCTTCCCGTAGTTCCTGTATAGCTTTACGTTCAGATTTAGGGAGGTTACCTATCGATTCTGTATGCCAGTTGATCCTACTTAGGTCTTCCTGGACCAAGTCCAGGAAGACACCAAGCCGTTAATTTTTTCTGAACTGGGGCATGTTAGTAGATCTTATTGGTAAATTGGCATTTCTTATCCAGTTGGTGCATTCATCAGATTCATCGTCACTTGAGGATAATCTACCCTCTTCCAGTAGAGATTCTAACTGATGAAGTGCATCCATTTCTTCAGGACTTGTAGCATTTGGTTGGTTAAACTAAGAGGTTGTATTCGAAAAAAGGGTTTTATAATAAATCTTTCTGAGAAACAGATTAAGATCCTTAAATATCTCGAATTCATCCATATCTCTCGATGGAGAAAAAGAGAGACCATGGCTCAATAGATCAATGTGTCGTTTTTGGAGATTAAACTCAGAAAGATTTATTATTTTCATATCGTCGGTGGCCGGATTGGTCATTGAGAGATTCTCTAATGACCCTGTTTCTGACTTCTCGTCACCGTACGATTGTCCCTTTGGTTGTAATTTTGGGTAGATGGTTTTCCTCTTCCTAGATTCCTTCCTCCTCCTGTTGCCCCTTTGTTGTCTTGTTTCAGGATACTCTTTGCAGGTGGGAGGTCCTCTACTTCCAGGCGGTCTATGTCCGAAAAAGACACCGAGTAGGCAGGATCCTCCACACTGCTTCCTGATAATGTTTCAGTGCCAGCCCCGGATTGAGAATGATTTTTTTGCTGTCTTGATCTACCTGTCAGGGTCACCTGTGGCCAGGTGACAGATGCACACCGTAGGGGGACAGGAGTGCACCGCGAGGTAGTGAACCCTATGGCTGGCTTCTGTGGATAGGAAACTGGGTGGTTGTGGAAAGCGGGACCAGAGGAGCACAACCGGGATCCCAACGGAAGCGAGAGCCAAGATTCCCCAGGGCGCGGAGTCTAAGACCCAGCTGGTCTTCTCCAGGGCCTCTAGTGGTGAGGATGTTACGCTGCAGGCTGGGACCAGGTCGCGGCCCCTGGAGTTTCCTAGCTCACGCCCCGTAGGATAAGGGGAAGCAGCAGCACACGATAGAGAGAACCGAATAACAAGCCGAAGGTCAGGGGCCACAAGCAGACAAGGATAACGAAGAACGAGCCGAAGGTCAAGGGTCACGAGCAGACAGGGATGGTCGGGGACAAGCCAATAACGTAACAGAGAGACAGACGTAGCACACGGCAGGCAGGAACCCAAACACACAATGCCTAACAAACACGTTGATCAGCAAAGCAGGCTTGCAGTGCACAGGTTAATATAGTGTTCAGTGATAGGGCCTGGGGTGGAGTCAGGCTGGGAGGAGATTATAAAGGAAGCCAGGTGAAGGAGGTCTGGTCTCTAGATGAACACATGAGGAGGAAGGTAAGATGGCAGACAGACATTAATGCATATCCATGACAGTACCCTCCCTCTTACGAGGCCTCCCCCTTCCCCGCCTGGGCCCAGGTTTAGAGGGAAACTTCAGATGAAACTCCTTTAACAGACGAGGTGCAAAGACCTCAGATGCAGTGATCCAAGACCTCTCCTCAGGACCAAACCCTTTCCAATGAACGAGGTACTGAAGAACGCCTTTACAGAGTCGGGAGTCCAGAATTTGACTGATCTCGTACTCCTGATTATCCTCCGAGACAGGCGCCACGGTAGGAAGAGGACGAGAGAATTTATTGAGGACTAAAGGCTTTAGAAGAGCAACATGAAAGGAGTTAGTGATTTTAAGGCTCTTAGGAATCTGGAGTTTGAAACAAACCGGATTCAGTTTAGCAGTTACCGTGTATGGACCGATGAATCGTGGAGCAAACTTCAGAGAAGGAACTCGGAGCTTGATGTTCCTGGTAGAGAGCCAGACTTTGTCCCCTGGCTGAAGAGAAGGCGGTTTACGCCTGCGGCGGTCGGCAAAGCCTTTGAATTTTTCAGCAGCTGCCCGGAGGGAATCATGAACGTGACCCCAAACGGAATTGAGAGACTCCTGAACCGAAGCCAAAGCTGGAATGTCTGGAGAACAGATCATAGGAAGAGGAAGTTGAGGGTGTTTTCCATAAACTGTGAAAAAGGGTGTCTTCTGCGAACTGGTATTCACATGATTGTTATGGGAGAATTCTGCCCACGGGAGTAGAGAGGACCAATCGTCATGGTGAGAAGACACAAAGGTGCGAAGAAAGACCTCTAACTCCTGATTAACCCTCTCAGTCTGTCCATTGGATTGGGGATGGTAAGAAGAAGAAAAATCCAAGACAATATTGAGGGATTTGCAAAAGGCTCTCCAAAAACGAGACGTGAATTGGACTCCCCTGTCGGAAACAATATGAGAAGGGACCCCATGTAGGCGGAGAATTTCTCGAATGAAAATGGGAACCAAGGCAGGGGCAGAAGGAAGACCAGGAAGAGGAACAAAATGAGCCATCTTGGAGAATCGATCGATTACCACCCAAATGACTGTATTATTCTCAGACAGTGGGAGATCGGTGATAAAATCCATGGCAATATGGGCCCAGGGTTCCTTAGGAATAGGCAAGGGCATGAGGAGACCAGCAGGAGCTTGTGTGGAGGATTTGGACTGAGCACAGACATGACAAGCTTTAACGTAGTCTTTGACGTCTGAGCGGAGATTAGGCCACCAGTAGTGACGACTGATGAGTAGGAAGGATCGGAGGAATCCAGAATGCCCTGCCACCTTGGAATCATGTCCCCAACGAAGGATCTTAGCTCTTAGCTCAGTGGGGACAAAGGTCTTACCAGGCGGAATTTTAGACTTCAGGGTGGTAGAGTGGGCAACAATGCATGAGGTGGGAATGATCGGCTCAGGTTCAGGGGCGGACTCCTCGTCCAAAGTGTCAAATGACCTAGAGAGCGCATCAGCCCGACCGTTGCAGGAACCAGGTTTGTAGGTAATCGTGAAATTAAAACGGGCAAAGAAGAGACTCCACCTGGCCTGTCTAGGATTCAGACGTTTAGCATTCTGTAGATACTGTAAATTCTTGTGATCGGTAAAGATCGTTATGGAGTGAGGGGAACCCTCCAAGAGATGACGCCACTCCTCTAACGCCAATTTAATTGCGAGAAGTTCCCGATCACCGATGGCATAATTCCTCTCTGCCTGAGAAAATTTTTTGGAGAAGAACGCACATGGTTGGCGTCTCTTCTCAAAGATTTGAAGAAGCACAGCTCCCACCCCCATTGAGGAAGCGTCCACTTCAATAAAAAATGCATTCCCAGGATTTGGTCTCCTCAAGAGGGGGCCAGAAACAAAGGCCTGTTTCAGGTTGTGAAATGCAGAGACAGCTTCGGGAGGCCAGTCTCTGGCATTCACACCCTTCTTGGTCAAAGCGATAATAGGCGCGGCAATGGAAGAGTAATTCCTTATGAACTGCCTATAATAATTAGTGAAGCCAAGAAAGCGCTGTGTGGCCTTGAGGCTAGCAGGAAGAGGCCAGTTGGTGATAGCCAAGACCTTCCCAGGGTCCATACGAAGCCCAGAACATGAGACAAAGCACCCCAAAAACAGGACCTCAGAACATTCAAAGGAACATTTCTCCAGCTTGGCATAGAGATTGTTCTCTCTAAGACGTTGAAGTACAGTGCGGACATGGTTTCTGTGGACGAGCAGATTTTCAGAAAAGATCAGAATGTCATCCAGATAGATGACAACAAACTGGTACAGCAGATCTCTGAAGATTTCATTGACAAAGTTTTGAAACACGGCTGGAGCATTACACAGACCAAAAGGCATCACCAGATATTCGTAATGCCCGTCTCTAGTGTTAAATGCAGTCTTCCATTCGTCACCCTCCCGTATTCGAATGAGATTGTACGCGCCTCTGAGATCCAACTTGGTGAAAATGGAGGCACCCTTCAACCTATCGAATAGCTCAGATATTAAGGGTAAGGGGTATCGATTTTTAATAGTAACCGCATTTAAACCCCGATAATCGATGCAGGGTCTTAAGGTACCATCCTTTTTGGCAACAAAAAAGAACCCTGCCCCTGCAGGCGATGAGGATTTCCGGATGAACCCTCTCTCCAGATTCTCTGCTACATACTCCGACATGGCCTGGGTCTCTGGGATGGACAGAGGGTAGGTACGACCCCTGGGTAGAGTTGCTCCGGGGACAAGATCAATAGCACAGTCAAAAGACCTGTGGGGAGGAAGCACCTCAGCTGATTTTTTACAGAACACATCCCGGTAATCGCTGTATGCGGCGGGAAGATCAGAAGAAACAGAAGTGGCAGCAACCGGAAGACTCTCCTTGGGGGTCACCTTGAGAAGACACGACGAGAAACATGAGGAACCCCAGGCCAGGATCTGCCCAGAGACCCAGTCCACATGTGGAGAGTGGAGCTGTAGCCAAGGGAGGCCCAATACAACTGGGGTAGAGGCCTTGGGTAGAATAAGAAAGGATATCCACTCCTGGTGGAGAATCCCTACCGACATCCTAATGGGTAGCGTCTGGAAGCGAATAGGGCCCCCTGGGAGAACAGTGCCATCAATTGCCGAGACTACCAATGGGGTAGTGAGAGGTGAAAGGGTAAGCTTCATAGAAGAAGCAGTTCTCCAATCCATGAAATTGCCGGCAGCCCCGGAATCCAGGTATGCAAGGGTTGACTGAGGAGAAGTGCCTACATGAAGGGACACCGGCAAGAGCAGGCGAGAAGGTGATGTTTCTGGGTCCAATACTCCACCTTCCAAATGTATTAGACCCGAGCGTTTCCCGGACGAAGCGAGCAGGAGTCACGAAAATGACCCTTGCCCCCACAATAGAGGCACAAGCCCAGAGTTCTGCGCCTAGCACGTTCTTCGGGGGTTAGTCTGGTCCGGCCCAGCTGCATAGGTTCTTCAGCAGGTAGAGGATGCTCCACGGAATGAAGGGAGGGGAGCTCAGACTGGCTAGGACCCAGAGAGTGCTGGCGTCTTTTTTCTAAGGACCTCTCTTGAAAACGAATGTCGATCTGGTTGCATAATGAAATTACATCGTCCAGACCGACGGGAATGGCTCTTCCCGCTAATTCGTCTTTCACTCGGTCAGAGAGGCCATGTAAAAAGGTAGCGACCAGGGCCTCATTATTCCAGCTCAATTCAGCTGTGTGGATACGGAACTGAAGAGCATATTGCCCCACTGAACTAGATTCTTGGCGAAGACGTAAGACAGCACTAGCCGCTGAAGAAGCCCGAGCCGGCTCTTCGAAGATATTACGAAAGAGCTTCAAGAATTCGGACAGACTGGAAACCACCGGATCGTTCCTCTCCCACAGGGGGGCAGCCCAGGCCAAAGCTTCACCGGAGAGGAGGGAAATGATATAGGCTACCTTAGCCCGGTCAGATAGGAAGCTTTGAGGCTGAAGCTCAAAATGAATAGTGCATTGGCTGAGAAACCCCCTGCAGGCCTTGGAGTCCCCAGAGAAACGGAACGGAGCTGGCAATCTTAGTGAGTGTGAGGCTGCGACTGGTGCGATAGGTACAGCCGCTGGTTGTACTTGGGGTTGCGGATTCGGGGTTCCCAAGGAGACCTGAAGCTGCTCGAATCGAGAAGCCAGATCCTGGAGGAATCGCATCACCTGGGTCTGATTTGATTCCTGGGTCTCAAGTCTGCGAACTATGCCCTGCAATGGATCATCCGCGGGAAGCGGGATGTCAGCCGGGTTCATGGCTGATCAAACTGTCAGGGTCACCTGTGGCCAGGTGACAGATGCACACCGTAGGGGGACAGGAGTGCACCGCGAGGTAGTGAACCCTATGGCTGGCTTCTGTGGATAGGAAACTGGGTGGTTGTGGAAAGCGGGACCAGAGGAGCACAACCGGGATCCCAACGGAAGCGAGAGCCAAGATTCCCCAGGGCGCGGAGTCTAAGACCCAGCTGGTCTTCTCCAGGGCCTCTAGTGGTGAGGATGTTACGCTGCAGGCTGGGACCAGGTCGCGGCCCCTGGAGTTTCCTAGCTCACGCCCCGTAGGATAAGGGGAAGCAGCAGCACACGATAGAGAGAACCGAATAACAAGCCGAAGGTCAGGGGCCACAAGCAGACAAGGATAACGAAGAACGAGCCGAAGGTCAAGGGTCACGAGCAGACAGGGATGGTCGGGGACAAGCCAATAACGTAACAGAGAGACAGACGTAGCACACGGCAGGCAGGAACCCAAACACACAATGCCTAACAAACACGTTGATCAGCAAAGCAGGCTTGCAGTGCACAGGTTAATATAGTGTTCAGTGATAGGGCCTGGGGTGGAGTCAGGCTGGGAGGAGATTATAAAGGAAGCCAGGTGAAGGAGGTCTGGTCTCTAGATGAACACATGAGGAGGAAGGTAAGATGGCAGACAGACATTAATGCATATCCATGACACTACCTCTATGACCCTTTGTTGACAGATCAAATATCTCTCCTTTGGCCCAATCGTCTAAGTCCCGTCTAAATTTATTTTGTTTAGTATTTTTCAGGTTTTTTTGAGTTTTGTCTATTTCTTTTTTAAGCAGGTCATTACGTTTCACGAAGTCAGGGCTTTCTTTAAAAGGTTCTAATTTTGTGCCACTTTCACTAATTTGTTACTGTAGGAGAGTAAGTTGTTGTTTCTCCTCCTCAACTATTAGTCTCATAACCTCCAAACCATGTTTGATACATTCCTCCTTCCATTTATCCAAAAAACTTTCAGTGTGTAAAGCCCCGTACACACGATCGGTTTGACTGATGAAAACCGTCCAATGGATGGTTTTCATCAGACCAACCGATCGTGTATGGTACCCATCGGTCTTTTTTCCATTGGTTGTAAAAAATAGAGCTTGTTTTAAAATTTTCCGATGGATAAAAAACCGATGGGAATTTCCGATCGTCTATGGGCAAGTCCATCGGTTAAAAAACCCACGCATGCTCAGACTGAATTAGGAGACGGGAGCGCTCGTTCTGGTAAAACTAGCGTTCCTAATGGAGAGAGCACATTCGTCATTCTGCAAGTTATTGCTTCGTTTAATGCAGCGCATGTTTTGTTGCTTTAGAACGGTGTTTAAAATGTCATTTTGGCTGCAGATCTTTATCACGAGTTCTGACAAACGTATGAGCAGTTCGAGGCCAGAGAATCACCTCCTGCTCTTCGCTGTAGCCTTCCCTCCACGCTTCCCTGCAGTGTTTCCTCCACGGCCCCGTCCTCGCACCCTTGCAGGCTGGGCCACTGTGGGTGGTGATGTGGCAGGAGGAGGAGGAGAAGGAGGAGAGGGATTGGCCTGATGTGACAGATGGGTGGCCTCAGTCAGCAGCCCCCTCGCCCCCATGTGTACGGCCATGTATATGAGGTGCTCACAAAGGGCCCGTTGTCCCGCCTCCATTTGGAGCAACTTATCTGCCAGATAGCTGCTAAACCCCTCCGTAGGGTTGAGGGGGGCCCTCATGATGGTAGCAGCCTCCCGAATCATCTTTAGTGACTCCTCCTCCACTTGTGTCATCCGCCGTTGTTTTGGCGGTCTGACGTGGAGGGGAGGCACTTGGGAGACGGTGCTGCCACTAGGCCTGGGGACCTGCTGAGTCTCACTTGGCCTTGCCTCCTCCTGCCTGCCACACTCCTGAGCCTCTTCCTCCTGGCTTGCCTCATCCTGTTTATAAAATAAAATGAAAAATTGTATTATTTGGGGAATCTATCACCCACAATTTGGATATCATTACTGGTGCATATTGTTTTTTGGGGGGGAGATGATATCATTTATGGCTAATTCAAACAGTTCAACACAATATTACTTAGTGGACAATAATTATCAGCAAAAATACTATACCTGGCTGAAGATGCGAAGATCTAGCTCTTCAAGTTCAGGTGGCTACTCCTCCGCCTCTGCAGGGGTGGAGGGAAGGGTGGAAGGAACGCTGGAGGGAGGGGTGGAAGGAAGGGTTGAGGGAAAGCTGGAAATAGATTCCCTGGCCTTGATCTGGTCATCCAGAAATTGAAGATGTTTGTAGTACCACAGCTTGGGCTTTACTACATCGTCGGCTGCTGCTCCTGATCTCTTTGACTGGCGCACTTCCTTGTATTTTTTTTTATAGGAATTACGCAGGTTCTTGATTTTATTATTGATCATAGTGTAGTCTGCATCTGGGATCCATGGCTTCATATCCTCTGCTAATTTGCAAATATTTGCCCGACGTACATCACTCTTGTGGTACGCTGGGTGTTTCAGTTCCCACAGGTTGCGCTGTTCCTTATATTTTTCTATAAAAGTCAGCATCACCTCCGGCTCACGTAGTTTATGCATCTTTTTGGATCAGCAAGTAAAAAACAAGTAAAAAAAAGTAAAGGATCAGATTTGATTCTCCTCAACTTATCACAATATTGCCCTTTACAATCATGAACCATTAATAGGCCACTGCAGGCCCGAGTTCCCTTCTTACCTTAGTTCAGTTCGTTTGTTCACTTCCGGTCGTCCTTACTCCGCGCATCCCTAATAACTTCTTTCCCCTTTTTATACCCTGCGCATGCGTGTAACTCCGCCCTCGTCGCCCGCCCATGACGGTCTTTTTCTGCATTTCCCTGCCCCTTAACGATCGGCGCACAGTGTGAGACTGCGACATGTCGCAGACACAGGTGGCTTCTTTAGTAGAAATTACCGACGAGGAAAGCCCGGAGGCGGAAACGTCCCGATCCAGTAAAAAAAGATACAAGGCGACTAATATGTCTTTTTCTGAGATGGCGGAGATGGTGGACATTCTGCGGAGGAAGGATTACGACGGCAAGCATGGCCCATACGACACCCCTAATCTCCGATAGTCACAAATTATGGACAAAGTGGCGAAGACTCTCTATAAAAAATATGGTGTCAGGAGATCCAAGGAACAACTCCGTAAAAGGTGGTCAGACCTGAAGCTCAGGGAGCCGGAGCAGTATAGGAAGCTTCTAAAAAGCATAGAAAAAAGTAAGTTTTTTTTACTGTGTTCTTTCACATTGTAATATGTATTCTTCCATGTTTTGCAACATGTGCTTGGCTTGACTGGTTTCACATTTTAAAATGTCAACTTTTATGTTAAGTGGAGAATCCACTTATTTGGTAAATGTGTGGTAAAAAAAAATTGCTGCTCTTCCCCCAAACATGTTTGGCACATATCCACGTAAACTACATGTGGGCATGCCTCATTTTACTTAAACAATGTTTATCTACACATTGTTGGCTAGATGATGTGTTGTAAGTAAAACTAGAATGTGAATGAAAGGCTAAACTGGATTCTGGGTAAAGGAGATGACACTCCAGCAGTTGTGTACTCAGCTTTTTTTTCTGGATCAAGATACTATAGTCTGGGCCACATGACCAAATTTATAAACGGTGTCACACACAGGTGGTCCAGTGGATACCTTGGTGGTTATCCAAGTGTATTTGTGAGTGTCCTCAAAAATAACATGTTGCTTTGTTGAGTTTGCAAGATCTCATATGTTCATCTTGAAACTCAGGGCCAAATATCAATTGTACCCCACTTCTAAACAATGAGAATCCATTTTCAGGACTAAAAAGTCTGTGTGCTAAAGGATACATTATTTTTGACATTCCCATAGGGAAGAGGAGACTGGGAGGACACCATGCTCAGGAGACGAGGAACCAAACACCACAGAAACTCCCCGAAGATCACAACGCAGACCAAGATCAGCAGGTTCAGGAAGCGGAGGGGGAGAAAGCAGAGGTGGAGGTAGGAGAGGTGGAGGAAGGAGAGGTGGAGCTTATCAGCACAACAGGTCAGTGTCTGTCACCACAACTTCAAGGTAAATACAGATGTAGGCCTGCATAGTTTAAAAATTGTATTTTGTTTTTAGGGACTGAACGTGGGGGTGTGTCAGGAAGTCCAAATCCTCCATTCTCGAGTGCCAGCGCCAAAATAATCATTCAGGAAATCATGGAATGCAGTAGCGAAATGGACATTATGAGAAAGAGAATGATTGTGATTGAGCAAAAATATAAAAACATGATAGATATTTTGGGGAGAATAGTGTGAACCCCCCCCCCCCCCTGTTTTTGTGTTTTGTTATGCGTCAGAAATTTCAAATGGGATTTCCACCAGCCCAAATGTGAAGATGCACACGATGACTCAACATGTGCTATCTGCCGTCACAGGATATCTATGTCCCTGTTTTGGGGGTGCAACCTCTTCCTCCCTCCTCAAGTAGCTGAGAGGAAGTGTTTTCACCCCCAAAGCACATCCATTGATCCCCCATGATGGCAGATAGCACATGTTTACCTTAGCCATGGGATCATGTTGAAGATACCCATTTGAGCCCCAAAAAGAAAGTGCGGTTCTTCACATTTGAGCTGGATCAGGGGTAACATCACCCCATCTCATGTTTGTATTTTTCACTGTGTTATTTTGTCACTTTTTCAGACAAAAAATTTTGGCTTTTGACCCATGCATGTTTCTGCAAAAAAAGCCGCACAAACAAAAAAAAGGCTTGAATTTCGAAAACCACCCAAATATGTAGTGCAATCAATAAAAACATTTGGGAAGTCTAAAAAAGGTGTGCCTTGTTCTTTCTATGCTCAATAGCAGTTCTGAAGATGCAAAAACTGTTTTTACCTCTGAGATTTGAGGCTATTTACTAAGGACAAATACACTTGGCACTACTAGAACCTGGGAGACACATAAACACCAAATACAAGAATGACAACACAAGTTTGTAGTAAATCTAATTTTTTTTTATTTGAAAAAGGTAATAAAATGTCAGATGTTGTCTGGCATTGCGATGGCCCCCCTACCCGTGAAGTACTCTACGTATTTCTGACGTACTTCACGGGCACTTTGGGGGTCCAAGCCAGTACGGGCAGTGTTGAGGCCGGTCAGATTTGTCAGTTCAGATGGACCGGCCTCAGGCCCAACTGATGACACATAATTAGCTGAGAATTTTTGGAAAAAGTTGTGCAATAAGCAGCAGCAGTACACAATGTTGTTCAGTTTATATTCCGCCAAATTGATAGCTGTCTGAAACAGGCGGAACCGGCTGGCCATTATCCCGAAGGCATTCTCCACAACTCTCCGGGCTCTGGCCAGCCGGTAATTAAAAACCCTCCTCTCCGGGGTGAGGGTGCGTTGGGGAAACGGCCGCATGAGGTGTGGTCCAAGTCCAAAAGCTTCATCCGCAATGAAAATGAACAGTAGCCCTTCCACGTTCTCTGCATCTGGAGGCAGTGCAAGACCCCCAGCCTGCAGACGGTGAGCGAACTCCGTCTCAGCGAATACTCCGCCATCGGACATCTGGCCGTTCTTCCCCACATCCACATACAGGAACTCGTACCGTGCCGACACCACCGCCATTAACACAATACTATTGAAACCTTTATAGTTAAAATAGTATGACCCCGAACGGGGTGGCGGCACTATGTGGACGTGCTTCCCATCAATTGCCCCTCCGCAGTTGGGGAAATCCCACCGCTGGGCAAATTGGGAGGCCACAGTTAGCCATTCCTGTGGTGTGCTAGGGAACTGTGGAGTCAAACAAAAAGAAGACATTAGTACGGTTTATGTTTACAGTGCAAGCAGATTACACACAAAAACATTGTTGACCAACATCATTCTAACATTATTATTTAAGGGAGTATTTCCTACCAATAAACAAAGGCCCACTTAGCAGATGCCTCACCCCCGCTGAGTGGACATTCTAAAATAATCTAAGGGGGGGGGCCTGAGGTGATTGTGGTGGATCCAAAAAAAGTTTCTACCACTCTGCTGAGCTTGATTGAGAACTAAAAATATTTTTACATCTTTTGGGGGGGGGGGGGCAGGGAGGGTTGTCAAACTGCGAGGGCACTGACCCCAAAAATTTGAAAAGGAAAATAGAAGGCTAGCTGGGTTTGCACCCAGGATAGCATGTTGGAGAGGTTAGTGAAGGGAAATAGGCATGTAGGGCCCAAAAAGGCCTTTACAGGTAAAAACATGCATGGGAAAAATGGGGACATTACCAGGATATTACAAACAGGCAAATTTGTGTTAGGAGGAAAAAAAAAGAGAAGATTCTAAAACAATAAAAACATATAATGTTATGTTAAAGGAGCAAAATTACCCTTATATAGTCCGTCTGCAGGACCTGAATAATGGCCGAACACGTCTCAGGGATAATGATCCCGAGAGCCTGGGGGGAGATGCCTGTTGAGAACTTGAGGTCCTGCAAGCTTCTCCCAGTCGCCAGGTATCTCAACGTGGCAAAACAGGAAAAGGATTTTTCTGGATAGCAGCACTCCAAGATAAAAAGCCTTTATTTCAAAAGTCCAGGAATCCAAAGCATACACTGCACATCACGACACACTGATCAAAAATTAGCTGACATGTTTCACATCAATTGATGCTTACTCATAGCTCCACTCCGCATTAATATAGGCTTCTCATGACGTCACAGTCACATGCTCCGGTGGCCCCGGAGCATGTGACTGTGACGTCATGGGAGCATGTGACTGTGACGTCATGAGAAGCCTATATTAATGCGGAGCGGAGCGATCAGCCAGTATTACAGCGGGAGGAAGCGATGCGTCAACATCGAGGAGGAGAAGAGAGAAGAAGACGGCGACGGCGACGGGAAGACCGGCCCCTCCACTAGCAAAAGAGCTACAAGAAGTTAGTGGAGGGGCCGGCAGAAGGACAACGGAGAGCCGGACGAGACGACAGGAAGACCGGGCCTCCGCTAGCAAAAGAGCTAAAAGAAGTTAGCGGAGGCCCAGCGGAAGAAAGAACCGGAGAGCGGGAGAAGAACCGGAGAGCGGGAGAAGAAGAAGGCGACGGAGAAGACCCGGCCCCGCTAGCAAAAGAGCTGGAAGAAGATAGCGGAGGCCCGGCAGAAGAAAGAACCGGAGAGCGCGGAGACCCCCGAAGTCGGAAGAAGACCCCGGAGCTGTGCAATAAATTAATTAAAAAAGCTGTGTTGTGTTTTTTATTGACATTTTTTTTTCCACCAGGTGAATGGGTAGGGGTACGATGTACCCCATACTCATTCACATAGGGTGGGGGGGCTGGGATCTGTGGGCCCCCCGCCCGCAGACCCCGACAACCAACGGCCAGGGTTGTCGGGAAGAGGCCCTGTCCTCATCAACATGGGGGCAGGGTGCTCTGGGGTGGGGGGCCGCAGGTCGCCCCCCTGCCCCAGAGCACCAAACCCCCCATGTTGAGGGCATGCGGCCTGGTACGGTTCAGGAGGGAGGGGGGGCGCTCTCTCGTCCCCCCCTCTTCCCCTGCGGCCTGCCAGGTTGCGTGCTCGGATAAGGGTCTGGTTTGGATTTTGGGGGGGACCCCCACACCGTTTTTTCAGCGTAGGGGGTTCCCCTTCAAAACCAGACCCGACCCAAGGGCCTGGTATGCTCCTGGAGGGGGAACCCATGACGTTTTTTTTTTAAATTTGGCCTGGAGTTCCCCCTCAAGATTTATACCAAACACAGTGCCTGCCAGTGGCGGGGATCCAAGTCGGATCCCCGTTCAGTCGGACATATGTCAGCTTCATGTCGCAGGGCAAAGTCGGATCCAAAAAAGGACAGATGTCGTGTCGCACTAGTGTGAACCCAGCCTTATACCTGTTTTTTAATTACAACGTTGTACTTTTTACTGCATTTAATTTGATTCAGATTACCTGGAGGCCCAGCCCTCCCGCCAGGAGCTATCTGGAATTTTTTCACCTTGTGTTAATTTCACCAATAAAGTCTCCCCTTTTGAAATTATCCAACAGGTGTAGTTGATTCACTTCATTGACCTTCTATTGGAGCATTCCTTTGCCCCAATGTTTCTTGTTTTTGTCTACAATACCATTATACCTTTTGATCTTTCCTTTTTTTTTTTTTTTTTGGAATACAGGAGACAGATCTGTAGAAAAGCTGAAGATCTGAGACATAGGCCTAACTTAAACTCTTAATAATAATAATACCAAAGTAATCCTAACACTCTATGTAGTGACACTGACATACATGTAGTACTACATTCATTACTTTTTTTTTTTTTTCGTAGGCGTTTACACTAGAGCAACAATTATTCAATTCAATCTTAATAAAACTTTTTATCATAAAATATTATACAAAAACTGTATTATAAGGCTCAGTTCCCACTATTGTGACTTAACCAGTTTACAACCACCTGCCGACAAATAACGTCGACAAGGTGGTTGCTTAACTCTGGGAGGACATTATATAACGTCCTCCCAGAATCGCGCTCCCGCGCGCCCCTTGGGGCGCGCACACGGGAATCTCCGTGACCGCCGGGTCCAGAGGACCCGGCGCATCACGAATCGCGGTAAATCGCCGCTGATAGCGGCCGTTTACCACGTGATCGCTCCGTCAAATGACGGAGCAATCACTTGTAAACAGACCGGCGTCATGTGATGACGTCGGTTCCTCTCTCCCCTCTCTGTACCGATCGGTAGAGTGTGAGAGGAGAGGGGGAGAGAGCGAATCATGGCAGCAGCACTGGGCTGGATCTGTGACAATTGCAGTCACAGATCCAGTCATCCATCCATCCCTGCTCAGCCATCCCTGTGCAATACCCTGCCAATACTCTGCAAAATACCCTGCGCAATACTCTGCAAAATACTCTGCAATACCCTACGCAATACTCTGCAATACCCTGCGCAATACTCTGCAATACCCTGCGCAATACCCTGCAATACTCTGCAATACCCTGCGCAATACTCTGCAATACCCTGCACAATACTCTGCAATACCCTGCGCAATACCCTGCACAATACTCTGCAATACCCTGCGCAATACTCTGCAATACCCTGCGCAATACCCTGCACAATACTCTGCGATACCCTGCGCAATACTCTGCAATACTCTGCAAAATACTCTGCAAAATACTCTGCGCAATACCCTGAGCAATACCCTGCAATACCCTGCACAATACTCTGCAATACCCTGCACAATACTCTGCAATACCCTGCACAATACTCTGCAATACCCTGCACAATACACCCTGCGCAATACTCTGCAATACCCTGCGCAATACTCTTCAATACCCTGTGCAATACCCCCTGTGCAATACCCCGTGCAATACCCTGCCATACTCCGCAATGCCCTGCAATACTCTGCAATGCCCTGCAATGCCCGGCAATACTCTGCAATAACCACTTCCTGCCCGCCTGCCGTCATATGACGTCCTTGACTTTGTGCGGGGATATCTGAATGATGGGAGCAGCTACAGGCATCATTCAGATATTAGCTTTTTCAGCCGGCGATTCGCTACACAATAACAATCATAGCGGCTGTTCCGCCGCTTGATCATTCTTACGGGCGGCGATGTCCCCCCCCCCCACCGCCCTCTGGTGCTTCTACCGACTCACCGCTACGATCAAAGCCAGGATTGTTATTTTTTTTTGTTTTTTTTCAGGCTTCCCAGCCTAGAGGTGAGATGTGTGGTCTTATTGACCCCATATCTCACTGTAAAGAGGACCTGTCATGCCATATTCCAATTACAAGGGATGTTTACGTTCCTTGTAATAGGTATAAAAGTGATCCAAAAAAATTTTGGGGCGGAAAAACATGTCAAACTAAAATAAATAAAGTAAAATGAACAATAAATTTTTTTTTTTTTTTTAAGCGCCCCTGTCCCCGTGAGCTCGCATACAGAAGCGAACGCATACGTAAGTCCCGCCCACATATGAAAACGGTTTTCAAACCACACATGTGAGGTATCGCCGCGAACGTTAGAGCGAGAGCAATAATTTTGTCCCTAGATCTCCTCTGTAACTCAAAATATGTAACCAGTAAAAATATTTAAAGCGTTGCCTATGGGGATTTTTAAGTAGCGAAGTTTGGCGCCATTCCACGAGCATGTGCAATTTTTAAGAGTGACATGTTAGGTATCTATTTACTCGGCGTAACTTCATCTTTCACATTATGCAAAAACATTGGGCTAACTTTACTGTTTTTTTTTTCTCTAAGCACAAAACATTTTTTTGCCGTAAAAAACGCGTTAAAAAAATTGCTGCGCAAATACCGTGCGAGATAAAAAGTTGCAACAACCACCATTATATTCTCTAAGGTCTTTGCTAAAAAAACATATATAATGTTTTGGGGTTCTATGTAATTTTCTACCAAACAAATGATGATTTTTACATGTAGGAGAGAAATGTCAGAATTGGCCTGGGTGCTCCAGAACGCCTGATGGTGCTCCCTGCATGTTGGGCCTCTGTGTGTGGCCACGCTGTGTAAAAGTCTCACACATGTGGTATCGCTATACTCGGGAGTAATTGAAGAATGTGTTTTGGGGTGTAATTTGTGGTATGCATATGCTGTGAGTGAGAAATAACCTGCTAATATGACAATTTTGTGAAAAAAAAAAAAAACCCTTAATAACCAGACCAAAAAGCAATTGTAGCTGATCACTCAAGTTCCCTTTGTAGGGGCCACCAACTGTTACTTGTGGTGACCCTCCATGTTCAGTGGTGGAGAATCATAGGAGATTCAATCTCTACTAACTTTATGTTGGATGGGACCCTTACATTAAGGCCAATCACTTCCTCATAGATATGTTTTAATTTTAATTTCATTTTTAGTTTTTAAAACCAAATTTTACCAAATGTTCCAATTCTTCAACCCATATGCGGGCTCGCAGTGGGTTAAAATATTCAAACAATTATTTAAAATTTTGAAAGATATTTAATTTAAAATAGGTTTGGATTTCTAGCATTGTGAAGAGGCCTATTATCAGGGCCTGCTAGCAATTGCTAATCTGACCACAAGATGGCCCTCTTTTCCCAGACGAGGTTTTGAGGCATGTCAATTACTTTGCATCAGACTCGATGGGTTGAGGTGCCCATAATATTTGTCCCGTTGTTAACGAGAGACTGTCAGCACTAATTGTTTTAGACACCTCCGTGACGTGGTATGAGACACCACCAGTCTGCATACACATTCCGGAGCTGTATAATTAATTACATTTTTATTTTAATTCCATATACTAATTAAATGATTGAGAGATATGGCAATTCATTTATATACATTATTCAGTATGGCCAACATGGGGATACGATCCTTTTAATCTGCAAGTTCAGAGATTGGGCAAATTTGCCCATAGTTAAAATGGCGAATTTCGTGGTACAAACACCGAGAGATCAGATTAGGGCGGTCCCTGTGTATGGAACAGTATAATTGGTGGTAGGTCAGCACGCCGCCCGTGCCCCAGGACGACGTCATCTGTGACGAAACGGCGTAGGGAGGAGCGGCGTGCTGATGTCACCATTACACACGAGTCCCGGAAGGAACGGGCTGTTTTAGCCGGCCGGCTACATTATACCACATGCCCATTATATGCTACTAACTGTAAGTGCATTTTTTATTGTAATAAAACAGCCGTCCGTTTGTACTGATCTCTGTTGGGATCAGGGGTTCTGGTAAGCGGCAGAGATTATCCTTGGTGGAGGAATTCTATTCTATCAAAGTCAAACACTTTTCATTGGGTGTCTGAAGTGTGAAGTCACTTATAGCCAATAAGGAGCATCTTGACAACACGCATGATTGTTTAGGATTCATCACTTCATAATTTAACAAGACTTTACAACATTAATAGTTTTTTATATCACTAATTGGTTCAGTGTTGATTCAGATCAATAACAGGCAAGTTGCCTGTAAACTTGAAATCATTTTTTGCTTATTTCCACTCGATACAATACGAGTGGTACTTTACATTTTTTGCGCAGCTTTATTCTTTTTGATTTGTATATTAGTGTGTGTCTCACTTTTAAGTTGCAGCAATCTTCAAGTGACTATACCTTGCCGCAAGGGAGGTTGTCCACTTTACACATTATTAATTGTAGACAGCGCAGTATGTTTACTTTCACATAACATTATATGTTTGGATTGTTTGCTAATGTATTTTATTTCTTTCCTCGTTCACAAATTACCCTGTTTGGAATATGCTGGGAATGTCCCCTTTCTCCCCATGCATGTTTTTACCTCTAATGGCCTTTTTTGGGGCCTACATGCCTATTTCCCTTCACTAACCTCTCCAGCATGCTATCCTGTGCCCAAACACAGCTAGCCTAGTTTTTTACTCCCGTTTTTTGGGTCAGTGCCATAGTAGTTTTGAACCACTCCCCACCCTAAAATGTGTACAAATGTTTTAGTTCTCATTCAAGTTCAGCAGAGTGGTAGAGCCTTTATTTGGGGCCCCCAAAATCACCTCTAACACCCCCCCTTAGAATCTTTTCTAATGTCCCCTCAGCGGGGGTGAGTCATCTGATAAGTGGGCCTTCTATTTTTGTGTTGAAATACTCCTTTAAATCAAATGTTATACTGATGTCGGTCAACAATGTCTTTGTGTAATCTGTTTGCAATGTAAAGTGAAAACGTACTAATGTATTCTTTTTGTTTGACTCCACAATTTCCTTGCACACCACAGGAATGGCAGACTGTGGCTGATCAATTTGCCCAGCGGTGGGACTTCCCCAACTGTGGAGGGGCAATTGATGGCAAGCAAGTCCACATAATGCCGCCACCCCCCGTTCGGGGTCATACTATTTTAATTATAAAGGTTTTATTAGTACAGTATAGTGTTAATGACGGTGGTGTCGGCACGGTATGAGTTCCTGTATGTGGACGGGGGAAAGAACGGCCGATGTCCGATGGCGGAGTGTCCGCTCAGACGGAGTTCGCTCATCGTCTGCACTCTGGGGGTCTGGCACTGCCTCCAGATGCAGACAACGTGGATGGACTACCGTTTGTTTTTATCGCGGATGAAGCCTTTGGACTGGGACCACACCTGATGCAGCCGTTTCACCAACGCACCTTCACCCCGGAGAGGAGGGTTTTTAATTACCGGCTGGCCAGAGCCTGGAGAGTTGTGGAGAATGCCTTCGGGATAATGGCCAGCCGGTTCCACCTGTTTCAGACAGCTATCCATATGGCGGAATACAAGCTCAACCACATCATTTACTGCTGCTGCATTTTGCACACCTTTTTGAGACATTTCTCAGCGACATATGTGTCTACAGTTGGGCCTGAGGCCGGTCAATTAGAGATGAACATTATGACCGGCCTGGACACTGCCCGTACTGGCTTGGCCCCCCAAAGTGCCCGTGAAGTACGTGATAAATACGTTGAGTACTTCACGGGTAGGGGGGCCATCGCAATGCCAGACCCTATCTGACCTTTTTAGCAATAAAATAAAAAATAATTTTATAATTTCAAATCTTGTTTTGTCATTCTTGTTTTTTTTAATTATGTGTCTCCCAGGTTCTTGTAGTGCCAAGTGTCCTTAGTAAATAGCCACAATTGTCACTATAAAAAACATGGATTTATCATTTTTTGAACTGCTATTGAGCAGAGAATGAACAAGCCACACCTTTTTGAGTGTCCAAGATACTTTTTACTCTGTGTACCACATTTTTTTGGGGTTTTTAACAAATACAACGTAGAAACTTTTACCTCCACATTTTTTTTTTTTTTGGAGGTTTGTTTTGCAGAAACATGCATGGGTCAAAATAGTAAACATTTAAAAAAAACGGAAATATAAAAATACAATCTGAAAAAGAGAAACCTGAGATGGGGTGATGTCACCCCTGATCCTTCCCAAATGTGAAGATACCCACTTTATTTTTGTAGCTCAAATGGGTATTTTCTACATGATCCCATGGCTAAGGTAAACATGTGCTATCTGCCATCATGGGGGATCAATGGATGTGCTTTGCGGGTGCAAACCCAAAACAGGGACATAGATATCCTGTGACGGCAGATAGCACATGTTGACACACTGTGTGCATCTTCACATTTTGGCTGGTGGGAATATCAGTGCAAATTTGTTAGGCGACAAAATACACCAAAACAGGGGGGGGGGGTCAGACTATTCTCCCCAAAATATCTATAATGTTTTTATATTTTTGCTCAATCACATTCATTCTATTCCTCATAATGTCCATTTCGCTACTACATACCATTATTTCTTGAATAATTATTTGGGCACTAGCACTTGAGAATGGAGGATTTGGAGTTCCTGACACACCACCACGTTCATCCCCTAAAAAAAAAAGAGAAATTTTGAAATATGCAGGCCTACATCTGTATTTACCTTGAAGTTGTGGTGACAGACACTGACCTGTTGTGGTGATAAGCTCCACCTCTCCTTCCTCCACCTCTCCTACCTCCACCTCCGCTTCCTCCACCTCCGCTCCCTCCACATGCTGATCTTGGGGTGCTTTTGGATCTTGGGGGTGTTTATGTGGTCTGTGCTTCCTAGGATCCTCAGATTGGCGTCCTTCCAGTCTCCTCTCCCCTATGAGAATGCCAAAAAAAAAAGGTATCCTTTAGCATACAGAGATTTGCGGGCAGAAATTGTAAACATTGCTTGGAAGTGGGGTCCAATTGATATTTGGGCCTGAGTTCCAAGATGAACACATGAGATCTTGAGAACTCTACAAAGCTGGGTTTTTTATTTTTTGGGCCTAAAAAACACACTTGGAGACACACCAAGGTATCCACTGGAGCACCTGTGTGTGACACCCTTAAAAATTGGGTCATGTGGCCCACACTATAGTATATTGCTCCTGAGCAAAAAGCTGTGTAACCAACTGCTTGAGTGTCATCTCCTTTACACAGAATCCAGTTTAGCCTTTCATTTACATTCTACTTTACTTACAAAACATCATCTAGCCAACAATGTGTAGAAACGTTGTTTTATTAAAAAGAGGCATGACCACATGTGGTTTACGTGTATATGTGCCAAACATGTTTTTGGGAAGACGATCAAGTGTTTACTATGAAACATTACCAAATAAGTGGACCCTCAACTTAACATAAAAGTTGCCATTTTACAATGTGAAACCAGTCAATCCAAGCACATGGAGCAAAACATGCAAGAATACATCTTCCAATGTGAAAGAACACAGTAAAAATAAAAGCTTACTTTTTTCAATGCTTTTTTTAAGCTTCCTATACTGCTCTGGCTCCCTCAGCTTCAGGTCAGACCACCTTTTACGGAGCTGCTCCTTGGATCTCCTGACCCCATATTTCTGATAGAGACTCCTCGCCACTTTGCCCATTATTTGCGACTTCTGGAGATTAGGGGTGTCGTATGGCCCATGCTTCCCATCGTAATCTTTCCTCCGCAGGATGTCCACCATCTCCGCCATCTCAGCAAATGACATATTAGTCGCCTTGTATCTTTTATTCCTGGATCGGGACGTTCCTGCCTCCGGGCTTTCCTCGTCGGTACTTTCTACTAAAGAAGCCACCTGTGTCACTGACATGTCATCGTATGCCACTGTGCGCCGAACGAGAAGGGGCGGGGAAATGCTGGAAAAGACCGCCATGGGCGGGCAACGCGGGCGGAGTTACACGCATGCGCAGGGTATAAAAATGGGAACAAAGTTATTGGGGTTGAGCGGAGTAAGAACGTCCGGAAGTGCAGAAAAGACAATAACTAAGGTAAGAAGGGAACTTGGGCCTGCAATGGCCTATAATGGTTCATGATTGTAAAGGCCAATATTGGGAAAAGATTAGGAGAATGGAATCTGACCTCTACGTTTTTTTTCTTGTGTTTTAATTTGCAGACATTAAAATGCATAAATTAAGGGAGCCGGAGGTAATGTTGGTGTTCATAGAAAAGTATAAAGAACTGCGCAATCTGTGGGAGATCAAACATCCAGCTTACCACAAGAGTGGTGTACGTCGGGCAACTATTGAAAAATTAGCGGATTATATGAAGCCCTGGGTCCTAGAGGCAGACTACAGTATGATGAACAATAAGATAAACAACATGCGGAATGCTTATAAAAAAAATACACAGCAGTCCGCGCTTCGATGAGATCAGGAGCAGCAGCAGACGATGTAGTACAGCCCAAGCTGTGGTACTACAAACATCTTCAATTTCTGAAAAACCAGATTGATGCCAGGGAATCAATTTCCAGCCTTCCCTCAACCCTTCCTTCCACCCTTCCCTCCAGCGTTCCTTCCACCCTTCCATCCACCCCTGCAGAGGGGGAGGAGGAGCCACCTGTGCTTGAAGAGCCGGATCTGCGCATCTTCAGCCAGGTATAGTATTTTCCAACATAATTTTTGGCCTCAAAGTACTATTGTGATGAATTAGATTTTTTGACAACAAATGCTACAATTCCCCACCCCCCCCCCCCCAAAAAAAAAAGGAACATAAAGGATTGGTAAAGTATCTAAAAAGAACAGGGACAGAATGAAACTCTTTTCTATTTTTCTAACAAGCAAATTGCAACAGTCATGAGATAAAAATTGTGTGTGATTGATTCCCCAAAATATCAAACTATGTCCCTTTTTCCTACACAGGATGAGGCCAGCCAGGAGGAAGAGGCTCAGGAATGTGGCAGGCAGGAGGAGGCAGGGGTGAGTGTCAGCCAGGATGAGGCAGGGCCAAGTGGCACGCAGCAGGTCCCCAGGCCTAGTGGCAGCATAGTGTCACAAGTGGCTCCCCTCCACGTCAGACCGAAAAAACATCGGCGGATGACACTGGTGGAGGAGGAGTCACTTAAGATTATCCGTGACGCTGCTGCCATCATGAGCGCCCCCCTCAACCCTGTTGAGGGGTTTAGTACCTACCTCTCCGACAAATTAGTACAAATGGAGGCGGGACAACTTGCCCTCTGTGAGCACCTTATATACACGGCCATACACACGGGGGGGAGGGGGCAGCTGACAGAGGCCACTCATCTCTGCCATCTGGCCCATCCTTCTCCTCCTTCTCCTCCTCCTCCTCCTCCTGCCACATTACCACCGACAGTGGCCGAGCCTGCAAGGGTGCGTGGACGGGGCCGTGGAAGGAACTCTGCAGAGAAGCGTGGAGGGAACACTGCAGGGAAGTGTGGAGGGAAGTGTACAGGGAAGAGCAGAAGGTGATTCCCTGGCTTCAAGCTGCTCTTCCAGAAGTTGCAGTTTGATGGAGTACCACAGCTTGGGATGATGTATGTCTTCAGCTGCTGCTCCTGATTTCATTATGTTGTTTATCTTATTGTTCATCATACTCATGTCTGCCTTTGGGGTCCAATGTCTTCATATTTTCCGCTAATTTTCCAATTGTTGCCCTTCGTGTTTATGGATTTATTTTGCCAGAATAAATGGAGATTTAATTTCAGCCAAAATACTTGCCTGATGTGTTTTTATTGTGAGTAGCAATAAGATATCATAAATACAATGTGTAATTAATAACAAGGGACACCAACCTCCATGAGGGAAAAATAAAAGAAACATATGCTGGTGTGAGAAATTGACATCCAAAAAACAAAAAAACAATAAAATAAAAAAATATGGATTGTAAAACATTTTTTATATTAGTGAGGTCTGGCTTTAATAATTAATCAAATTATTCAGAAGATCACAAGAAACAAGAAAGACAGAAGTTTGTCAGAACTCGGGATAAATATCTGCAGCAAAAAAGACATTTTAAAAACCATTCTAAAGGAAAAAACAATGCGCTGCATTAAACGAGGCAATAATTTGCAGAATGACGAATGTGCTCTCTCCATTAGGAACGCTAGTTTTACCAGAACGAGCGCTCCCGTCTCCCGACATTTTAAAAACCATTCTAAAGGAAAAAACAATGTGCTGCATTAAACGAGGCAATAATTTGCAGAATGACGAATGTGCTCTCTCCATTAGGAACGCTAGTTTTACCAGAACGAGCGCTCCCGTCTCCTAATTCAGTCTGAGCATGCATGGGTTTTTTATCCGATGGACTTTCCCATAGACGATCGGAATTTGCTATCGGTTTTGGTTTTGTTTTTTTTCCGATGGAAAAAAGACAGATGGGTCCCATAAACGATCGGTTTGTCCGATTATAAAAATCCATCGGACGGTTTTCATCGGTAAAACCGATCGTGTGTACAGTGCTTAAGCCTCTCTTTTTCCTAAGTATGGGAAATAGTCTGGATACCCGGATTGAAAACCACCTGCCACCAGGTACACCCGGTCCCTCAAAGAGGCTGCACACCTTCTCCCTCTTCTATCAGTTTGGTAATCAGACAATGTTATCCTTTACCCCTACAAAACAAACTGCCTACCCTATTCAGACAGGACTCACATGAATGAAAGGGGCATAGTGCAACCCTGGGGCACTGGTCTTCTTGGCATGCACGACACAGACAACTCGGTAAGGTACACAAGGAATCTAGGACACGAAGGACACCTATGGGTATTAACTGGGGAGAATACTGCATGTCCACACATATATCGGACGTGAGGGCCCTTGGAACAGCCAAGAGCTGGTAACACCCCATACAATCTTCCTGCACAACTTTTCTCCAGACTCAACCAAAACTATACAATATGAGGCCAGACCTATACACTCTCAACTTGTATGCAATCAGGCAGGCCCTCATACCACACATCTGCAGGTAAATCTAAAAGAAATTGGAAAACAAGAATTGCATAATGTGTATCCAGCTCGAGGAACGGCTGCTACCAGACACAACTGACCAACAGACTAAGAAAAATCCTTTGCAGCACTGTGGCGCCAGGATCACTGAACAGTAGGGGGTACACGAGCTGACCGGGGTGCCTTAAAAACACACAGATATTTATTAGGCAATTGGTAACAAATAGCCACATAAACAGTCCCAGCAGGAAACTGTAGGAGAAGGGTTGGTTTGCCCTATTTCAGAGAGATGGGATTGTTTGGTGACACGGAAGGAAACAGGTTTGAACTACATTTGGGGACACACAGATAGCTAGGGACATTAGCATACCTTAGCCTCAGGAAATGAGCCAACCTTGTACAGCCAGGCATGGTTGAGCGTGTGACTAATTACAATAACAGGGGGGGGGTTAAGCAGTCTACCCAACGTAACATCAGAACTTTACCCTTTAACGCTATGGAACTACCAGTTTCAGCATGGCTAATCTTTGGTAATAGGAAACAGATATGCAACGGATCTATGGCAGATCCATTTCAAACTCTGGAGAATACCCAAAACCCTTTTACCACTAAGTGCAGTACCCCTGACAGAGATTTATAATACTTCTTAGCCTAATATAAGTGTCATGCCTCGTACACACGGCCGAGTTTCTCATCCAAAACCGTCAAGAAAAGTGCCGCCAGAGCTTTATTGTCGAGAAAACCGTTCGTGTGTATGGTTTTACGACGAGAAAACTGCCGTGAATCTCGACGAGAAAATAGAGAACCTGCTCTCTATTTTCTCGTCAGGATTCAAGATTTCCTCGTCGTGTTTCTCGTCGGCCTGTTTTGTGACGAGAAAATGGTTCGTATGCTTTTACGACTCTTCCAAAAGCGCGCATGCTCAGAATCAAGTATGAGACGGGAGCGCATCTTCTGCTAAATCAAGCCTTCGTAATGGAGATAGCACATTCGTCACGCTGTAAATTATTGCATCGTTTAAATGTTGTGCATTGAAATCTTCTTTAGAATGTTACATTAATCTAAACGAATTAACTTGTTTTGCTGCTGATATTCACACAGAGTTATGACAATCTTTTTTAAAGCTTTTTCATGCTGCTCTTAATTAGATTTAGGTGTATTATATCGTGCAAGATCTTCTGAATATTTTAATGTTTTATATTTTTGAAACAGATGTTAATTGTAATTTGTCAATGTTTTGATAGTGATCTCCCATTGTATATTTGAATTATTTTTGTGTCAAGTTTACACCCTATATTTTTTAAAGAATTTTTTTTTATTTGGGGTTGTTATCTGTCCCTTTTTTTGGTGTCAAATGTATCTGCTTACTCCAAAGCTAAATTATAAAATTTGAAAATATAAACATAGTCAAGTATGAACTTAAACCAAAAAAACATTTATTCATGTTTTTACCAAAATAAAGAGAAGGCAGCGCTGGAGAACCTGCTGCCATTTGTGCATCCCAGGGACCCCAGAGCACACATCAACCCTGTGTGGACACTAATATTGGGAGCTTGAGAATGCCAACAGTTCTGAGCACAATCTGATGCTGGCCTCCCAGAGGTCAGGAACAGCAGCAGGTGATATATATGTCCCAAGTGTGTGGTACTACAACAGGCTGCCTTCTGTCCGACCACAATGAAGTAAGGCCATCACTTCCTCATCTTCTTGGTAGCCTTCCCTGCAGCCTTCCCTGAAGCCTTCCCTGCAGCCTTCCTTCTTCGTGTGGCTGGAGGCTGGGCCACTGGAGGGGTACTCCTGTCAGGAGGAGGAGGTGGAGGAGAAGGGGGTGGGGCAGAAGAAGAAGGTGGAGGAGGAGGTGGAGGAGAAGGGGGTGGGGCAGAAGAAGAAGGTGGAGGTGGAGGAGGAGGGGGTGGAGCAGAAGAAGAAGGTGGAGGTGGAGGAGGAGGTTGAGGTTGTGATAGTTGTGCCACCTCACATATGGCCGTATTGGGGGTAATTCTCTCCATCACCCCCTTGTTCAGCAAGGTGATGAGCAGGGGCTCGCATAGGAGGCGGTGCTCCATGCTCATCACCTTGAACTTTGCCTCAACTAGGTCGGCAATGGCCTCTTCAGGGGATGTGGGCTCCTGGAGGGTGGCATGTGCCTCTCTAATAAGGGCCATTGCTGCCTCACTAGTGGTCCTGTCCCTCCTGCTTCTTTTTGGAAGGCGGATGGGAGGCACCTGAGATCTAGTGCTTCTCCTGGGCCCTGCCACCTCCTGGTTGCCACTGGGCCCTGCCACCTCCTGGCTGACAGTGGGCCCTGCCACCTCCTGCCTCACAGTGGGCCCTGCCTCCTCCTGCCTGACAGTTTCCAGACCCTCCTCCTGGCTGATTTCATCCTGTGTATGAAAAAGGGACATAGTTTAATATTTTGTTTTATTATTTTCATACAACTTTCAGATCATGAATGTAGCAATTTGAATGTAAATCAAGAAAAAAACTAAAAAATGTTAGGACTACATCAGATTGACTATTTAGCACCCAATTTAGGGCAGACTAATGTCTCGAGATCTTGATTTCACTTTTGGAACCCCAAATAGTTTATGATTTTCATCTTGACTTTTTTTTCCATCATTAAGTTTATCCCAATACATTTGCATTAAATATTATACCTGGCTCCAGATGGCCAATTCAGGTTCATCCTGCCTCCTCTTGCTCCAGAGAAGGCTCAGGTTGGCTGCAGGGAAGTCTGGGGGGAAGAGTGGACAGTGATTGCCTTGCCTCAATGTGGTCATCCAGAAAGGACATCCTGCTGTAGTACCACAAATTGGGGACATACACATCATCTGCTGTTGCTCCTGACCTCTGAGAAGCCAGGACCTTAGAGCGTTCAGTCCTGTATGTGCCTCTCAAGCTCCCAATTTTAGTGTCCACCTGTTTTGCTGTGGCTGTGGGCACCTTGGTCTGCACAAATGGGAGCAGGCTCTCCAGCGCTGATTTTAGTACCCCTTTTTTTTTATGGATGGGGTTTTTTGTTTCCCACAGAGCGGGCAGCTCCCTTACCCGGTCTATAAATTCCGCAAGGAATTCCTTGTCACTTATAAAGACATTCATTTTGGGTCTGCAAGTCAAAAAAAAAATTAAATAAATAATGTGAGGCACTACGCACACGTCGCTCCGCACACGTCGCCCGCCCATGACGTTCTAACTAACATCTTTTCCCCGCCCCTTCTCTTTCGGCGTGCAGACAGATATGGCGGATTCACAGCAGGTGTCTGATAATTCCTCAAATAATGAGGAGGAGACAAGCCCGGAGACTGAGGAAACGTCACGATCAAGGAGGAGATTCAAGGCATCTAATATGTCTTATGCTGAGATGGCGGAGATGGTGGACATATTGCTAAAGTCGGATTATGACGCAAAGCATGGGCCGTATAGCAAACCTAATAGAAGGAAGGCCAAAATCATGAAGAAAGTCGTAAAGAGTCTGAAGAAGAATTTCGGGGTGAAACGATCAAATGAGCAGCTCAGAAAGAGGTGGTCAGACCTCAAACTGAGGGAGCCGGAGCAGTTAAGGAGCATTAAGAGAATGCTAGGAAAAAGTAAGTACTTTTTCCACATTTTTCCTATTATTGTATTTCACAACTTACATATTGCTCCATGTTATTGCATTTTTCTATTGTACTACCTTACAAAATGTCATAGTTTGAACTTGGTTGGGCACAGTAATCGTTCGTTACAGACACATCGTTCGGCCACTATCCTCGTTTTTTGGAGATTTTACAGGGTTAAATTAAATTAGACATCTGCCTGTTTTGATTCAATTATTGTTCTTACATTGTTGGCTAGATGATGTGTTTGTAAAGAGAATGAAATGCAAACTTTAATCAGTGTAAAGGAGAGGACACTCAGCAGCTGGTTCCACATCTGTACTTTTGAGCACTATAGTGTGGGCCAACAGAACCGCTGTCAGGGCCCGGACTGGCGGCTAGTGAGGACACAGGAGGTGGATCCTCTGTGCCAGAGAGGCGAAGTATCTTGAGTATCTTAAGCCGAAGGCGTGGAGGAACGAAAGTCTTTCCTGGAGGAATTGGCACGAGAGAAGCGGGAGCAGAGGAAATCAGACACTCAGGGGGTATGATGTGTTGAGGAGGAGTCTCGGTTTCAGAGGTATCAGAGAGACGGGACAAAGCATCAGCCCTGACATTTTTGTCTGCGGGCCGAAAATGGATCTGGAAGTTGAAGCGGGCAAAGAACAATGACCACCTGGCCTGGCGAGGATTTAGGCGCTGAGCGGACTGAAGGTAGGACAAATTTTTATGGTCAGTGTAGATGGAGATAGGGTGAAGGGATCCTTCCAGGAGATGTCTCCACTCTTCTAATGCCAACTTGATGGCCAACAGTTCACGGTCACCTATGGAATAGTTTTTTTCCAGAGGGGAGAAAGTTTTCGAGAAAAAACCACAAGTGACGTTTTTCCCTTTAGCGTTTTTTTGAAGAAGCACAGCTCCGGCTCCTACCGAGGAGGCATCGACTTCAAGGAAGAACGGCTTTAGTGGATCTGGCCGAGACAGGACAGGTGCAGAGGAGAAGGCGGTCTTAAGGCGAGTAAAAGCTTCCTCCGCTTGAGGCGGCCAGGACCTAGGATTCGCGTCTTTTTTGGTCAGTGCCCCTATAGGCGCAACGATGGTGGAGAAGTGGGGTATGAACTGACGATAGTAGTTGGCGAAACCAAGGAAGCGTTGGATAGCACGAAGTCCAGAGGGGCGTGGCCAACCCAAGACTGCGGAGAGTTTGTCAGGGTCCATTTGAAGACCTTGTCCAGAGACCAGATATCCTAGGAAAGGAAGACTGCTGCGCTCAAAAAGGCATTTTTCAAATTTAGCGTAAAGATGATTTACGCGGAGGCGCTGGAGCACTTGACGGACATGGAGCCGATGTTCCTTAAGGTTGGCAGAGAAGATTAGGATGTCGTCAAGATAGGCAACCACACAGGTATACAGTAGGTCCCGGAAGATTTCGTTGACAAAATCTTGAAAGACTGCAGGGGCGTTGCAAAGTCCGAACGGCATGACGAGATATTCAAAGTGACCGTCTCTGGTGTTAAATGCGGTTTTCCATTCATCTCCCTTACGGATTCTGATGAGGTTATAAGCGCCCCTGAGGTCCAATTTAGAAAAAACTTTTGCTCCGCGCAGACGGTCAAAGAGCTCCGAGATGAGAGGCAGAGGGTAGCGGTTTTTAACAGTGATTTTATTGAGACCACGATAGTCTATGCAAGGGCGTAGAGATCCGTCCTTCTTGGCCACGAAGAAGAAGCCCGCTCCGGCTGGAGAAGATGATTTCCTAATAAAACCTCTCTTGAGGTTCTCCTGAATGTATTCAGTCATAGCCTTGGTTTCAGGAGAGGAGAGAGGGTAAATTCTGCCACGGGGTGGTGTAGTACCTGGGAGCAAGTCAATGGGGCAGTCGTAGGGTCTATGTGGTGGTAAGACCTCCGCCTGTTTTTTGCAAAAGACATCAGAAAAGTCCTGATAGGCCTTTGGAAGGCCAGGCAAAGGAGTAGTGATGGGGACTTGACAGGTCGGTACAGACTTAAGGCAATGCTTGTGACAGGAGTCACCCCAGGATTTGATGTCCCCAGTGGTCCAGTCAAGGGTAGGAGTGTGACGCTGGAGCCAGGGTAGGCCAAGAAGGATGTCAGAAGTACAGTTTGGCAAAACAAAGAATTCAATCTTTTCTTGGTGAAGAACACCAACGGACATGAGCAGGGGTTCGGTGCGATCCTGTGTATGAAAAAGGGACATAGTTTAATATTTTGTTTTATTATTTTCATACAACTTTCAGATCATGTTAGGACTACATCAGATTGACTATTTAGCACCCAATTTAGGGCAGACTAATGTCTCGAGATCTTGATTTCACTTTTGGAACCCCAAATAGTTTATGATTTTCATCTTGACTTTTTTTTCCATCATTAAGTTTATCCCAATACATTTGCATTAAATATTATACCTGGCTCCAGATGGCCAAATCAGGTTCATCCTGCCTCCTCTTGCTCCAGAGAAGGCTCAGGTTGGCTGCAGGGAAGTCTGGGGGGAAGAGTGGACAGTGATTGCCTTGCCTCAATGTGGTCATCCAGAAAGGACATCCTGCTGTAGTACCACAAATTGGGGACATACACATCATCTGCTGCTGCTCCTGACCTCTGAGAAGCCAGGACCTTAGAGCGTTCAGTCCTGTATGTGCCTCTCAAGCTCCCAATTTTAGTGTCCACCTGTTTTGCTGTGGCTGTGGGCACCTTGGTCTGCACAAATGGGAGCAGGCTCTCCAGCGCTGATTTTAGTACCCCTTTTTTTTATGGATGGGGTTTTTTGTTTCCCACAGAGCGGGCAGCTCCCTTACCCGGTCTATAAATTCCGCAAGGAATTCCTTGTCACTTATAAAGACATTCATTTTGGGTCTGCAAGTCAAAAAAAAAATTAAATAAATAATGTGAGGCACACAGTCTAACCTCCTTAAAATCTTATTCACCATATATATCCTCCAACATTCTCAAGACAGTATAGGCCACCAATTTATCAAAGCCACAAAATCACATACCTTCGTTCGCACGTCCGTCACTTGAACTCCTCTCTCCGCACACCGAACGTAGTATAGTCACATGTGTGTTTGCTATATATACACCACGCATGCGTAAAACTACGCACACGTCGCTCCGCAAACATTTTTTTGCCGTAAAAAACGCGTTAAAAAAATTGCTGCGCAAATACCGTGCGAGATAAAAAGTTGCAACAACCACCATTATATTCTCTAAGGTCTTTGCTAAAAAAACATATATAATGTTTTGGGGTTCTATGTAATTTTCTACCAAACAAATGATGATTTTTACATGTAGGAGAGAAATGTCAGAATTGGCCTGGGTGCTCCAGAACGCCTGATGGTGCTCCCTGCATGTTGGGCCTCTGTGTGTGGCCACGCTGTGTAAAAGTCTCACACATGTGGTATCGCTATACTCGGGAGTAATTGAAGAATGTGTTTTGGGGTGTAATTTGTGGTATGCATATGCTGTGAGTGAGAAATAACCTGCTAATATGACAATTTTGTGAAAAAAAAAAAAAACCCTTAATAACCAGACCAAAAAGCAATTGTAGCTGATCACTCAAGTTCCCTTTGTAGGGGCCACCAACTGTTACTTGTGGTGACCCTCCATGTTCAGTGGTGGAGAATCATAGGAGATTCAATCTCTACTAACTTTATGTTGGATGGGACCCTTACATTAAGGCCAATCACTTCCTCATAGATATGTTTTAATTTTAATTTCATTTTTAGTTTTTAAAACCAAATTTTACCAAATGTTCCAATTCTTCAACCCATATGCGGGCTCGCAGTGGGTTAAAATATTCAAACAATTATTTAAAATTTTGAAAGATATTTAATTTAAAATAGGTTTGGATTTCTAGCATTGTGAAGAGGCCTATTATCAGGGCCTGCTAGCAATTGCTAATCTGACCACAAGATGGCCCTCTTTTCCCAGACGAGGTTTTGAGGCATGTCAATTACTTTGCATCAGACTCGATGGGTTGAGGTGCCCATAATATTTGTCCCGTTGTTAACGAGAGACTGTCAGCACTAATTGTTTTAGACACCTCCGTGACGTGGTATGAGACACCACCAGTCTGCATACACATTCCGGAGCTGTATAATTAATTACATTTTTATTTTAATTCCATATACTAATTAAATGATTGAGAGATATGGCAATTCATTTATATACATTATTCAGTATGGCCAACATGGGGATACGATCCTTTTAATCTGCAAGTTCAGAGATTGGGCAAATTTGCCCATAGTTAAAATGGCGAATTTCGTGGTACAAACACCGAGAGATCAGATTAGGGCGGTCCCTGTGTATGGAACAGTATAATTGGTGGTAGGTCAGCACGCCGCCCGTGCCCCAGGACGACGTCATCTGTGACGAAACGGCGTAGGGAGGAGCGGCGTGCTGATGTCACCATTACACACGAGTCCCGGAAGGAACGGGCTGTTTTAGCCGGCCGGCTACATTATACCACATGCCCATTATATGCTACTAACTGTAAGTGCATTTTTTATTGTAATAAAACAGCCGTCCGTTTGTACTGATCTCTGTTGGGATCAGGGGTTCTGGTAAGCGGCAGAGATTATCCTTGGTGGAGGAATTCTATTCTATCAAAGTCAAACACTTTTCATTGGGTGTCTGAAGTGTGAAGTCACTTATAGCCAATAAGGAGCATCTTGACAACACGCATGATTGTTTAGGATTCATCACTTCATAATTTAACAAGACTTTACAACATTAATAGTTTTTTATATCACTAATTGGTTCAGTGTTGATTCAGATCAATAACAGGCAAGTTGCCTGTAAACTTGAAATCATTTTTTGCTTATTTCCACTCGATACAATACGAGTGGTACTTTACATTTTTTGCGCAGCTTTATTCTTTTTGATTTGTATATTAGTGTGTGTCTCACTTTTAAGTTGCAGCAATCTTCAAGTGACTATACCTTGCCGCAAGGGAGGTTGTCCACTTTACACATTATTAATTGTAGACAGCGCAGTATGTTTACTTTCACATAACATTATATGTTTGGATTGTTTGCTAATGTATTTTATTTCTTTCCTCGTTCACAAATTACCCTGTTTGGAATATGCTGGGAATGTCCCCTTTCTCCCCATGCATGTTTTTACCTCTAATGGCCTTTTTTGGGGCCTACATGCCTATTTCCCTTCACTAACCTCTCCAGCATGCTATCCTGTGCCCAAACACAGCTAGCCTAGTTTTTTACTCCCGTTTTTTGGGTCAGTGCCATAGTAGTTTTGAACCACTCCCCACCCTAAAATGTGTACAAATGTTTTAGTTCTCATTCAAGTTCAGCAGAGTGGTAGAGCCTTTATTTGGGGCCCCCAAAATCACCTCTAACACCCCCCCTTAGAATCTTTTCTAATGTCCCCTCAGCGGGGGTGAGTCATCTGATAAGTGGGCCTTCTATTTTTGTGTTGAAATACTCCTTTAAATCAAATGTTATACTGATGTCGGTCAACAATGTCTTTGTGTAATCTGTTTGCAATGTAAAGTGAAAACGTACTAATGTATTCTTTTTGTTTGACTCCACAATTTCCTTGCACACCACAGGAATGGCAGACTGTGGCTGATCAATTTGCCCAGCGGTGGGACTTCCCCAACTGTGGAGGGGCAATTGATGGCAAGCAAGTCCACATAATGCCGCCACCCCGTTCGGGGTCATACTATTTTAATTATAAAGGTTTTATTAGTACAGTATAGTGTTAATGACGGTGGTGTCGGCACGGTATGAGTTCCTGTATGTGGACGGGGGAAAGAACGGCCGATGTCCGATGGCGGAGTGTCCGCTCAGACGGAGTTCGCTCATCGTCTGCACTCTGGGGGTCTGGCACTGCCTCCAGATGCAGACAACGTGGATGGACTACCGTTTGTTTTTATCGCGGATGAAGCCTTTGGACTGGGACCACACCTGATGCAGCCGTTTCACCAACGCACCTTCACCCCGGAGAGGAGGGTTTTTAATTACCGGCTGGCCAGAGCCTGGAGAGTTGTGGAGAATGCCTTCGGGATAATGGCCAGCCGGTTCCACCTGTTTCAGACAGCTATCCATATGGCGGAATACAAGCTCAACCACATCATTTACTGCTGCTGCATTTTGCACACCTTTTTGAGACATTTCTCAGCGACATATGTGTCTACAGTTGGGCCTGAGGCCGGTCAATTAGAGATGAACATTATGACCGGCCTGGACACTGCCCGTACTGGCTTGGCCCCCCAAAGTGCCCGTGAAGTACGTGATAAATACGTTGAGTACTTCACGGGTAGGGGGGCCATCGCAATGCCAGACCCTATCTGACCTTTTTAGCAATAAAATAAAAAATAATTTTATAATTTCAAATCTTGTTTTGTCATTCTTGTTTTTTTTAATTATGTGTCTCCCAGGTTCTTGTAGTGCCAAGTGTCCTTAGTAAATAGCCACAATTGTCACTATAAAAAACATGGATTTATCATTTTTTGAACTGCTATTGAGCAGAGAATGAACAAGCCACACCTTTTTGAGTGTCCAAGATACTTTTTACTCTGTGTACCACATTTTTTTGGGGTTTTTAACAAATACAACGTAGAAACTTTTACCTCCACATTTTTTTTTTTTTTGGAGGTTTGTTTTGCAGAAACATGCATGGGTCAAAATAGTAAACATTTAAAAAAAACGGAAATATAAAAATACAATCTGAAAAAGAGAAACCTGAGATGGGGTGATGTCACCCCTGATCCTTCCCAAATGTGAAGATACCCACTTTATTTTTGTAGCTCAAATGGGTATTTTCTACATGATCCCATGGCTAAGGTAAACATGTGCTATCTGCCATCATGGGGGATCAATGGATGTGCTTTGCGGGTGCAAACCCAAAACAGGGACATAGATATCCTGTGACGGCAGATAGCACATGTTGACACACTGTGTGCATCTTCACATTTTGGCTGGTGGGAATATCAGTGCAAATTTGTTAGGCGACAAAATACACCAAAACAGGGGGGGGGGTCAGACTATTCTCCCCAAAATATCTATAATGTTTTTATATTTTTGCTCAATCACATTCATTCTATTCCTCATAATGTCCATTTCGCTACTACATACCATTATTTCTTGAATAATTATTTGGGCACTAGCACTTGAGAATGGAGGATTTGGAGTTCCTGACACACCACCACGTTCATCCCCTAAAAAAAAAAGAGAAATTTTGAAATATGCAGGCCTACATCTGTATTTACCTTGAAGTTGTGGTGACAGACACTGACCTGTTGTGGTGATAAGCTCCACCTCTCCTTCCTCCACCTCTCCTACCTCCACCTCCGCTTCCTCCACCTCCGCTCCCTCCACATGCTGATCTTGGGGTGCTTTTGGATCTTGGGGGTGTTTATGTGGTCTGTGCTTCCTAGGATCCTCAGATTGGCGTCCTTCCAGTCTCCTCTCCCCTATGAGAATGCCAAAAAAAAAAGGTATCCTTTAGCATACAGAGATTTGCGGGCAGAAATTGTAAACATTGCTTGGAAGTGGGGTCCAATTGATATTTGGGCCTGAGTTCCAAGATGAACACATGAGATCTTGAGAACTCTACAAAGCTGGGTTTTTTATTTTTTGGGCCTAAAAAACACACTTGGAGACACACCAAGGTATCCACTGGAGCACCTGTGTGTGACACCCTTAAAAATTGGGTCATGTGGCCCACACTATAGTATATTGCTCCTGAGCAAAAAGCTGTGTAACCAACTGCTTGAGTGTCATCTCCTTTACACAGAATCCAGTTTAGCCTTTCATTTACATTCTACTTTACTTACAAAACATCATCTAGCCAACAATGTGTAGAAACGTTGTTTTATTAAAAAGAGGCATGACCACATGTGGTTTACGTGTATATGTGCCAAACATGTTTTTGGGAAGACGATCAAGTGTTTACTATGAAACATTACCAAATAAGTGGACCCTCAACTTAACATAAAAGTTGCCATTTTACAATGTGAAACCAGTCAATCCAAGCACATGGAGCAAAACATGCAAGAATACATCTTCCAATGTGAAAGAACACAGTAAAAATAAAAGCTTACTTTTTTCAATGCTTTTTTTAAGCTTCCTATACTGCTCTGGCTCCCTCAGCTTCAGGTCAGACCACCTTTTACGGAGCTGCTCCTTGGATCTCCTGACCCCATATTTCTGATAGAGACTCCTCGCCACTTTGCCCATTATTTGCGACTTCTGGAGATTAGGGGTGTCGTATGGCCCATGCTTCCCATCGTAATCTTTCCTCCGCAGGATGTCCACCATCTCCGCCATCTCAGCAAATGACATATTAGTCGCCTTGTATCTTTTATTCCTGGATCGGGACGTTCCTGCCTCCGGGCTTTCCTCGTCGGTACTTTCTACTAAAGAAGCCACCTGTGTCACTGACATGTCATCGTATGCCACTGTGCGCCGAACGAGAAGGGGCGGGGAAATGCTGGAAAAGACCGCCATGGGCGGGCAACGCGGGCGGAGTTACACGCATGCGCAGGGTATAAAAATGGGAACAAAGTTATTGGGGTTGAGCGGAGTAAGAACGTCCGGAAGTGCAGAAAAGACAATAACTAAGGTAAGAAGGGAACTTGGGCCTGCAATGGCCTATAATGGTTCATGATTGTAAAGGCCAATATTGGGAAAAGATTAGGAGAATGGAATCTGACCTCTACGTTTTTTTTCTTGTGTTTTAATTTGCAGACATTAAAATGCATAAATTAAGGGAGCCGGAGGTAATGTTGGTGTTCATAGAAAAGTATAAAGAACTGCGCAATCTGTGGGAGATCAAACATCCAGCTTACCACAAGAGTGGTGTACGTCGGGCAACTATTGAAAAATTAGCGGATTATATGAAGCCCTGGGTCCTAGAGGCAGACTACAGTATGATGAACAATAAGATAAACAACATGCGGAATGCTTATAAAAAAAATACACAGCAGTCCGCGCTTCGATGAGATCAGGAGCAGCAGCAGACGATGTAGTACAGCCCAAGCTGTGGTACTACAAACATCTTCAATTTCTGAAAAACCAGATTGATGCCAGGGAATCAATTTCCAGCCTTCCCTCAACCCTTCCTTCCACCCTTCCCTCCAGCGTTCCTTCCACCCTTCCATCCACCCCTGCAGAGGGGGAGGAGGAGCCACCTGTGCTTGAAGAGCCGGATCTGCGCATCTTCAGCCAGGTATAGTATTTTCCAACATAATTTTTGGCCTCAAAGTACTATTGTGATGAATTAGATTTTTTGACAACAAATGCTACAATTCCCCACCCCCCCCCCCCAAAAAAAAAAGGAACATAAAGGATTGGTAAAGTATCTAAAAAGAACAGGGACAGAATGAAACTCTTTTCTATTTTTCTAACAAGCAAATTGCAACAGTCATGAGATAAAAATTGTGTGTGATTGATTCCCCAAAATATCAAACTATGTCCCTTTTTCCTACACAGGATGAGGCCAGCCAGGAGGAAGAGGCTCAGGAATGTGGCAGGCAGGAGGAGGCAGGGGTGAGTGTCAGCCAGGATGAGGCAGGGCCAAGTGGCACGCAGCAGGTCCCCAGGCCTAGTGGCAGCATAGTGTCACAAGTGGCTCCCCTCCACGTCAGACCGAAAAAACATCGGCGGATGACACTGGTGGAGGAGGAGTCACTTAAGATTATCCGTGACGCTGCTGCCATCATGAGCGCCCCCCTCAACCCTGTTGAGGGGTTTAGTACCTACCTCTCCGACAAATTAGTACAAATGGAGGCGGGACAACTTGCCCTCTGTGAGCACCTTATATACACGGCCATACACACGGGGGGGAGGGGGCAGCTGACAGAGGCCACTCATCTCTGCCATCTGGCCCATCCTTCTCCTCCTTCTCCTCCTCCTCCTCCTCCTGCCACATTACCACCGACAGTGGCCGAGCCTGCAAGGGTGCGTGGACGGGGCCGTGGAAGGAACTCTGCAGAGAAGCGTGGAGGGAACACTGCAGGGAAGTGTGGAGGGAAGTGTACAGGGAAGAGCAGAAGGTGATTCCCTGGCTTCAAGCTGCTCTTCCAGAAGTTGCAGTTTGATGGAGTACCACAGCTTGGGATGATGTATGTCTTCAGCTGCTGCTCCTGATTTCATTATGTTGTTTATCTTATTGTTCATCATACTCATGTCTGCCTTTGGGGTCCAATGTCTTCATATTTTCCGCTAATTTTCCAATTGTTGCCCTTCGTGTTTATGGATTTATTTTGCCAGAATAAATGGAGATTTAATTTCAGCCAAAATACTTGCCTGATGTGTTTTTATTGTGAGTAGCAATAAGATATCATAAATACAATGTGTAATTAATAACAAGGGACACCAACCTCCATGAGGGAAAAATAAAAGAAACATATGCTGGTGTGAGAAATTGACATCCAAAAAACAAAAAAACAATAAAATAAAAAAATATGGATTGTAAAACATTTTTTATATTAGTGAGGTCTGGCTTTAATAATTAATCAAATTATTCAGAAGATCACAAGAAACAAGAAAGACAGAAGTTTGTCAGAACTCGGGATAAATATCTGCAGCAAAAAAGACATTTTAAAAACCATTCTAAAGGAAAAAACAATGTGCTGCATTAAACGAGGCAATAATTTGCAGAATGACGAATGTGCTCTCTCCATTAGGAACGCTAGTTTTACCAGAACGAGCGCTCCCGTCTCCTAATTCAGTCTGAGCATGCATGGGTTTTTTATCCGATGGACTTTCCCATAGACGATCGGAATTTGCTATCGGTTTTGGTTTTGTTTTTTTTCCGATGGAAAAAAGACAGATGGGTCCCATAAACGATCGGTTTGTCCGATTATAAAAATCCATCGGACGGTTTTCATCGGTAAAACCGATCGTGTGTACAGTGCTTAAGCCTCTCTTTTTCCTAAGTATGGGAAATAGTCTGGATACCCGGATTGAAAACCACCTGCCACCAGGTACACCCGGTCCCTCAAAGAGGCTGCACACCTTCTCCCTCTTCTATCAGTTTGGTAATCAGACAATGTTATCCTTTACCCCTACAAAACAAACTGCCTACCCTATTCAGACAGGACTCACATGAATGAAAGGGGCATAGTGCAACCCTGGGGCACTGGTCTTCTTGGCATGCACGACACAGACAACTCGGTAAGGTACACAAGGAATCTAGGACACGAAGGACACCTATGGGTATTAACTGGGGAGAATACTGCATGTCCACACATATATCGGACGTGAGGGCCCTTGGAACAGCCAAGAGCTGGTAACACCCCATACAATCTTCCTGCACAACTTTTCTCCAGACTCAACCAAAACTATACAATATGAGGCCAGACCTATACACTCTCAACTTGTATGCAATCAGGCAGGCCCTCATACCACACATCTGCAGGTAAATCTAAAAGAAATTGGAAAACAAGAATTGCATAATGTGTATCCAGCTCGAGGAACGGCTGCTACCAGACACAACTGACCAACAGACTAAGAAAAATCCTTTGCAGCACTGTGGCGCCAGGATCACTGAACAGTAGGGGGTACACGAGCTGACCGGGGTGCCTTAAAAACACACAGATATTTATTAGGCAATTGGTAACAAATAGCCACATAAACAGTCCCAGCAGGAAACTGTAGGAGAAGGGTTGGTTTGCCCTATTTCAGAGAGATGGGATTGTTTGGTGACACGGAAGGAAACAGGTTTGAACTACATTTGGGGACACACAGATAGCTAGGGACATTAGCATACCTTAGCCTCAGGAAATGAGCCAACCTTGTACAGCCAGGCATGGTTGAGCGTGTGACTAATTACAATAACAGGGGGGGGGTTAAGCAGTCTACCCAACGTAACATCAGAACTTTACCCTTTAACGCTATGGAACTACCAGTTTCAGCATGGCTAATCTTTGGTAATAGGAAACAGATATGCAACGGATCTATGGCAGATCCATTTCAAACTCTGGAGAATACCCAAAACCCTTTTACCACTAAGTGCAGTACCCCTGACAGAGATTTATAATACTTCTTAGCCTAATATAAGTGTCATGCCTCGTACACACGGCCGAGTTTCTCATCCAAAACCGTCAAGAAAAGTGCCGCCAGAGCTTTATTGTCGAGAAAACCGTTCGTGTGTATGGTTTTACGACGAGAAAACTGCCGTGAATCTCGACGAGAAAATAGAGAACCTGCTCTCTATTTTCTCGTCAGGATTCAAGATTTCCTCGTCGTGTTTCTCGTCGGCCTGTTTTGTGACGAGAAAATGGTTCGTATGCTTTTACGACTCTTCCAAAAGCGCGCATGCTCAGAATCAAGTATGAGACGGGAGCGCATCTTCTGCTAAATCAAGCCTTCGTAATGGAGATAGCACATTCGTCACGCTGTAAATTATTGCATCGTTTAAATGTTGTGCATTGAAATCTTCTTTAGAATGTTACATTAATCTAAACGAATTAACTTGTTTTGCTGCTGATATTCACACAGAGTTATGACAATCTTTTTTAAAGCTTTTTCATGCTGCTCTTAATTAGATTTAGGTGTATTATATCGTGCAAGATCTTCTGAATATTTTAATGTTTTATATTTTTGAAACAGATGTTAATTGTAATTTGTCAATGTTTTGATAGTGATCTCCCATTGTATATTTGAATTATTTTTGTGTCAAGTTTACACCCTATATTTTTTAAAGAATTTTTTTTTATTTGGGGTTGTTATCTGTCCCTTTTTTTGGTGTCAAATGTATCTGCTTACTCCAAAGCTAAATTATAAAATTTGAAAATATAAACATAGTCAAGTATGAACTTAAACCAAAAAAACATTTATTCATGTTTTTACCAAAATAAAGAGAAGGCAGCGCTGGAGAACCTGCTGCCATTTGTGCATCCCAGGGACCCCAGAGCACACATCAACCCTGTGTGGACACTAATATTGGGAGCTTGAGAATGCCAACAGTTCTGAGCACAATCTGATGCTGGCCTCCCAGAGGTCAGGAACAGCAGCAGGTGATATATATGTCCCAAGTGTGTGGTACTACAACAGGCTGCCTTCTGTCCGACCACAATGAAGTAAGGCCATCACTTCCTCATCTTCTTGGTAGCCTTCCCTGCAGCCTTCCCTGAAGCCTTCCCTGCAGCCTTCCTTCTTCGTGTGGCTGGAGGCTGGGCCACTGGAGGGGTACTCCTGTCAGGAGGAGGAGGTGGAGGAGAAGGGGGTGGGGCAGAAGAAGAAGGTGGAGGAGGAGGTGGAGGAGAAGGGGGTGGGGCAGAAGAAGAAGGTGGAGGTGGAGGAGGAGGGGGTGGAGCAGAAGAAGAAGGTGGAGGTGGAGGAGGAGGTTGAGGTTGTGATAGTTGTGCCACCTCACATATGGCCGTATTGGGGGTAATTCTCTCCATCACCCCCTTGTTCAGCAAGGTGATGAGCAGGGGCTCGCATAGGAGGCGGTGCTCCATGCTCATCACCTTGAACTTTGCCTCAACTAGGTCGGCAATGGCCTCTTCAGGGGATGTGGGCTCCTGGAGGGTGGCATGTGCCTCTCTAATAAGGGCCATTGCTGCCTCACTAGTGGTCCTGTCCCTCCTGCTTCTTTTTGGAAGGCGGATGGGAGGCACCTGAGATCTAGTGCTTCTCCTGGGCCCTGCCACCTCCTGGTTGCCACTGGGCCCTGCCACCTCCTGGCTGACAGTGGGCCCTGCCACCTCCTGCCTCACAGTGGGCCCTGCCTCCTCCTGCCTGACAGTTTCCAGACCCTCCTCCTGGCTGATTTCATCCTGTGTATGAAAAAGGGACATAGTTTAATATTTTGTTTTATTATTTTCATACAACTTTCAGATCATGAATGTAGCAATTTGAATGTAAATCAAGAAAAAAACTAAAAAATGTTAGGACTACATCAGATTGACTATTTAGCACCCAATTTAGGGCAGACTAATGTCTCGAGATCTTGATTTCACTTTTGGAACCCCAAATAGTTTATGATTTTCATCTTGACTTTTTTTTCCATCATTAAGTTTATCCCAATACATTTGCATTAAATATTATACCTGGCTCCAGATGGCCAATTCAGGTTCATCCTGCCTCCTCTTGCTCCAGAGAAGGCTCAGGTTGGCTGCAGGGAAGTCTGGGGGGAAGAGTGGACAGTGATTGCCTTGCCTCAATGTGGTCATCCAGAAAGGACATCCTGCTGTAGTACCACAAATTGGGGACATACACATCATCTGCTGTTGCTCCTGACCTCTGAGAAGCCAGGACCTTAGAGCGTTCAGTCCTGTATGTGCCTCTCAAGCTCCCAATTTTAGTGTCCACCTGTTTTGCTGTGGCTGTGGGCACCTTGGTCTGCACAAATGGGAGCAGGCTCTCCAGCGCTGATTTTAGTACCCCTTTTTTTTTATGGATGGGGTTTTTTGTTTCCCACAGAGCGGGCAGCTCCCTTACCCGGTCTATAAATTCCGCAAGGAATTCCTTGTCACTTATAAAGACATTCATTTTGGGTCTGCAAGTCAAAAAAAAAATTAAATAAATAATGTGAGGCACTACGCACACGTCGCTCCGCACACGTCGCCCGCCCATGACGTTCTAACTAACATCTTTTCCCCGCCCCTTCTCTTTCGGCGTGCAGACAGATATGGCGGATTCACAGCAGGTGTCTGATAATTCCTCAAATAATGAGGAGGAGACAAGCCCGGAGACTGAGGAAACGTCACGATCAAGGAGGAGATTCAAGGCATCTAATATGTCTTATGCTGAGATGGCGGAGATGGTGGACATATTGCTAAAGTCGGATTATGACGCAAAGCATGGGCCGTATAGCAAACCTAATAGAAGGAAGGCCAAAATCATGAAGAAAGTCGTAAAGAGTCTGAAGAAGAATTTCGGGGTGAAACGATCAAATGAGCAGCTCAGAAAGAGGTGGTCAGACCTCAAACTGAGGGAGCCGGAGCAGTTAAGGAGCATTAAGAGAATGCTAGGAAAAAGTAAGTACTTTTTCCACATTTTTCCTATTATTGTATTTCACAACTTACATATTGCTCCATGTTATTGCATTTTTCTATTGTACTACCTTACAAAATGTCATAGTTTGAACTTGGTTGGGCACAGTAATCGTTCGTTACAGACACATCGTTCGGCCACTATCCTCGTTTTTTGGAGATTTTACAGGGTTAAATTAAATTAGACATCTGCCTGTTTTGATTCAATTATTGTTCTTACATTGTTGGCTAGATGATGTGTTTGTAAAGAGAATGAAATGCAAACTTTAATCAGTGTAAAGGAGAGGACACTCAGCAGCTGGTTCCACATCTGTACTTTTGAGCACTATAGTGTGGGCCAACAGAACCGCTGTCAGGGCCCGGACTGGCGGCTAGTGAGGACACAGGAGGTGGATCCTCTGTGCCAGAGAGGCGAAGTATCTTGAGTATCTTAAGCCGAAGGCGTGGAGGAACGAAAGTCTTTCCTGGAGGAATTGGCACGAGAGAAGCGGGAGCAGAGGAAATCAGACACTCAGGGGGTATGATGTGTTGAGGAGGAGTCTCGGTTTCAGAGGTATCAGAGAGACGGGACAAAGCATCAGCCCTGACATTTTTGTCTGCGGGCCGAAAATGGATCTGGAAGTTGAAGCGGGCAAAGAACAATGACCACCTGGCCTGGCGAGGATTTAGGCGCTGAGCGGACTGAAGGTAGGACAAATTTTTATGGTCAGTGTAGATGGAGATAGGGTGAAGGGATCCTTCCAGGAGATGTCTCCACTCTTCTAATGCCAACTTGATGGCCAACAGTTCACGGTCACCTATGGAATAGTTTTTTTCCAGAGGGGAGAAAGTTTTCGAGAAAAAACCACAAGTGACGTTTTTCCCTTTAGCGTTTTTTTGAAGAAGCACAGCTCCGGCTCCTACCGAGGAGGCATCGACTTCAAGGAAGAACGGCTTTAGTGGATCTGGCCGAGACAGGACAGGTGCAGAGGAGAAGGCGGTCTTAAGGCGAGTAAAAGCTTCCTCCGCTTGAGGCGGCCAGGACCTAGGATTCGCGTCTTTTTTGGTCAGTGCCCCTATAGGCGCAACGATGGTGGAGAAGTGGGGTATGAACTGACGATAGTAGTTGGCGAAACCAAGGAAGCGTTGGATAGCACGAAGTCCAGAGGGGCGTGGCCAACCCAAGACTGCGGAGAGTTTGTCAGGGTCCATTTGAAGACCTTGTCCAGAGACCAGATATCCTAGGAAAGGAAGACTGCTGCGCTCAAAAAGGCATTTTTCAAATTTAGCGTAAAGATGATTTACGCGGAGGCGCTGGAGCACTTGACGGACATGGAGCCGATGTTCCTTAAGGTTGGCAGAGAAGATTAGGATGTCGTCAAGATAGGCAACCACACAGGTATACAGTAGGTCCCGGAAGATTTCGTTGACAAAATCTTGAAAGACTGCAGGGGCGTTGCAAAGTCCGAACGGCATGACGAGATATTCAAAGTGACCGTCTCTGGTGTTAAATGCGGTTTTCCATTCATCTCCCTTACGGATTCTGATGAGGTTATAAGCGCCCCTGAGGTCCAATTTAGAAAAAACTTTTGCTCCGCGCAGACGGTCAAAGAGCTCCGAGATGAGAGGCAGAGGGTAGCGGTTTTTAACAGTGATTTTATTGAGACCACGATAGTCTATGCAAGGGCGTAGAGATCCGTCCTTCTTGGCCACGAAGAAGAAGCCCGCTCCGGCTGGAGAAGATGATTTCCTAATAAAACCTCTCTTGAGGTTCTCCTGAATGTATTCAGTCATAGCCTTGGTTTCAGGAGAGGAGAGAGGGTAAATTCTGCCACGGGGTGGTGTAGTACCTGGGAGCAAGTCAATGGGGCAGTCGTAGGGTCTATGTGGTGGTAAGACCTCCGCCTGTTTTTTGCAAAAGACATCAGAAAAGTCCTGATAGGCCTTTGGAAGGCCAGGCAAAGGAGTAGTGATGGGGACTTGACAGGTCGGTACAGACTTAAGGCAATGCTTGTGACAGGAGTCACCCCAGGATTTGATGTCCCCAGTGGTCCAGTCAAGGGTAGGAGTGTGACGCTGGAGCCAGGGTAGGCCAAGAAGGATGTCAGAAGTACAGTTTGGCAAAACAAAGAATTCAATCTTTTCTTGGTGAAGAACACCAACGGACATGAGCAGGGGTTCGGTGCGATCCTGTGTATGAAAAAGGGACATAGTTTAATATTTTGTTTTATTATTTTCATACAACTTTCAGATCATGTTAGGACTACATCAGATTGACTATTTAGCACCCAATTTAGGGCAGACTAATGTCTCGAGATCTTGATTTCACTTTTGGAACCCCAAATAGTTTATGATTTTCATCTTGACTTTTTTTTCCATCATTAAGTTTATCCCAATACATTTGCATTAAATATTATACCTGGCTCCAGATGGCCAAATCAGGTTCATCCTGCCTCCTCTTGCTCCAGAGAAGGCTCAGGTTGGCTGCAGGGAAGTCTGGGGGGAAGAGTGGACAGTGATTGCCTTGCCTCAATGTGGTCATCCAGAAAGGACATCCTGCTGTAGTACCACAAATTGGGGACATACACATCATCTGCTGCTGCTCCTGACCTCTGAGAAGCCAGGACCTTAGAGCGTTCAGTCCTGTATGTGCCTCTCAAGCTCCCAATTTTAGTGTCCACCTGTTTTGCTGTGGCTGTGGGCACCTTGGTCTGCACAAATGGGAGCAGGCTCTCCAGCGCTGATTTTAGTACCCCTTTTTTTTATGGATGGGGTTTTTTGTTTCCCACAGAGCGGGCAGCTCCCTTACCCGGTCTATAAATTCCGCAAGGAATTCCTTGTCACTTATAAAGACATTCATTTTGGGTCTGCAAGTCAAAAAAAAAATTAAATAAATAATGTGAGGCACACAGTCTAACCTCCTTAAAATCTTATTCACCATATATATCCTCCAACATTCTCAAGACAGTATAGGCCACCAATTTATCAAAGCCACAAAATCACATACCTTCGTTCGCACGTCCGTCACTTGAACTCCTCTCTCCGCACACCGAACGTAGTATAGTCACATGTGTGTTTGCTATATATACACCACGCATGCGTAAAACTACGCACACGTCGCTCCGCACACGTCGCCCGCCCATGACGTTCTAACTAACATCTTTTCCCCGCCCCTTCTCTTTCGGCGCGCAGACAGATATGGCGGATTCACAGCAGGTGTCTGATAATTCCTCAAATAACGAGGAGGAGACAAGCCCGGAGACTGAGGAAACGTCACGATCAAGGAGGAGATTCAAGGCATCTAATATGTCTTATGCTGAGATGGCGGAGATGGTGGACATATTGCTAAAGTCGGATTATGACGCAAAGCATGGGCCGTATAGCAAACCTAATAGAAGGAAGGCCAAAATCATGAAGAAAGTCGTAAAGAGTCTGAAGAAGAATTTCGGGGTGAAACGATCAAATGAGCAGCTCAGAAAGAGGTGGTCAGACCTCAAACTGAGGGAGCCGGAGCAGTTAAGGAGCATTAAGAGAATGCTAGGAAAAAGTAAGTACTTTTTCCACATTTTTCCTATTATTGTATTTCACAACTTACATATTGCTCCATGTTATTGCATTTTTCTATTGTACTACCTTACAAAATGTCATAGTTTGAACTTGGTTGGGCACAGTAATCGTTCGTTACAGACACATCGTTCGGCCACTATCCTCGTTTTTTGGAGATTTTACAGGGTTAAATTAAATTAGACATCTGCCTGTTTTGATTCAATTATTGTTCTTACATTGTTGGCTAGATGATGTGTTTGTAAAGAGAATGAAATGCAAACTTTAATCAGTGTAAAGGAGAGGACACTCAGCAGCTGGTTCCACATCTGTACTTTTGAGCACTATAGTGTGGGCCAACAGAACCGCTGTCAGGGCCCGGACTGGCGGCTAGTGAGGACACAGGAGGTGGATCCTCTGTGCCAGAGAGGCGAAGGCACGGGTCGCACTGGAGGACCGGTTCTAAGTAGCTACCGGTTTTCACCAGAGCCCGCCGCAAGGCGGGATGGACTTGCTGCGGCGGTAGCAACCAGGTCGTGTCCCCCAGAAGCGGCTCGACTTCTCTGGCAGCTGAGATAGGCACGGTACACTGGGACTAGGCAGAGGCAAGGTCAGACGTAGCGGAAGGTCAGGGCAGGCGGCAATGGTACGTAGTCCGGGGCAACGGCAGAAGGTCAGATACACTGGAAAGGCAAGTACAAAACGCTTTCTCAGGGCACTAAGGCAACAAGATCCGGCAAGGACAGGAAGGGGGAGTGGGTTTTTAAGTGTTTTGGAGTGTGACACAGTAATTGGACCAGGCACCAATCAATGGTGCACTGGCCCTTTAAATTTAAGAAGACCGGCGTGCGCGCGCCCTAGAGAGCAGCGGGACCGCGCGCGCCGGGACGGAGCAGGAGGAGGAGGCCGGTGAGCAGAATGGGATGCGATCTGCGGGCGGACAGGTGCCGCCGCAAGGATCGCATCCCCGCCAGCATCAGAGCAGCGCTCACGGTCAGAGGAGCCAACCGGAGCGCTGCAGGGAGACAGACGCCGCGGGCGCTCCGGGATGGATGGGACACCCGGAGCGCTCGGCGTTACAGTACCCCCCCCTTAGGTCTCCCCCTCTTCTTGGAACCCAAGAATCTTCGGATGAGCTCTTTATCTAAAATGTTGGCCTCAGGTTCCCAGGACCTTTCCTCGGGACCACAGTTCTCCCAATCCACTAAAAAACATCTTTTACCTCGGATGACCTTGGAGGCGAGGATCTCTTTCACAGAGAAGACATCAGAAGAACCAGGGACAGGAGCAGGAGCAGTGACCTTAGGGGAAAATCGGTTAAGAATGAGGGGTTTAAGAAGAGACACATGAAAAGAGTTGGGAATACGAAGAGAAGGAGGAAGGTGGAGCTTGTAAGAAACAGAATTGATTTGGTTTTTGATTTTAAATGGCCCGAGGTAACGAGGGCCCAGCTTGTAGCTAGGTACCTGAAACCGAATATATTTGGAGGAGAGCCACACTTTGTCACCAGGGGTATAGACAGGAGGGATTCTTCTTTTCTTATCTGCATGTCTCTTCATGCGGGCAGAGGCCAGTGAGAGCGACTTTTGAGTCTCTTTCCAGATAGAGGCAAAGTCCTGAGTAAATTCATCCACGGCCGGAACTCCAGAAGACGTGGGAATGGGGAGGGGGGGCAATGGGTGACGGCCGTAGACCACAAAGAAAGGCAACTTGGAGGAAGATTCAGAGTTCTTGAAATTGTATGAGAATTCTGCCCAGGGCAATAGGTCGACCCAATCGTCTTGACGGGCGGAGATAAAATGTCGTAGGTAGTCGCCAAGGACCTGGTTAACTCTCTCCACCTGTCCATTGGACTGCGGGTGATAAGCGGAAGAAAAATTCAACTTAATTTTTAGTTGAGTACAGAGAGCTCTCCAAAATTTTGAGATGAATTGAACACCTCTATCCGAAACGATATGTGAGGGCAGCCCATGGAGGCGGAAAATTTGAAGAAAAAAATGCTTCGCCAACTGAGGTGCAGTAGGAAGACCAGGGAGCGGGACAAAATGAGCCATTTTAGAAAAGCGGTCAATGACCACCCAGATGACAGTGTTACTACGAGACAAAGGGAGGTCCGTGATGAAGTCCATGGCGATGTGGGACCATGGTTGTTCAGGCACAGGTAGGGGAAGGAGAAGACCTGCAGGCTTCTGGCGAGGCGTCTTGTCACGTGCACAGATAGTGCAGGCCCGTACAAAGTCAGTCACATCTTCCTCCTGGGTAGGCCACCAATAGTGTCTGGCAATCAATTGTATGGATTTTTTGATCCCAGCGTGACCGGCTAGATGGGAGGAATGGCCCCACTTGAGTATCTTAAGCCGAAGGCGTGGAGGAACGAAAGTCTTTCCTGGAGGAATTGGCACGAGAGAAGCGGGAGCAGAGGAAATCAGACACTCAGGGGGTATGATGTGTTGAGGAGGAGTCTCGGTTTCAGAGGTATCAGAGAGACGGGACAAAGCATCAGCCCTGACATTTTGTCTGCGGGCCGAAAATGGATCTGGAAGTTGAAGCGGGCAAAGAACAATGACCACCTGGCCTGGCGAGGATTTAGGCGCTGAGCGGACTGAAGGTAGGACAAATTTTTATGGTCAGTGTAGATAGAGATAGGGTGAAGGGATCCTTCCAGGAGATGTCTCCACTCTTCTAATGCCAACTTGATGGCCAACAGTTCACGGTCACCTATGGAATAGTTTTTTTCCGGAGGGGAGAAAGTTTTAGAGAAAAAAACACAAGTGACGTTTTTCCCTTTAGCGGTTTTTTGAAGAAGCACAGCTCCGGCTCCTACCGAGGAGGCATTGACTTCAAGGAAGAACGGCTTTAGTGGATCTGGCCGAGACAGGACAGGTGCAGAGGAGAAGGCGGTCTTAAGGTGAGTAAAAGCTTCCTCCGCTTGAGGCGGCCAGGACCTAGGATTCGCGTCTTTTTTGGTCAGTGCCCCTATAGGCGCAACGATGGTGGAGAAGTGGGGTATGAACTGACGATAGTAGTTGGCGAAACCAAGGAAGCGTTGGATAGCACGAAGTCCAGAGGGGCGTGGCCAACCCAAGACTGCGGAGAGTTTGTCAGGGTCCATTTGAAGACCTTGTCCAGAGACCAGATATCCTAGGAAAGGAAGACTGCTGCGCTCAAAAAGGCATTTTTCAAATTTAGCGTAAAGATGATTTACGCGGAGGCGCTGGAGCACTTGACGGACATGGAGCCGATGTTCCTTAAGGTTGGCAGAGAAGATTAGGATGTCATCAAGATAGACAACCACACAGGTATACAGTAGGTCCCGGAAGATTTCATTGACAAAATCTTGAAAGACTGCAGGGGCGTTGCAAAGTCCGAACGGCATGACGAGATATTCAAAGTGACCGTCTCTGGTGTTAAATGCGGTTTTCCATTCATCTCCCTTACGGATTCTGATGAGGTTATAAGCGCCCCTGAGGTCCAATTTAGAAAAAACTTTTGCTCCGCGCAGACGGTCAAAGAGCTTCGAGATGGGAGGCAGAGGGTAGCGGTTTTTAACAGTGATTTTATTGAGACCACGATAGTCTATGCAAGGGCGTAGAGATCCGTCCTTCTTGGCCACGAAGAAGAAGCCCGCTCCGGTTGGAGAAGATGATTTCCTAATAAAACCTCTCTTGAGGTTCTCCTGAATGTATTCAGTCATAGCCTTGGTTTCAGGAGAGGAGAGAGGGTAAATTCTGCCACGGGGTGGTGTAGTACCTGGGAGCAAGTCAATGGGGCAGTCGTAGGGTCTATGTGGTGGTAAGACCTCCGCCTGTTTTTTGCAAAAGACATCAGAAAAGTCCTGATAGGCCTTTGGAAGGCCAGGCAAAGGAGTAGTGATGGGGACTTGACAGGTCGGTACAGACTTAAGGCAATGCTTGTGACAGGAGTCACCCCAGGATTTGATGTCCCCAGTGGTCCAGTCGAGGGTAGGAGTGTGACGCTGGAGCCAGGGTAGGCCAAGAAGGATGTCAGAAGTACAGTTTGGCAAAACAAAGAATTCAATCTTTTCTTGGTGAAGAACACCAACGGACATGAGCAGGGGTTCGGTGCGGTAACGCACGGTACAATCCAAATTCTCTCCATTTACCGAGGAAATGAAAAAGGGTTTGATGAGACGGGTAACAGGAATGTTGAACCTGTTAATGAAAGAGGCTTCAATAAAGTTTCCTGCAGAACCAGAGTCCAGGAAGGCCACCGCAGGGAAGAGGGAGCCAGCAGAAGGAGAAATCCGCACAGGAATAGTCAGACGTGGAGAGGAAGAGATCACACCCAGTAACGCCTCTCCCACGTTCACTAGGTGCGGGTGTTTCCCTGACGCGGAGGACGAATAGGGCAGTCTTTTAGGAAGTGATCAGAGCTCGCACAATAAAGGCATAAGTTCTCGTTCCTACGGCGAGACCTCTCTTGTAGGGTCAGGCGAGACCGGTCCACTTGCATGGCCTCCTCGGCGGGAGGCACGGTAACAGGATGCATTGGATTCAGAAAGAGAGGAGCCAGGCGCGGATAACGCCTGGTGCGAACAAGATCTTTCTCCTGGCGAAGCTCTTGCCGTCTTTCGACGTAACGCATATCGATGCGGGTAGCTAAATGGATGAGTTCCGTCAAGGAAGAGGATATCTCTCATGCGGCCAGACAATCCTTGATGTGGCCGGATAAACCCTTCTTGAAGGTCGTGCAGAGAGCCTCATTATTCCAAGCTAACTCTGAGGCCAGTGTGCGGAACTGTATGGCATATTCGCCCACAGAAGAGTTTCCTTGGACAAGGTTAAGCAGGGCGGTTTCAGCGGATGAGGCTCGGGCTGGTTCCTCAAAAACGCTGCGAACCTCAGCAAAGAAGGACTGAACGGTGGCTGTAGCAGGGTCGTTGCGGTCCCAGAGTGGCATGGCCCAGGCCAAGGCCTTTCCAGACAACAGAGAGACCACGAATGCCACTTTAGACCGTTCTGTGGAAAACTGGTCAGACATCATCTCAAGATGCAGGGAACATTGGGACAAGAATCCCCGGCACATCCTAGAATCCCCGTCAAATTTCTCCGGAAGAGACAGGCGAATTCTCGAGGCAGTAGCGGCAGCTCGGAGAGGGGAAGATGCTGGAGGCTGCGGCGGCAGAAGCTGTTGGACCATGGCGGTCAACTGCGACAGCTGCTGTCCTTGTTGGGCGATCTGTTGCGACTGCTGGGCAACCACGGTAGTGAGGTCAGCGAGATTTGGCAGCGGTACCTCAGCGGGATCCATGGCCGGATCTACTGTCAGGGCCCGGACTGGCGGCTAGTGAGAACAAAAGAGATGGATCCTCTGTGCCAGAGAGGCGAAGGCACGGGTCGCACTGGAGGACCGGTTCTAAGTAGCTACCGGTTTTCACCAGAGCCCGCCGCAAGGCGGGATGGACTTGCTGCGGCGGTAGCAACCAGGTCGTGTCCCCCAGAAGCGGCTCGACTTCTCTGGCAGCTGAGATAGGCACGGTACACTGGGACTAGGCAGAGGCAAGGTCAGACGTAGCGGAAGGTCAGGGCAGGCGGCAATGGTACGTAGTCAGGGGCAACGGCAGAAGGTCAGATACACTGGAAAGGCAAGTACAAAACGCTTTCTCAGGGCACTAAGGCAACAAGATCCGGCAAGGACAGGAAGGGGGAGTGGGTTTTTAAGTGTTTTGGAGTGTGACACAGTAAATGGACCAGGCACCAATCAATGGTGCACTGGCCCTTTAAATTTAAGAAGACCGGCGCGCGCGCGCCCTAGAGAGCAGCGGGACCGCGGGCGACGGGACGGAGCAGGAGGAGGAGGCCGGTGAGCAGAATGGGATGCGATCCGCGGGCGGACAGGTGCCGCCGCAAGGATCGCATCCCCGCCAGCATCAGAGCAGCGCTCACGGTCAGAGGAGCCGACCGGAGCGCTGCAGGGAGACAGACGCCGCGGGCGCTCCGGGATGGATGGGATAGCCGGAGCGCTCGGCGTTACAACCACCTTTTTTGGGTGTCCCACACAGGTGCATCAGTGAATTTTTCTGGTGCCTCCATGTCTCAAAATTGACAGCCAAAGGTGAATACTAAACATATTTTTGGGAAGAAATAATGTCTTCATGTGAAAATTCCACACAAACACACACTTGTACCCCACTTCCAAGCAATTTAGCCTGTTTTTAGTTTTCATAGAGAATTTCAGTGTGATAACTAGACCTTTTGTTTGATTCTCATAGGGGAGAGAAGACTGGGAGGAGAACACTCCAGGGAGCACAGGAACCCCACAGCTTCGAAACAACCCCAACCTCACAAAGACCCACAACCTGAGGGTGTTGAGGAAGTTGAAGAGGTGGAGGAAGGAGAAGTGCAGGAAGGAGAAGTGGATGACGTGGTAGAACTGGTCACCACAACAGGTCAGTATCTGTCACCACAGCTTCAGGTAAGAGATGTAGGCCTGCAGAGTTATAATACCTTTTTATTTAGTTTTTAGGGGATGTAAATGTTGTGGTGAAAGAAAGTACACGTTTCTCTGCTGACAGTGCCCTACGAATAATACAGCAAGTGATGGAATGTAGCACAGAACTGGACAGAATTAAACAAAGAATTCATGTGATGGATCAAACCTTTAAAGACATCCTAGATGTTTTGGGGAGAATTGAATAAGGCATCAAAACCCCCATTTTTGTTTACAGATTGTTCTTCTCCCTTTTATTCTCTTTTAGACAATCAAACCAGCCAAAAATTGAATATGCACATAGTGTGTCAACATGTGCCATCTGCCATCAGGGGATATCCATGTACGGCTTTTGGGGGTGCAACCCCTTCCTCGTATCTGAAGTAGGTGAACTGAAGAAGGGGTTGCACCCACAAAACACGTCCATTGATCACCCCCGATGGCAGATGGCACATGTTGACAATAGGGATCAGGAGTCTCAAATCCCTATTGGAAATGACTTCAAATTGTGTGCATATTCAATTTTTGGCTTGGCCAGGGGTGCCAAGACCCCATATTAGGACGGCCAGATAGAGACATATTTTGTGTAAGTGAATGTCTCATATTGCCCAGAGGTATCCAATGTTGTACTTTTTGGAATGCAACTGATGGTTTTGTATTTTCATTAAAAAAAAATTGCCGGTTTGTGGCCAGCCAAAAAAAAAAAAAAAAAAAAGTATTTACCATGTGTGTGAATGTGCACAGAGTAAAATTTTTGAACGCAAACAAAGTGTAGCTTCTTTTTCAAATACGCTCTAACCTTTGTGAGGGGGTTAGCTCGGCAGCGGGTGTGTGTGACCCCCGAGATGGGCTCCCCACACAAAAACAGGCCCAGCAAACGGAGGTTGTGGTTTTCAAAATCAAAAAGGTGCGGTTTATTTTCTATTTACAGTGACAAAACACAGCAAAGCAAAAGAAACATAAACAAAATAAATCCTGGTCAACTTGACCTCTGACTAAACATACAGGTTTCCTAACTAACAACTGGGATCAGCCTAGTGCTGTCCTAGTCCCTAAGTCCCTGGTTTTAAATGTCCAAGCAAATAGCCACACAGGCTTTGTCTCACCGCACAGGGGTTCACTCTCCCTAGACAGTCCACACAGGTCTGGGTCCAGGCATGAGCTAACACCTAATGAAGCTGGGAGTTCTTATAGAGGCCTAAATGAGCTGACAAGCTTCAGCTGGTCTCATCAACTCCCTGTCTGCACGACGCCCCACACTCTCCCTAGAGGTATGAGTCATCCATGAGCCCACTAGCCTCAGCTGGGCTTATACAACTCTCCACCTAGTTGTATAAGTCGGCGTAAAGCCTGAATCTGGGCGAAATATATCTACCCCCCTGGATGCAACCAGGTGACTTTACCTTCCTGCTGTCACACCTTATTTGTGTATATTTTTGAGGTTCATAGTGAAATGGTTGTTATTTACTAAAGGAAAAAAAAACTTGTCACTACAAATGCACTAAGACAAACTAGGAGACAGGAAACAAACAAAGTTCCAAGATAAAAAATGATTTTTAATGATTTCTTTATGCACCAATCTTTACTCATGGCCTGGCATAGGAATTGCCCCCCTACCCGTGAAAAATTCCATATATTTATCCCGAACCTCAAGGGCATTTTGGGGGGGCAAGCCAGGACGGGCAGATTTGAGGCCTGGCAGGGGATTGGCATATGAAAGTCCTGCCTCAGGCAATACTGAGGCCATATAATTACTTGATTTTCAGCACAGAAAATTATGGAGCACACAGCAGCATAAAACAACATAGTTTATCTTGTACTCCGCCAAGTGGATTGGAGTCATAAAAAGGCGGAACCGGCTGGCCATTATCCCGAAGGCATTTTCAACGACTCTTCGGCCCCTGGCCAGCCGGTAATTGAACACCCTCTTCTCTGGGGTCAGGGTCCTCTGTGGAAATGGCCTCATGAGGTGCGGTCCGAGTCCGAAGGCTTCATCAGCCAAAAAAACAAAGGGGAGTCCTTCAACATTCCCTGCATCCGGTGGCAATGCAAGGTCGTCACTCTGGAGACGGAGGGCAAACTCTGTCTGGATGAAGGATCCCCCATCGGACATCCGGCCATTCTTCCCTACATCCACATAGAGGAATTCATACCGTGCTGACACCACTGCCATCAGCACAATGCTATGAAACCCCTTGTAATTGTAGTAGTAGGACCCAGAACGGGGTGGCGGCACGATGCGGACGTGCTTCCCGTCAATGGCACCACCGCAGATGGGGAAGTCCCACCGCATGGCAAACTCCGATGCCACAGTCTGCCACTCCTGTGGTGTGGAAGGAAGCTGGGGAGTCAAACAAGATGAAAATAAATTAGAAATTTAAAACATAACATTGCAAGCAGATTATAAGAAAATACATTCGAGGCCAACATCAATCAAAATCTCAGTTTAAAGGTGTTTTGACTAAGTATAATGGAAGGCTCAAGTTTCATATTCATCACCCCCTCTGATGGTCCATTCTAAACAAATTTGGGGGGGGGAGATGTGTTTGGCCACAGGATAGCATTGCAGTGGCGGTGCGTCCAGAGTGGGCGCTGGAGCACTGCCCCCTCTCTCCTGCGCCCATCTATCAGAACAATACATAGGTTCATGCCTTGCATTAATGTATTGTCAATGACGCGGTAACACGAGATCAGCAAAAGCAGCCCAAGGGGTGGCGCCAGGGAAATCGATCTTCCCCTTTATACTGCCGTCGTACGTGCTGGACGTGACCGCGCTGAACAACGAGGAAATTTGGAATTGTCAGTGTGTACGCATGGAAAGCTTGACGAGAAACTTTCTCGTCAAGGTTAACAAGAATCTCATCTAAAAAAACGACGTGTTTTTAACGACGAGAAACTCGGCCGTGTGTATGAGGCTTTAGAGTGACAATTATCCCCTGCAGTCTTACTCAACTTTTCATTAAAAAAAACGAATATGCGGACTTCATTTAGTTGGTTCTGCTAATCAGTGGATCAGAACATACAACACACACTAGATGGTCCAAAACATAGCCAACTGGACTGACAAATAGTACAAAACAGACCACATAACCCCGACAAACCAGGAAAATGAAAACCAATTTTGGTATAAAGTTGTCTATGGAGGCTATGATTTCCTTTTGTTCTGAAAAGCCATGAAACACATTTATCAAATCTGAGGGATAAAACACCAATAAAATTTAGTAATAAACATTAAATCTTCCACCTAGAAACTACAAACCAATGGTTATATACCTGTAACAAGACATTAGCATATGACACACAAATATACATTACATTTAGGGATGAGCTCGGTGTTCGAGTCGAACGCATGTTCGACTCGAACATCGGCTGTTCGCCTGTTCGGCGAAACCAGAACTTTGTGGGCCGTTCGCGCCAAATTCGTGTGACGCGAACGGCCCACAATACACTGCGCCATCGCAGTGCATTGCCGGCGCTGTGATTGGCCAAGCATGCACTGTGACCCTGCATGCTTGGCCAATCACAGCGTCGGCAGCGAGGAGAGCCATAATTGGCCACAGGCAATTATGATTTAGTACACGCCCGACACGAATTTGGATTTAGTACACGCCCCACACTATAAAAGGCCACCAGCGCGGCGGCCTTGTGTAGTGTGTTGGTGTGCAGGGAGAGAGAAGAATAGGCAGGGACAATGTCAGTGATTTTCTTTGCTAAACCTTGTGTGCAGGGAGAGAGAAGGATAGGCAGGGACAGTATCAGTGCTATTTGTTCATTAACCTTGTGTGCAGGGAGAGAGAAGGATAGGCAGGGACAGTGTCAGTGATATTCTTTGCTAAACCTTGTGTGCAGGGAGAGAGAAGGATAGGCAGGGACAGTGTCAGTGATATTCTTTGCTAAACCTTGTGTGCAGGGAGAGAGAAGGATAGGCAGGGACAGTGTCAGTGATATTCTTTGCTAAACCTTGTGTGCAGGGAGAGAGAAGGATAGGCATGGACAGTGTCAGTGTCATTTTTGCTAAGCCTCCTGCACAGTATACACCTGAAGCTAGCCCTTATTGCTGTGTTTTCCTGTTGTGTAACACAGGCAGGCATCTGCAGCACTTACAGCGGGCGTAGTGTGCCTCCTGCACAATATACACCTAAAGCTAGCCCTTATTGCTGTGTTTTCCTGTTGTGTAACACAGGCAGGCATCTGCAGCACTTACAGCGGGCGTAGTGTGCCTCCTGCACAATATACACCTGAAGCTACCCCTTATTGCTGTGTTTTCCTGTTGTGTAACACAGGCAGGCATCTGCAGCACTTACAGCGGGCGTAGTGTGTCTCCTGCACAATATACACCTGAAGCTAGCCCTTATTGCTGTGTTTTCCTGTTGTGTTACACTAACAGGCATCTGCAGCACTTACAGCGGGCGTAGTGTGCTTCCTGCAAAATATACACCTGAAGCAAGCCCTTATTGCTGTGTTTTCCTGTTGTGTAACACAGGCAGGCATCTTCAGCACTTACAGCTGGCGTAGTGTGCCTCCTGCACATTATACACCTGAAGCTAGCCCTTATTGCTGTGTTTTCCTGTTGTGTAACACAGGCAGGCATCTGCAGCACTTACAGCGGGCGTAGTGTGCCTCCTGCACAATATACACCTGAAGCTAGCCCTTGTTGCTGTGTTTTCCTGTTGTGTAACACAGGCAGGCATCTGCAGCACTTACAGCGGGCGTAGTGTGTCTCCTGCACAATATACACCTGAAGCTAGGCCTTATTGCTGTGTTTTCCTGTTGTGTAACACAGGCAGGCATCTGCAGCACTTACAGCGGGCGTAGTGTGCCTCCTGCACAATATACACCTGAAGCTAGCCCTTATTGCTGTGTTTTCCTGTTGTGTAACACAGGCAGGCATCTGCAGCACTTACAGCGGGCGTAGTGTGCCTCCTGCACATTATACACCTGAAGCTACCCCTTATTGCTCGTGGTTTTTTTCTTTTGTGCTACACTAACAGGCATCTGAAGCACTTACAGCGGGCGTAGTGTGCTTCCTGCAAAATATACACCTGAAGCTACCCCTTATTGCTGTGTTTTCCTGTTGTGTAACACAGGCAGGCATCTGCAGCACTTACAGCGGGCGTGGTGTGCCTCCTGCACAGTATACACCTGAAGCTACCCCTTATTGCTGGTTTTCCCATCTTCCTGCAGGCCATTAGAATGTCTGGAAGGCCAACAAGGAGAGGCAGACAGTCAGGAGCAAATAAAAGAGGGCAAGCAGGCTCTGTGTCTAGAGACAACAGTGCTGGTCGTGGATGCAGTGCATCGTCATCAGCACGTGGCCATGGGACACGCTTGTCCTTATTTTCGGCAGCTGGACATGTTGAGCCGCATCATGCCGAAGACTTGGTAGAGTGGATGACCAAGCCCTCCTCATCCTCCTCATCCTCTCTAACCCAGGCTCAGGGTACTGGCAAAGCAGCTGCCAAAGTGTCCTCTTCCCTCGTATCAATGTCATCATCAGTCACTCCTTCCCTAGACCCACCATGTCCTCCTGAGGAGTCCCCCGAACTGTTTGAGCACAGTGTTGGGTACATGCTCCATGAGGATGCCCAGCGTTTCGAAGGGTCTGATGATGATACGCAGCTAGAGGAAGGCAGTAGCGTGAGAGCAGAGAGAGGGGATGCTCAAGAAGGACAGCAATCTGGCAGTCATGTTCCGGCAGCTGGAGCATACTGCCAAATTGGCTCCAGTGATGAGGAGGGAGGGGATGATGAGGTCACTGACTCCACGTGGGTGCCTGATAGGAGAGAGGAGGAGGAGGAGGATGAGGAGGAGGCACACCTCCAACGAGGCAGGATGCCCTCGGGGGGCCAGCGTAAGGGCAGCACAACGACTGAATCACACCGCAGAGCTCCGCCTGTGCAGGGCGCTGCCTCTGCCCGTTATTCCAAAAGTTCTTTGGTGTGGGCCTTTTTTGAGTCAAGCGCATCAGATCGCACCGCTGCTGTTTGCAACATATGTCTCAAGCGTATCTCGCGTGGCCAAAACATCAACCGCTTGGGGCACCACATGCTTGACCAGACATATGTTGACCTGCCGTGCAGCTCGTTGGCAAGCCTACCTTAAAGACCCACACCAAAGAACAAAGCGGACCTCTCCTTGCTCCGCGTCAGCTGGGATCTCCAACCCCACTATACCTTCAGTCCTCTCTGAAACCTGCACTGAGAGGAATGAAGGTGTAGAATTAGGTGTGTCACAGCCAAGTACTTGCGGGCACTCTGCTAGCAGTACACCGACGTCCGATTCTAGCAGGCAAATTTCCCTGCCCCAGCTGCTAGACTGTCGAAAGAAGTTCACTCCCAGACATCCACATGCCCAGCGGTTGAATGCTAGCTTGGCTAAATTGCTAGCACTTCAACTGCTGCCTTTTCAGTTGGTAGACTCGGCCCCCTTCCGTGAGTTTGTGCAATGTGCGGTTCCTCAGTGGCAAGTTCCTAAACGCCACTTTTTCTCACGGAAGGCAATTCCGGCTCTCTACCGGCATGTGGAAGGCAATGTCCATGCCTCGCTGGACAGGGCGGTCAGCGGTAAGGTGCATATTACCGCTGACTCATGGTCCAGCAGGCATGGATAGGGACGTTACCTTTCTTTCACGGCCCATTGGGTCACTCTTTTGGCAGCTGGGAAGGATGCAGGACAAGGTGCAGTAGTGTTGGAGGTTGTTCCGCCGCCACGCCTCCAAAATGCTACTACTGGTTGTGACACACCTCTCTCCTCCACCGCCTCCTCTTCTTCTTCCTCCATGGCCTCTTTCTGTGCTTTGTCCTCGGAACCAGCGGTGCTCCGTAGGTGTTCAAGGGGCTACGCAAGTACGCAGGCAAAAAGATGCCATGCCATGCTTGCGCTGGTGTTTTTGGGGGACAGGAGCCACACTGGGGCAGAGGTTCTGTCAGCTCTGCAGGGGCAGGCCGAGAGGTGGTTGACGCCACACCAGCTTAAGGCAGGAATGGTGGTTTGCGACAATGGCACCAACCTCCTCTCCGCCCTCCGACAGGGACAACTGACCCATGTGCCCTGTGTGGCTCACATCCTTAACCTGGGGGTGCAGCGGTTCTTGGGCAGGTACCCGGGCTTACAGGATGTCCTGAGGCAGGCCAGGAAAGTCTGTGTGCATTTCCGCAGATCATATAATGCCAGTGCTCGGCTGGCTGAGCTGCAAAAGGAGTTGAACCTGCCCAAGAACCGCCTTATATGTGACATGCCCACCAGGTGGAACTCAACGTTGGCCATGCTGCAGTGGCTGAACACGCAGCAGAGGGCCATCAATGAGAACCTGTTCGACTACGGCACCAGGACAGGGTCAGGGGAGATCGGGTTTTTTTCACCACGCCAGCGGGGCATGATCAGGGATGCATGCACCGTCCTGGCACCATTTGAGGAGGCCACGAGGATGGTGAGCAGTGACAGTGCATGCAACAGTGACACTGTACCTCTTGTCCACCTGTTGGAGCATACGCTGCTTGAAATAATGGACAGGGCACTTGAGGCAGAACAGAGGCAGGAAGAGAAGGATTTCCTTGCCTCTCAAGGCCCCCTTTACCCAGACAGTGTTCCTTCTGTCCCACCCATCGCACAGGAAGAGGACGAGGAGGAGGAGGAGGAGGACGAGGATTGTGTCAGCATGGAGGTGGAGCCTGGCACTCAGCATCAACAGCAGCAGTCTTTTAGGGATGATTTACAGTCCCATCAAACCCGTGGACTTGTACTTGGCAGAAAGGAGGTGGCTGCGGATCATGTCGTCCTTAGTGACCCAGAGGACTCCGGACCGAATGCCTCAGCTAACCTACGCTGCATGGCCTCCCTGATCCTGCAAAGTCTGCGGAAGGATCCTCATATTCTTCGGATCAAGGAGAGGGACCATTACTGGCTGGCCACTCTCCTTGATCCACGGTACAAGGGTAAGGTTGCGGACCTTATCTTACCGTCGCAGAGGGAGCAGAGGATGAGACAACTCTGGGAGGCCTTGCAGAAAGGTCTGTGCAATGTGTTCCCAGAGACTGGGAGGTTACAAACTCCTGGTCCTGGACAACGAGTTGCTGAGGCTTCGGTCAGTCAAAGAAGGAGCGGTGGGGAAGGTGGCTGTCTGACCGATGCGTTCAGACAATTTTTTAGTCCGCAGCCCCAAGGTATGATCGGTTCCAGAAACCATCGCCAGCGTCTGATATACATGGTGCAGGAATACCTAGGGGCAAGGTCAGACTTGGACACCTTTCCCACCGAAAATCCTCTGGCTTACTGGGTCTTGAGGATGGATCACTGGCCAGAGCTTGCACAGTATGCAATTGAGCTACTGGCCTGTCCTGCATCCAGTGTTCTTTCGGAACGCACATTCAGTGCTACTGGAGGCTTTGTCACGGATCACAGGGTGTGCCTGTCCACCGACTCGGTTGATCGACTGACCTTCATAAAGATGAACCAGTCTTGGATCACCACCAGCTACCAAGCACCTGAAGCTGATATAACAGAATAATTTATTTTCAAATGTCACATCCCTTCAAGACTGATGCTGATGCTGAGTGACTGTCCTGTTATGTTGACTGACTATTCTCCCCCTCCTCAATGATCTGATTCATGATGATAGCTTGGAAGAACATTTTTGTTTCTGGGTGCCGCCACAAGTGGCTAAGGCCCAATTTTTCAGCCCCCTGTTTAACAGGGGCATGTAATTACAATTTTTATGCAATGCTTTGCAGCAGGGCTCATTCCTGCACTCCAACTAGAGCAGTGTTTCTCAACTCCGGTCCTCAAGGCGCCCCAACAGGCTATGTTTTCAGGATTTTCCTCAGATGAAATGGCTGTGGTAATTACTAAGGCAGTGAAACTGATCAAATCACCGGTGCAAAATAATTGAAAACCTGAAAACATGACCTGTTGGGGCGCCTTGAGGACTGGAGTTGAGAAACACTGAACTAGAGTATCTGGGAGAGGTTGCAGTGTCTTGGCACCAGCACCAGTGCCTAAGGCCCAATTTTTCAGCCCCTGTTTAACAGGGGTGTGTAATTACAATTGTTGATGCAATACTTTGCAACAGGGCTCATTGCTGTGCTCAATGTACAGTATCTGTGAGGGGTTGCAGTGTTGTGGCACCAGTGGCTAAGGCCCAATTTTTCAGCCCCTGTTCTACAGGGGCATGTAATTACAATTCCTGATATAATAGTTCACAGCAGGGCGTTCCAGCGCCCACCAAGAGTAACTGTGAGGGCTCACAGTGTTGTAGCAACACCACCACCACCACCACCACCAAAGGCCCAATTTTTCTGCCCCTGTTCAACAGGGGCATGCAATTACAATTCTTGATCTAATAATGCACAGCAGGGCCCATTCATGCGCCCACCAAGAGTAACTGTGAGGGCTTACAGTGTTGTAGCACCAGCACCACCACCAAAGGTCCAATTTTTCCTACCACTGTTCAACAATGGCATGTAATTACAATTCCTGATATAATAGTTTACAGCAGGGCGTTCCAGCGCCCACCAAGAGTAACTGTGAGGGCTCACAGTGTTGTGGCAACACCAACATCTAAGGGGCAAATTTCAGCAGAGTATATACGGCAGGCCCCTACTTTTCAAACATCAAACTTACAAACGACTCCTACTTGCAAACGGAAGGAGACAACAGGAAGTGAGAGGAAATCTACCCCCTAGGAAGGGAAATTCTCCCCTGTAAGAGTTAATATGGGAAAAAGGTGTCTCCTCTCTACTGATGCTTTATCACCAATCCTTGTTTCAATAAAAAACCCACTTTTCCAAAAACATTTGTCATTGGGACAGAAAGTGAGGTGAAATGTTCTGAACAGGTGCACAGACAGCAAAACAAATGTTACAGGGGTGATAACCCTTCCCTATGTTTTCCAAAAAGTTAAAAAATAGATTTTTTGGCTGGAGCTACACTGAAACAATGTACCTGTTCAAAATTACAAACAGATTGTACTTAAGAACAAACCCACAGTCCCTGTCTTGTTTGCACCGCCTGTATACTGCTGTTCAGAGTATATAGGGCCTTTTTTTATTTTGGGTGCGGGGTTCCCCTTAATATCCATACAAGACCCAAAGGGGCTGGTAATGGGCTGTGGTAGGGGGGGGGGGGTGATGGGGTATCCATGCCATTTTTCTCAAAGATTTTCATCCATATTACCGGGACCAGATATGACATTAAAGCCGCAAGCAGTTTTAAATGGCTTTTTTTCCTTTACAAATGTCATTTTGTGCAGGGACAGTTCTAAACACAGGAAACACATGCCACTTCACAGGCATACTTTAGACACCCCCCAGGTATGAAATTTAAAGGAATATTTCACTTTTTTTTTCACTTTATGCATCATTAAAATGTCTGCTACCGAAAAAACTTCAGTTTTTCAACAAATTTTTTGCATTGATACATGTCCCCTGGGGCAGAACCCGGGTCCCCAAACCCTTTTTAGGACAATAACATGCATATTAGCCGTTATAATTAGCACTTTAGATTTCGAACGTTGTATTTAATAGGGTTCTAAAGTTCGCGCAAACTTTCGGTCCGTTCGCAGGTTCTGGTGCGAACCGAATCGGGGGGTGTTCGGCTCATCCCTAATTACATTACATAAATAGTGCACTTTTTCTACTACCAAAAATTGTTTGACGTCAAACTTTAGTACCACGTGGATTTTATGTATGGTATACCGTTACTAAAAAAAAAACAATTATTCACCATAGTTAAAAATGAGCAGCTCAAAACAAACTAATTTTTTATAAGTTCCCCTTTGTCTTGCAAGGCAGTTATACTTCACCATACTGAGCACATTGGAAAACTATTCAAAAACTGTTTCTTCTATGAAAACAAAAATTACAGTTAATACACATACACATATAAATGTACATTATTAGGAGGTATTTTACGTTCTCTATTTACAGTTTACTCAGCTCACTCAATTTGCAGGACAATCCAGTTGTTCACACACACACACATGCCATGCAATTTAACTTGTGTCAAACAAAGGGGGGGGTTGCTCCTTGAACTATAGAACACCACTCCTTATTTTTAAACTTTAATCATCAGTGAAAGGTTTATTTTATGTCACTAGTCTTTTAACATTTCACTTTAATTATTTTTATACATTTTACTAAGTGCATTGGGTGTGGCTCCAATGACCACATGATTATCCACCCCAGCAAGTATTTAAATTAACCACTTAACGACCGCTCACTGTATATATACGTCGGCACAATGGCACCGACAGGCACAATCACGTAGAGTGTACGTGATTGCCTTTGTACAGTTGGGGGGTCCAATCAGACCCCCCCTTCTGTACAGTGAGCGGTCGGAATTCGTCTGGGAGCGTTCCGAGATGGGGGGGCGGCCATTCGATTCTGGCCACCCCCCTGCGATCGCTCCCGGCGAATGAGAATGCCCCCTCTGCCTGTGTAATGTAAACACAGGCAGAGGAAGCAGGAGGAAGTGATGTCATCTCTTGTGCGGCGCTCACATATACCGAGCGCTGTACAAGAGAAGACATCAAGGTTAGTGCACAAACACTACACTAACACCAGCACACATAGGCACATAAATCGCCCCCCGAGGCCCCCCCCAGATCACCCCCCAGTCACAGTGTCACTGATTGCAGTGACCATTTATTTACTGATCACTGCAATCAGTGACATTTGTGACTGTAAAAGTGTCACTACAGTTTAGTTTTAGGTCCAGTGTAGCCCCCTAACCCCCCCTAATAAAGGTTTAACCCCTTGATCACCCCCCAGATAACCCTTTCACCCCCTAGCACCGCCGTCGCTAAGCGATCATTTTTCTGATCGCTGTCTTAGCGTCGGTGATGCAGATCGGTAGCCAGTAATTTTTTTTAGGTTCGCCGCAGGTTTTTATAGCGTCAGGTACCCCCATAAATTATCTAATAAAGGTTTAACCCCCTTGATCGCCCCCCAGGTAACCCTTTCACCCCCTATCACCACTGTCGCTAAGCGATCATTTTTCTGATCGCTGTCTTAGCGTCGGTGATGCAGATCGGTAGCCAGTATTTTTTTTTTAGGTTCGCCGCAGGTTTTTATAGCGTCAGGTACCCCCATAAATTATCTAATAAAGGTTTAACCCCCTTGATCGCCCCCCAGGTAACCCTTTCGCCCCCTATCACCACTGTCGCTAAGCGATCATTTTTCTGATCGCTGTCTTAGCGTCGGTGATGCAGATCGGTAGCCAGTAATTTTTTTTAGGTTCGCCGCAGGTTTTTATAGCGTCAGGTACCCCCATAAATTATCTAATAAAGATTTAACCCCCTTGATTGCCCCCCAGGTAACCCTTTCACCCCCTATCACCACTGTCGCTAAGCGATCATTTTTCTGATCGCTGTCTTAGCGTCGGTGATGCAGATCGGTAGCCAGTAATTTTTTTTAGGTTCGCCGCAGGTTTTTATAGCGTCAGGTACCCCCATATATTATCTAATAAAGGTTTTAACCCCCTAATTGCCCCTAGTTAACCCTTTCACCAGTGATCATCATATAAGTGTTACGGGTGACGCTGGTTAGTTAGTTTGCTTTTTATAGTGTCAGGGCACCCGCCGTATATAACCCAATAAAGGTTTAACCCCCTGATCGCCCGGCGGGTGATATCAATTAGGTTTTAGCATCAGAGAGGGTCTGCGTCACACCCCAGGCAGCGTCAGGTTAGTGCCAGTAATGCTAAGATACCTGCTAGCACCTGCGTTTTGCCCCTCCGTCCAGCCCAGGCCACCCAAGTGCAGTGTCGATCGATCACTGTCACTTGCAAAACACAACACACATAACTGCAGCGTTCGCAGAGACAGGCCTGATCCCTGCGACTCCAGTGCTGTAGGAGGTGATTTCACCACCACAGTTAAAAAAAAAAAGCAAATATGCCGAAGCATTGGGGCAGCAGGGGCGGAGGAGTGATTTTGCTCCTAATGCCGCGTACATACGGTCGAAATTCCGACGGAGGCTTGCCCGTGGAAAAGTCCGACCATGTGTGTGCGGCATAACTTTTTTGCGGGAGGATGCCCCCATGCTTCGGCATATATAAATGGTGCATGTATGCCCATCATTAGAAGTGGGTGGATGAAGGGCGGTATTCTAATGGTGGGCATACCCACCCGATCAATCTCTTTTTTCGTTCAGCCAACTGGCTGCATGAAAAAAGAAGATTACAATACATGTCCAACAAGGACCAGCAACGTACTGGTATGTTGCTGGACTTTGAATGGTTATACCAGATTGATGCCTGCGGGTTTAGGTATCATCTTGGTATCATTCTTTTCAGCCAGCGGCCGGCTTTCATGTAAAAGCAATCCTAGTGGCTAATTAGCCTCTGGACTGCTTTTACAAGCAGTGGGAGGGAATGTCCCCCCCCTGGATATAAAAAGCGCCATTGGGAAATTGGGAAAGCATTTTATCACACCGATCTTGGTGTGGTCAGATGCTTTGAGGGCAGAGGAAAGATCTAGGGTCTAGACCCCAGTTTTTTCAAAAAAAGAGTACCTGTCACTACCTATTGCTATCATAGGGGATATTTACATTCCCTGAGATAACAATAAAAATGCTAAAAAAAATAAAATATGGAAGGAACAATTTAAAAATAAAATAAAAAAGCAAAATTAATAATAAAAAAAAAAAAAAAAAAAGCACCCCTGTCCTGCCCTGCTCTTGCCCAATGGTGAACGCAAGCGTCGGTCTGGCGTCATATGTAAACAGCAATTGCACCATGCATGTGAGGTATCACCGCGAAGGTCAGATCGAGGGCAGTAATTTTAGCAGTAGACCTCCTCTGTAAATCTAACGGGGTAACCTGTAAAGGCTTTTAAAGGCTTTTAAAATGTATGTAGTTTCTCGCCAATGCGCGTTTGTGCGAAATTTTAAAGCATGTCGTGTTTGGTATCTATGTACTCAGCCTAAGATCATCTTTTTTATTTCATCAAACATTTGGGCAATATAGTGTGTTTTAGTGCATTAAAATTAAAAAAAGTGTATTTTTTCCCCCAAAAATGCGTTTGAAAAATCGCTGCGCAAATACTGTGTAGACAAAAAAAAATGCAAGACCCACCATTTTATTCTGTAGGGCCTTTGCTTTAAAAATATATATAATATTTGGGGGTTCAACATCATTTTCTTGCAAAAACAAATATGTTTTCATGTAAACAAAAAGTGTCAAAAAAGGGCTTTGTCTTCAAGTGGTTAGAAGAGTGGATGTAAGCTTCCTAATGTTGTGTATAAAATGCCAGAACAGTTCAAAACCCCCCCAAATGACCCCATTTTGGAAAGTAGACACCCCAAGCTATATACTGAGAGGCATGTCAAGTCCATGGAATATTTTATATGTTGACACAAGTTGCGGAAAAAATAAAATATTTTTATTTATTTTTTTGCACAAAGTTGTCACTAAATGATATATTGCTCAAACATGCCATGGGCATATGTGGAATTACACCCCAAAATACATTCTGTTGCTTCTCCTGAGTACGGGGATACCACATGTGTGAGACTTTTTGGGAGCCTAGCCGCGTACGGGACCCCAAAAACCAATCACCGCCTTCAGGCTTTCTAAGGGTGTAAATTTTTGATTTCACTTCTCACTGCCTATCACAGTTTCGGAGGCCATGGAATGCCCAGATGGCACAAAACCCCCCCAAATGACCCCATTTTGGAAAGTAGACACCCCAAGCTATTTGCTGAGAGGTATTGTGAGTATTTTGCAGATCTCGCTTTTTGTCACAAAGTTTTGAAAATTGAAAAAAAAAAAAAAATTAATAAAATTTTCTTTCTTCATTTTCAAAAACAAATGAGAGCTGTAAAATACTCACCATGCCTCTCAGCAAACAGCTTGGGGTGTCTACTTTCCAAAATGGGGTCATTTGGGGGGTTTTGTGCTATTTTGGCATTTTATGGCCTTCGAAACTGTGATAGGTAGTGAGGAGTCAAATCTAAAATTTTTGCCTAGAAATCCTGAAGGCGGTGCTTGGTTTTCGGGGTCCCGTACGCGGCTAGGCTCCTAAAAAGTCCCACACATGTGGTATCCCCGTATTTAGGAGAAGCAGCAAAATGTATTTTGGGGTGCAATTCCACATATAACCATGGCATGTGTGAGCAATATATCATTTAGTGACAACTTTTTGTATTTTTTATTTTTTTTGTCATTATTCAATCACTTGGGACAAAAAAAAAAGATTCAATGGGCTGAACAGGCCTCTCAGAAATTTCCTTGGGGTGTCTACTTTCTAAAATGGGGTCATTTGGGGGGGTTTTGTGCTATTTTGGCATTTTATGGCCTTCAAAACTGTGATAGGTAGTGAGGAGTGAAATCAAAAATTTGCGCCCTTAGAAATCCTGAAGGCGGTGCTTGGTTTCCGGGGTCCCGTACGTGGCTAGGCTCCTAAAAAGTCCCACACATGTGGTATCCCCGTACTTGGGGGGGTTTTGTACTGCCCTGCCATTTTAGCACCTCAAGAAATGAGATAGGCAGTCATAAATTTAAAGCTGTGTAAATTCAAGAAAATGTACCCTAGTTTGTAGACGCTATAACTTTTGCGCAAACCAATAAATATACGCTTATTGACATTTTTTTTACTAAAGACATGTGGCTGAATACATTTTGGCCTAAATGTATGACTAAAATTGAGTTTATTCGATTTTTCTTATAACAAAAAGTAGAAAATATCATTTGTTTTCAAAATTTTCTGTCTTTTTCCGTTTATATCGCAAAAAATAAAAATCGCAGAGGCAATCAAATACCATTAAAAGAAAGCTCTATTTGTGGGAAGAAAAGGACGCAAATTTCGTTTCGGTACAACATTGCATGTCCGCACAATTTACAGTTAAAGCAGCGCAGTGCAAAATTCTGAAATCACCTTTGGTCCTTTAGCTACCAAATGGTCCGGGGCTTAAGTGGTTAATGATTTTCAGCTCACAGTTTTTAGATTAACTTTTACTTTTTTTTAGAATAAGCAAATATATTATTCAGAAAGTAAAGTCAGAAATACATTTTTTTTTTTTTAAGGTCACACTTTACAGACAAAATATTTGTCTTGCTTCTAAAAGTTGCAATGACCAACATGGCACTGACTTGTTACCTTTTAATTGTCCTTGTGGCACTGTCACATCACTTTAAAATATAACAACACAAAACAAATCATCATGCCACCAAATTTCATACTGTGTTAGACAAAAATATTAGCACATTTCTCTAATAAAACTGCACTTTCCTCTCTTTTTTTTTTTTGTCTTCTAGTGGTACAAAAGCATCTGGATTGTTATCATTACCTTTAAGAGAAACATCCGCATACATAATATTATCAAAGGCTTTATTTGACACTGGTTGGTCTTCTTGTCAATATCTACCCAGGTTAGATGACTCCCTTTGTTCTCATTCAGGTTCATTTAGAGGTTTAGCTTGATCATTTTTGCAATGTCTAGCATAATGGCCCCTTTTCCGACATATGTAACATGTCACATTAGAGAGATCATGTTTTCCTGACTTAAAGTGTTTTGTATTATTTTTTTTATGACCACTATTTTCAGGTACAAATATACCATTAGGACCTACATATATTACTTTCTGTGGTCTGGCTTTCTCTCTATCCTCTATATCAAGTTCCATGTATCTAGCTAAATCCATTATAGAAAGGGGCCCCATTCTCCTCCATTCTGGTCTTATCATCTTTATTCTGTCCCTCACTTTTTTGTTAAACCCCATCATCAAAGCACTTCTAAGGATTTCATCATTCACTTCCTCATTTGCATTCTGACAACATGCAGCAACATGCTCACTCATTCTTTGAAAGAACATATCACATGTCTCATTTGCCCCCCGAGTTGTTTGCAATAGACTAGCCCAGTCACCCCCCTTGTATTGTTTTTGTACTTGTGTACAGAAGGTGTTAATCCATTCCTCGCCCTCTTTCACATCAATATTTGGTATAGGTTCTTTAAGACTGCCACTGCTATTAATAATTTGATTAGTGAATTGGACACCCATGCATGCACAACAAACTCTGTACATATCATATGCTGAACACTGGTAAGCAATTTGTAATGCTTTCATGCCCCATCATTTGCTGTTATCAATTGAGTTCTCACAGGCCCCCAAAAATTTGATTGATTGGCTGAAATAGGGGACATGGGAGGCTGATGTGTTATCACAGGTCTCCCTGAGGGGGAGGAAGGTAGGATGGCTGAGGACCCCTCTGCTAGTGTTATAGTAGAATCTGCACCTATTGTTTCTGGCTGGGAAGGTAGCGGTTGGGGTGTGTTGTGGAAAAAAGTATGTCCCCCCAATGTCAGTTTTGCTGTAATGCGCTCATCTGAGCGTATTTGCACATACAGACGTTGGTGGAAGATCGGTGGTGGGAAAATCTTCCTATGGAAACAGCGATGTTTGCTCCATTTAGAGATGTTGTTTTACGCCTCGTCGGGGGACTGGCCACCTCCTGACGGGGGGCGTTAAATTACTCCGAGCGCACAGATCTGTGTTCACAAGAACAGTAGCATAACTATACGACAGTTGTGGTCCATTGAGGCATAATTGTCGTATAGTTCCCGTCATTGGTAGCAGTGAGGTTGGTTTGCACACGGCTTTGTACAAAGCCATGCTTTCTACTGTTCACAGAAAGCATGACCCCTGTACACAGCCGTTTGCACACATCACTGCTAGGATTATATTTGAATTTAAACATGTCTGTGATTGGTTCTTTTGAAAATATACAAAATGTCTGAATGGCTGTCTTGTGAAGCCAACACCTTCTTTTGTTGCCCATGTTGACTATAAATAAAGAGAGCTGGCTATCCCAGGGACACTCTGACCATTGGATGACTTGATGATAAGACCTGTGATGATGGTGCTTTCCTTGAATGAATGATGGAATGAACGGTGAGTGGAACTTAGCTAAAGACAACATTATTGCAAAAAGATGAATCTAAAGTGTGCTTAGATAGCACAGGAATTATAGGCTGTGTGCTCTGTACACAAGTGTCAGGTCACCTGTGGCCAGGTGACAGATGCACACCGTAGGGGGACAGGAGTGCACCGCAAGTTGGTGAACCCTATGGCTGACTGCTGCGGATAGGAACCTGGGTGGTTGTGGAAAGCGGGACCAGAGGAGCACAACCGGGATCCTATGGGAAGCTAGAGCCAAGATTCCCCAGGGCGCAGAGTCTAAGACCCAGCAGGTCTTCTCCAGAGCCTCTAGTGGTGAGGATGTTATGCTGCAGGCTGGGTCCAGGTCGCGGCCCCTAGAGTATCCTAGCTCACGCCCCGTAGGATAAGGGGACAAGAGGGGAAGCAGCAGCACGAGATATAAGAGTAACGAATAACAAGCTGAAAGTCAAGGGTCACAAGCAGACAAGGATAACGAAAGACAAGCCGAAGGTCAAGGGTCACGAGCAGACAGGGATAGTCGGGGACAAGCCAATAACGTAACAGAGAGACAGACGTAGCACACGGCAGGCAGGAACCCAAACACACAATGCCTAACAAACACGTTGATCAGCAAAGCAGGCTTGCAGTGCACAGGTTAATATAGTGTTCTGTGATAGGGCCTGGGGTGGAGTCAGGCTGGGAGGAGATTATAAAGGAAGCCAGGTGAAAGGGTTCTGGCCTCTAAGATGAACACATGGGAAGGAAGGTAAGCTGACAGACAAACACTACTGCATATCCATGACAGTACCCTCCCTCTTATGGGCCCTCCCCTGCCTGGGCCCAGGCTTAAAGGGAAATCTCTGATGAAACCTCCTCAACAGATGAGGTGCAGCGACATCAGATGCAGCGATCCAAGACGCCTCCTCAGGACCAAAACCTCTCCAATGCACAAGGTACTGAAGAATGCCTCTGCAGAGCCGAGAATCCAGAACTTGTCTAACCTCGTACTTAAGATTATCCTCAGAGACCGAAAACGAGGTAGGGAGATGACAAGAAGATCTATTGAGGACCAAAGGCTCTCTAGGAATAAGCAAGGGCATGAGAGGATCAACAGGAATCTGAGGAGGGTCCCCTAGACCCTTAAAGGGGAACTGGTCATCTTGCACAGGACCATCAGACTGGGCAGATGTCAGTGGAACCCTGAAGTCAGGTTGGTTAGAAGGTGACATGTCGCCGGAGTCAAGCTGAATAGCTGAAGGACAAGCAGAATGTAATGAACAAGAAAAAGTAGGAGGCTCACTGGGCATGGGCTGGACTGGCATAACTAGTACAGAGGCAGAGTGAATAGCTGAGTCAGGTGTAGCGACTACCTGAATCGCATCGCAAGACGTAGCGACTGCAGGACTTGTAGACAAGCTAGCCTGGCTGTGCATCCAAGGGTGGTTAGGGACAGAGAAATGTAAATGGTTATGCAACCTGGAATGAATGACCGGCTCAGGTTCACAGGGGGCAACCTTGGGTAGGCAGGACGAGGAACAGGAGGGACCCCAAGCCAGGATCTGTCCAGTAGTCCAGTCCACATGAGGAGAATGGAGCTGTAACCATGGGAGACCCAAAATTATAGGCGTTGAGGCCTTGGGTAAGATAAGGAAGGATATCCACTCCTGGTGGAGTGTCCCTACCGACATCTTAACAGGGAGGGTCTGGAAGCGGATAGGTCCCCCTGGGAGAACAGTACCATCAATCGCCAAGACCACCAATGGCGTGGTGAGGGGCAAAAGAGTAAGTCTCATGGACGATGCGATTTCCCAGTCCATGAAATTACCAGCGGCTCCAGAATCCAGATATGCTGAGACCGAATGAGAAGAAGCACCAACATGAAGGAACACAGAAAGCAGAAGACGAGAAGGGGAAGGTGATATTTCTGGGTCCAATACTCCACTTTCCAGATGAAGTGGACCCGAATGTTTTTCTGGACAAAGAGAGCAAGTGTCACGAAAATGACCTTTGCCCCCACAGTAAAAACACAGACCAAGAGTTCTGCGCCTAGCACGTTCCTCGGGGGTTAGCCTGGTCCGACCCAGCTGCATGGGTTCCTCAGCTGGTAGGAGATGCTTTACGGGTCGAAGAGAGGGGAGCTCAGGCTGACTAAGAACCAAGGAGTGCTGGCGTTGCTTTTCTAAGGTCCTCTCCTGAAAGCGAATATCGATCTGGTTACACAAGGAGATAACGCCGGCCAGATCAGTGGGGATGGTTCTTCCTGCTAATTCATCCTTCACTCTATCAGACAGGCCATGCAAAAAGGTTGCGACTAAGGCCTCATTGTTCCAGCTCAACTCAGCCGACAGTATGCGGAAATGAAGGGCATACTGTCCCACAGAAGCAGACTCTTGGCGGAGACGTAAAAGGGCGCTGGCCGCTGAAGAGACACGAGCCGGTTCTTCGAAGATATTCCGAAAAAGTTTCAAGAAGCCAGACAGGCTAGAAACCACTGGATCATTCAGTTCCCACAGAGGGGCTGCCCAGGCTAAAGCTTCACCAGAGAGGAGGGAAATGATATAGGCTACCTTAGCCCGATCAGACAGGAAGTTTTGGGGCTGGAGCTCAAAATGAATCGTGCATTGGCTAAGGAACCCCCTGCAAGCCTTGGAGTCCCCAGAGAAATGGGACGGAGCTGGCAGTTGTAGTAAGTGTGTGGCTGCGACTGGTGCAATAGGTGCAGCCGCTGGTTGTATTTGAGGTTGCGGATTCAGGGTTCCCAAGGAGGCCTGAAGCTGCTCGAAGCGAGAAGCCAGATCCTGGAGGAATCGCATCACCTGAGTCTGATTCGATTCCTGGGTTTCAAGTCTGCAAACTATGCCCTGCAATGGATCATCCGCGGGGAGCGGGATGTCAGCCGGGTTCATGGCTGATCAAACTGTCAGGTCACCTGTGGCCAGGTGACAGATGCACACCGTAGGGGGACAGGAGTGCACCGCAAGGTAGTGAACCCTATGGCTGACTGCTGCGGATAGGAAACTGGGTGGTTGTGGAAAGCGGGACCAGAGGAGCACAACCGGGATCCTATGGGAAGCTAGAGCCAAGATTCCCCAGGGCGCGGAGTCTAAGACCCAGCAGGTCTTCTCCAGAGCCTCTAGTGGTGAGGATGTTATGCTGCAGGCTGGGTCCAGGTCGTGGCCCCTAGAGTCTCCTAGCTCACGCCCCGTAGGATAAGGGGACAAGAGGGGAAGCAGCAGCACGAGATATAAGAGTAACGAATAACAAGCTAAAAGTCAAGGGCCACAAGCAAACAAGGATAACGAAAGACAAGCCGAAGGTCAAGGGTCACGAGCAGACAGGGATAGTCGGGGACAAGCCAATAACGTAACAGAGAGACAGACGTAGCACATGGCAGGCAGGAACCCAAACACACAATGCCTAACAAACACGTTGATCAGCAAAGCAGGCTTGCAGTGCACAGGTTAATATAGTGTTCTGTGATAGGGCCTGGGGTGGAGTCAGGCTGGGAGGAGATTATAAAGGAAGCCAGGTGAAAGGGTTCTGGCCTCTAAGATGAACACATGGGAAGGAAGGTAAGCTGACAGACAAACACTACTGCATATCCATGACAACAAGCTATAATTCCACGACAGTTAATGGCGGGCCAGGACCTTTGGGAATAGATGGAGTCCCTTTGGACATCGGATCGAAATGGGGGGAAGAGTGGATCTATGTTCCGATGTGTGGGGGCTCTACTCTGTAAAAGAACAAATTTGTCGTCTTTTTGAAATAATGCTGTTTGCAGTACGAGAGATGTGTGTGTGTGTGTGTGTATGTCTGCGAATCCGATCGTGTGTGCGTGCGTGTGTGTGTGTGTGTGATTTTGTTGGGAGAGAGATCGTATGCCTGTGAATCCGATCGTATGTGCCTGGATGTTTGTGTGGGGAAGCTGAGAAATATAGACTGTGTGTGATTGGATTGTTTGTGTGATGTAGGACACGTGTCCCCATGAGTGTGATTGAAGTTGTGTAAGAGATGGCTGTTTGGAAAAGTGACCTTTTTGCGATGTATTGAGCAGCTTGTGTAGCCAGCCATTGTTTGGCTGCATTGTTAGTCTGGTCCCTGTGTGAGAGAAGCTGAAAACGGCTGCCCCCATGAGGTTTAGTGGGGGAGGGGCAGGCAGCATGGTCATCAGTTACAATGGTGGAAGTTGGTGACTCTGTAATGGCATGCAGGAGTTTTGTAGTGGAAGGGCTACGCCCTGAGGGATGATGATCTGATGTTACAAGCAACAATATACTGTATGTGTATAGTGTTTGTGATTTCTATGAAAAATAGAAATGGATAGATTGTGATTTTTGCCTTTGTAGGGGACAAAGACACATGTCCCCATAAGTTTAAAAATATTTTAACGAAAGGGTTTGGTTTTTGAGTTGAAAGTTCCTGCCGCATATTCAAGTGGCCAGGCATTGCTATGGAAGCGGAGGCCACTGTGTGTGTGTGTGTGTGAACTTGGGTAGGGACAGGAGTGTATGTTTTGAGTTGTGTTTCATGTAACTAACATTTATTAAATGTGCTGTTTAGTGGCCAAAGGGTCTTAAAATGTTTTAGTGGTCATGTGGTGTCTCAGGTGTGTGGCTTTGTGGAGATGGCATGAGCCTTGTGGAGTGTAGCTGACTCAAGACACACATTTTTCAGTGGATTTTGATGATCATTTAAAAAAAAAGGTTCAATGGTGTAGTCAGTCTTTGTGGAGAAAAACATTTTTAGTTCTCTAGTGAAGAGATCCTGGTTTTGGCGGCAAAAACTGTATGTGGTGGCCATCTTGTGGTCTGCCATGCTGTCATGGTCGTCGGCAGCCATCTTGAGAGATGCAGTTTCTCCTTAGCCCGTGGGCAATCCTATAAGGGGAATGCACAGCCACCTTTCCTTTGGGTGTGATACCACGTGACCGTGCTGTGGCATTCGTCTGCTATCTTGCTGGTGGAGTTTCGCGGCCTTTGGGGCAGATTTTGATGTTTGGTGCGAATTGAGTAGTGCAGTCTTTTCTGCGTTGGAATCTGGTGGAGACCATTTTTATTTTCCTTTGTGTGTGGGAACCCATGTGGTCTTGTATATTTAAGTGTTCATTTTGATGTCCCATGTTTGTGCTGGTTTTGGCGGGAAAAATTGCATGCGTTAATGGCGCCATTTTGTTGTTGTCCATGAGGCTTGCGATGATTCATCCACCATTCATGGACTTGCCTCTGGTAAGCTGCTACCTTACTATGGTGGAGGGCACCTTTGTTTGCTGATGTCACTGGGTGTTGCATAATCATCTACTGATCTCAGCTAGTGATTTTGCAGGATTTATGCCTTTGCAATAGGACTATTAATCCATCATTTAGTTCTATAATTCAGTATTGTGGTCTAATTTTTTTGGGTTTTTATTGCATCATCTGGGCATTCATCTGGACTTTTATCATTAAGTGTTTTCAAATCATTGGACATTATTTTTTGGTATCTAGTGGCTGGTGCCTTTGCTGAGTGTGCACTGCTTTTTGCACATCAGCCCCTGGATGCTATATTAACATTTGTTGATTGGCGCAGTTTTCTTCTGTTCTATGCATTTACAGTTTGACCTGTGCACTGCTGGGGAGAGTAGTGAGACACCAGGGTGACATACTGAGAGGCTGTTTTTGTTTAAATGTTGAATTCGCTGGTTTAAATTGTTTTTCTAAGCATCACCTTTTGAGGTGAGTAGAGTGGCATCTTGATATAGCACGGTCTTACCCCGAGGGGTCCCGACGCGCTTGCGGACACACTCACATGCTGGGGCCTATTTATGGATGGGATCTGGTTGATCTACCAGCATTTGGAGTGTGGGGGGAGGCCAACGCAGAGACAGGGAGGACATGCAAACTCCATGCAGGTGGTGTTAGGATGGGGATTTCTCTGTTTTCATTTAAAGTGAATGTAAGCTATTGCAGGGTTAGCTGACTTTGCAGTATATGAGCGGCGGTTTTTGTATTGGATTTCGTTTTTAAGTAAAAACTCCACTTTGCACTGAATTTTGATAGATTGTAAGACTAACAGAGTTTTTGTACAGTGGTGTGTTTTTATGATTAAATATTTGGGAGTTTCCCAGAAGGCAATTCATATTGTTTTTGAAACTTGTACTGTATAGCCATCTTTTGGCAGGAGTTTGTATTTAAGTCCCAAATTATGGTTTGACTTCTAGGGGATGTGGGGGTCAGGGGGCGATTCCCTCCCATTTGCAAAAGGGGGGTTTATTCCATTGTTTCCTTGACAAAGGTTTTTTTTAAATTGTTGAAATATAAATTATATTTAGCCATGGATTTTTTGGAGTCTTGATAGACAAGGCGATTGGGGCTAGGCTCCCCCCTCCCCCTCCCTCTTCCTGAACAATTGATATGTAAATAAACCAGTTTGGTTTTTTGAGAGCTGAGCATGTAACCGGAAGTTTCTTTTCAGCATTTATATATCAGCAGAAAGTTGGTGGGAGGAGCTTGGGGTTGTCTGAAAGGTTGGCCAATGAGATTTGTGTTTGGAAGGAAAATGGAAAGCATTTTTGCGTTTAAAAGTCTTTTATATTTCATTCCAGTTTTGTGAAGTTTTGTACTGTAATACAGTTTTGGGTAGAGAGCAAACAGGGGGGCATCACCGTTATTGTAACATCTAGATGCAGGTAGAAAGAAGCCATAATATTGTTTTGAATAGTGGAGGATTTCATGGTGCTTTGCAGCTCGTCTGACAAACACGTTTATAGTGAGACAGGTCGGGCCGTGTAGAATAATCGGAATTCCTGTGATTAGCATAAACGTGAGGAGTAGTATGCTAACAGCCCTGCTCAGGCCGTGTAGAATAATCGGAATGCAGGGGTCGATTATGGTAATAAAGCCGCAAACCATAACCGCTCTGAAAATAAAGCGCAGGGTTCTCTGGACGCAGAGTTCGCCAAAAAAAAAAAGTGATTTGAATCATCATGGACAATGTGCCGTCCATGCAGTGCACCAGTCAGACAGCTGCACCGCACATGAGGTCTGGGTTTGGGGCTCCTGACATGAGACCCCTTAAAGGATGACATATCTGGTCAGAGAGTACAGTAAGGTGTACTCCCTTTGCAAGGTACTTTTGCTGGAGGTACAAGACCTCAGAATAAAGGTACCTTGGATGTAGTTGAGCTGTGGCTTCAGAAATCTGTAATGATGAGTGTATTGATGGAGGTTAAATTCTCATGCCCGTTTGTTTGAACTTTGTATGGCTGGTCCATGCAAGGTTCCCGAGCTGCTCTCATGTTTGTCCCATTGTATTTTTTTCTATTGCTGAAAGAGTGAAGGGAGAATTCTGGCTGTTTTTGTTTTTTTTCATTTGTGGTTTTGGAAACTGGGAAGTATCTCCCCCACGTTTGTATCTGAATGTTTGTATGTAGTAACATGAATATGTTTGAACTTACCGCGGCGATCCTCCGATGCGTCGTGGCTGTTGTATTTTTGTAGGAACGGGAAAAGTAAGGGTTACGGAGGGTTGTTTTAATTGGTTTTGAAAGAATGTCATTGACAATTCACCAATGTACAGGAATGTCATTATTGTTTGCCATTCTTTGCAGGTTAAATATGAAGGATAGAGTAATGATTTTGCTTATAAGTATTTTTCAGGTCCAAGGAGTTTGTACACAGAGAACAGGTGTATGTAGACAACGGTACATATGGATAAATACGAGTCTAAGGAGGTAAAAGTATCATAGGCTATTTCATTGTTTGTTTTTTCCTGCACCACGCATTTCTTCCTTCAGTCTGTAATGAGGAAGAAAATGGGGGGAGAAGTGATAAATGTAAGAATGACAGTTTTTTTCAAACAAATAATATAATGTTAACCTCTGTAATTCTAACCAAGTTTGTGCCAAGACTGTCTTTCTTTGATAGAATTTTAATCGGCAAGCAGCAGTCTGGTGAAGTAGGTTCCCATCCCAGATGCTAAGAACCTTTTGTCAATGGTTCCAGGTATTGTAAGCCACGCACAGGTTATGCAGTGACCACAGTCCCGATGTCTGGGTTATTGTCATATTGACATATGAGGGTTGTTTGGAGGTCAATCAAAACCAGAGTCGTACTTTCCTCATTAGCTGTCACTTATATTCTCGGCTGATGGGGGAGGTGCGATCGCTGTGACGTGAACTTCAAAATGTCCACCACAGGGTTCATGAGTCCCTCCTGGACCCTGACACAATAATCAGTTTACATTCTTTCCAACCAGGTGACTGGGTCGTTGTAAAGAAGCTTGAGGGATGAGACCACGCCAGCCACTGCAAGAAGCGGCTCAACCACACAAAGAATGAGGAGTATCTTCGTCTATTTATATTTTTGTTGTTTAGTAAATTTTAGCCATGGTAACGATGAAAAGCATCCCAAGTTATTATTTAAAGTGTATTACCTGACTAGCTCAGAAAGCGAACAGGACCAATTGCTGGGTCTGTTCTGAGTCTTCACCAAGTTTTAGTCCCCAGCAATGACAGCGGTACATGCTATTTATGATGTTATTATGGGTATGAGGAGTTTTGACAGACTGGTGAAGACTCCGAACAGACACTTGTCAATGGAATCTAACGATGTATTTTTTTAGAGGGTAAAATTGTTTAGTTTTAATGGCTCTGCCTCTTGTCGGTTTGGGTATCTAGGCAGCCCACAAGTGTGTTTGAACTTTAGTTTGGTGCTTCTGTGGATCTGCAGCTTATAAGGTAATTCGCCCAAAGCAAGAGGTTCATGCGTGATGGTGAAGCTGTCCCAGCATCTTATCTCGTGGCCGATCGCGAGGATCTAATGGCGTGAGAAATTAAGAATGGCAGGGACAGCTAGAAGGGATTTGTTCACCAACCCCGACCAGGTCTGGGCATGGGGTCCTGCATGTACAAGGTGGGGGGGGGGCTCGAGCTTGGGATACGATTGAACAATTCTCATCCGTTAAGGATAGGATTCTTCATGTAACTTTTGAAGCCAGAGCTGTAGCTAAGTGAAGGTTGGGAGTCCTTTTAAGGGTCTGGGGATCTTTGGGGATCTAATTTTTATTTTACAGCGGATCGTGGTTAAAGGAAGTGGGAATATATATACTCATGTCGTTTTTTTTTCGTGGCGAGGTGCTCCTGTTGCCTGATTTGACGCATGACCAGAATTTCCTTGATGAGACGCCCCGAAGCCGGACCCACATACAAGACACAGAGGATCACAGATGGATCGGCGAATACTACAGCTCACCATGTCGTGTCCTCCTTTATAAGTCATGCCCCTGAAGAGTAGAGTCTACATGTCAAGCCGTGTTTTTTCCTTTTTATGGACTAAGGACTGATTCATTTCCAGGTGTAAGAAGCAGATCAAGTTTCATCGATGGACATGGGGTGCATATGACAAAAAAGGGAGGACTGTTGTGGAAAAATGTATTAATGTATGTTGTCAGATGTCCCCCCAATGTCAGTTTTGCTGTAATGCGCTCATCTGAGCGTATTTGCACATACAGACGTTGGTGGAAGGTCGGTGGTGGGAAAATCTTCCTATGGAAACAGCGATGTTTGCTCCATTTAGAGATGTTGTTTTACGCCTCGTCGGGGGACTGGCCACCTCCTGACGGGGGCGTTAAATGACTCCGAGCGCACAGATCTGTGTCCACAAGAACAGTAGCATAACTATACGACAGTTGTGGTCCATTGAGGCATAATTGTCATATAGTTCCCGTCATTGGTAGCAGTGAGGTTGGTTTGCACACGGCTTTGTACAAAGCCATGCTTTCTACTGTTCACAGAAAGCATGACCCCTGTACACAGCCGTTTGCACACATCACTGCTAGGATTATATTTGAATTTAAACATGTCTGTGATTGGTTCTTTTGAAAATATACAAAATGTCTGAATGGCTGTCTTGTGAAGCCAACACCTTCCTTTGTTGCCCATGTTGACTATAAATAAAGAGAGCTGGCTATCCCAGGGACACTCTGACCATGGGATGACTTGATGATAAGACCTGTGATGATGGTGCTTTCCTTGAATGAATGATGGAATGAACGGTGAGTGGAACTTAGCTAAAGACAACATTATTGCAAAAAGATGAATCTAAAGTGTGCTTAGATAGCACAGAAATTATAGGCTGTGTGCTCTGTACACAAGCTATAATTCCACGACAGGTGCAGATAAATTATGCACAGTGGAACTGTTTTCTGCCCTTTCATCACTATTGGTAGGTGGGGGTGGTAATGTAGGGTATAATCTGCTTACAGTAATTTCAGTAATATTGTCATCAGGCTCTTCAGCACTGTATTCATATAACTTTCTTACAGGGCAATAGGTTACTTTTAATCTCGTTTTCAACATATTTTCACAACGCTCACTTGCCCGCATCCATTTATCTAATGCCTGCTTGTCTTTTCTTGTTTTAAAAATACTTGGATAGTAGTTTTTACATTCATTCCAGAACTTATGCCGCATACACACGATCGTTTTTCATGCCGTTAAAAATGCCATTTTTAAAAATGGCCATTAAAACCGATCGTGTGTATGCTCCAGAGCATTTTTAACGACGTGAAAAACGGGCATTAAAAATTTCGAACATGCTCTATTTTTTCACGTCGTTTTTTTTAACGACGTGAAAAACGATAGTGTGTATGCTTTGACGAGGTGAAAAAAAATGCGCATGCTCAGAATCAAGTATGAGACGGGAGCGCACGTTTTGGTAAAGCTAGCGTTTGAAATGGAGATGGCACATTCGTCACAGTGGAAATAATAGCATCGTTTTAATGCTGCGCATTCTGTTCTTCTTTTGACAATGCTTAAACACTTAACGACCGCCCACTGTAATTATAAGTCGGCAGAATGGCACCGACAGGCAGAATCACATATATCTACGTGATCGTCTTTGTATAGTTGGGGGGTCCGATCGGACCCCCCTTCTGTACAGTGAGCGGTGGTTAAGTGTTCGGGAGCGATCCGGCATGAGGGGACGGCCGTTCGATTCCGGCCACCCCCTCTCGGTCGCTCCCGGCGAATGAGAGAGCTTCCCCTGCCTGTGTAATGTAAACACAGGCAGAGGAAGTGATGTCATCTCTTCTCGTGTCGGACTTTTCAATCAGGCGCGAGGAGAGAAGACATCTAACAGTAAGTGCACCAACAGCCCACTGACACCAGTACACGTAGGCACACTTACACCCCCCAGTCACCCCCAGATCACCCCCCAGATCACCCCCAGTACCCCCAGTCACAGTGCACCGTTTGCAGTGATCATTTTTTTTACTGATCACTGCAATCAGTGTCATTTGTGACTGTAAAAAGTTGCAGGGCAGTTAGGATTAGGCCCCTTTAGGTCCAGGGTAGCCCCCTAACCCCCCCTAATAAAGGTTTAACCCCTTGATCGCCCCCCAGGTAACCCTTTCACCCCCTAACGCCAGCGTCACTAAGCAATCATTTTTCCGATCGCTTTTTTCTTGTCGCTGGTGCCCTAGATAGCCAGTTAATTATTTTTAGGTTCGCCGCAGGTTTTTATTAGCGTCAGGTACCCCCATATATTATTTTAACCCCCTGATTGCCCCTAGAGTTAACCCTTTCACCAGTGATCACCGTATAAGCGTCACTGGTGACACTGGTTACCCAGTTAGTTATTTAGTTATTTAGGTAACCCGTCAGGTTTTTATATAGCGTCGGGTACCCCCATATTTAACCTAATGAAGGTTTTTACCCCCTGATTGCCCCTAGTTAACCCTTTCACCAGTGATCACCATATAAAGGTTACAGGTGATGCTGGTTGGTTAGTTTGCTTTCTATAGCATCAGGGAACCCGCCGTATATAACCCAATAAAGGTTTAACCCCCTGATCGCCCGGCGGCTGATATCAATTAGGTTTTAGCGCCAGAGAGGGTCTGCGTCACCCCAGGCAGCGTCAGGTTAGTGCCAGTAACGCTAACACCCACGCGCAAAGCATACACCTCCCTTAGTGGTATAGTATCTGATCAGATCTATACTAGCGTCCCCAGCGGTTTAGGGTTCCCAAAAACGCAGTGTTAGCGGAATCAGACCAGATACCTGCTAGCACCTGCGTTTAGCCCCTCCGCCCAGCCCAGCCCACCCAAGTGCAGTATCGATCGATCACTGTCACTTACCAAACACAACACACATAACTGCAGCGTTCGCAGAGACAGTCCTGATCCCTGCGATCGCTAACAGTTTTTTTGGTAGCGTTTGATACATTTGGTGACAGTCAGGTGCTTTTTTTACCTGTGAATCTTACTAGTGTACCCCTAAATTTAGAGTCCAAAATGGCAAGACGAAGGTACACTAGTAAAGAGGCCTACGAGATTCTGAGCATGACAGATAGTGAAGAGGAGGTCACGCATCTGTCAGATTCAGGCTCAGAATATCTTCCCGTAGAAGACAGTGACGTCAGCGGCCCCACGTCAGATAGCTCTGACGACGAAGTTGAGGTCCCTGCTAAGGTCAGGCGTACCCGATCCCGATCTTCTGAGGTTGTTGAGGAGCAAGAACCGCAGGTCTCTCTTATCATGGAGCAGAGTAGTACTAGCGCCGCTATTCCTTCTGGTGAATTGCAAAAAATTATCGCGCCCAATATAAATGAAAAAGAATAATAAATTATTCTTTTTTGTATAATCTGTATTTATTGAGCAAAAACATATACACATAAACAAAAGTGCAACTTATGGCATACATGGTCCACATCAAGCATACAATCCTGTACGGTGCACAAGGTATAACTCGGCATCAAAAGAGACAGGTACCATTTTCCAGACAATGTAATGAAACCATCGGGGGGGACCTCACCCCCGTAACTTGCTTACCAGTCCGCTAACAATTACCGGGGTCATGGACTGAGCTTATCAAGGGAATCCCACATCCCCGTGCCCCATATGGGGAGAGGGGGCTCAAGTAGCCTCCATCAAACCCTCCCTAGGCCAAAACCGGCCCTTGGACACAAAGAGGTGGGGGAACCCTGCTCGTCTAGGAGCCTCCCCTCCCAAGCAGAAGGACAGGAGACTCCCCCTGCTTAATAAGAGTTGACACGAGCATGGGGCCGACCCCTGCAGCCAGTAAACAACCTGAGCTGACCAAATAAGTAAGGATCCACATATTGAGTTAATAATAAAAATAAAAATAAAAGCACAGACAAGACAAACAAACATAAACGGGAAACAGCAGGGTAAGAAAGCCAGAAAAGGGGAATAGAAGAGAGAAGTATAGGGAAATAGGACCTCTTCCATCAGGCATGCTCCCCCTGCGTCATGCGACTCCGCCAGCCCAGAAAAGGCTGGCAGTGCTTATCCCACTAGCCGGGCTCCCACATCATCAGACTCCGTCTCCGGGGCCTGCGCCACTACAACCCTATGTCCTCGAAGGGAGGGCTCTGCAAGTTCCAACAGGGCAGTATCCAGATTAGATGGAACCAACTCCTCACCTGAAGTGTGCTGCAACCAGGCAGCCCAGATGACCTGAAAGCGCTCACTCTTGCTACTACAGTTCGCCACCCATTCTTCAGCTTCCTTAATTTCCCGTACCCTCTTGGACCAATCCTCGAGCCCCGGAACATGAGCCCGCTTCCAGTAAATAGGGATCAAACGCCTAGCGGCGTTCAGGAGATGTGGCAGTACGCATCCCCTGTAACTACTGGTCGACACAGACGGCACATGGAGAAGGAAATGTATGGGCAAAAGTGGGACATCTATATCCAGTATGGCCTTGATTTGTTGCTGAATTGTTTCCCAAAAGGGCTGAATTTTCGGGCATTCCCACCATATATGAATCAAAGTGCCACGGAGGCCACAGCCTCTCCAGCATCGATTAGATACAGTGGGGTATATGCGTGAGAGCACAGCAGGCACCCTGTACCACCTTGTCAGTAACTTGTAATTCGTTTCTTGCGTTCTAGACTCTATGGAGCTAGAGTGGGTTAGTCGGTACAGGGGAGCCAGCTGCGCCTCCGTGAACTCCGTCCCCAGATCACGCTCCCATTCCCTGATGTAGGCCGGCTTAGTCTCCGTCACGGATGAACCGAGTAGCTGATAGAGCTCGGATATCATGTGGGAGATGGGCTCCTCCGCAACAAAGAGAAGCTCAAAGGGCGAGAGTTGAGATGGGGTACGAATAGGGGTGACCTGCGTTGCAAAAAAATGGCTAAGCTGCGCGTGCCCTAAACAAGTCCAACGGGGGGAGTTTCCCACCCTCCAAAAGTTTGCCACAGGGAGCATTAGGGTCATCTAACCAGTTCCTAAAAAAGGCTCTCTGCTCCCCCGGGGGGGGAACCAACAAAAGTGCCCTAGTGGGGCCAATGGGGACCCAGGAGGAGCTAAAGAGTATAGCGTGTTAATCCTGTCCCAAACCCTAAGGGCCTGTCTCGTTAGGGGGGATGACAAATCAGACAGCCCCCTATGCTCCTTCGCTAGCCATGGGGCATAGGCCAAATCTCTTCCCGCCATGCTCTTCTCCAGGGGAACCCAAAGTCTAGTACGGGTGTGGAACCTCCAGTTCAGAATCCTTTGAAGGACAATGGCCCTGTAACACCGTCGAATGTCTGGGATCCCCAGACCCCCAGCCCTCTTAGAGCGCTTAAGCACCCTCATGGCTATTCTAGGCTTCTTTGCACTCCACACAAAATCTATGAGCATGCTATTAATTAAAGTGAAGAAGGTGCTCGGCAGAGGAACCGGCAACATCTGCAAGTAGAAAAGGACTCTGGGGAGCACATTCATCTTAACAATGTTAACCCGCCCGAGCCACGTAAAGGCCGTTTTAGTCCAATGAGATAGGTCGGTTTTGATGGTCGTCAATAGGGAGGGATAATTGGCCTGATACAGGGTCTCAAACCGGTCGGTCAGCTGGATACCCAGGTACCTTATGGAGGACCTAGCCCACCTGAAAGGGAACGCTGCTTTCAAGCTTTCTTTGAGTGACAGGGGAAGCACTATCGGCAGAATCTCAGACTTTGAGTAGTTGATTTTAAAATTGGACAATGCTCCAAACTCATGGAGTTCTTTCATGAGGTTCGGCAACGAGATAAGGGGTTCGGTGAGATGAAACAGGACGTCATCTGCATAAGCCGATAGCTTATGCTCCATGCTCCCCACTGTCAGTCCCTTAATGTCCTGGTTGGCCCTCACCCTGCGCAACAGAGACTCCAGGGTAAGGGCAAACAGGAGGGGCGAGAGGGGGCAGCCCTGTCTCGTACCATTTTTAATCGGAAACCGCGAGGAGAGGATGCCATTCACCCTGACTTGGGCGCTTGGGGTAGCGTAGAAGGCCATGATCCAAGTCAACATGAATGGACCCAGACCCACAGACTCCAGGACCGCACACAGAAAGGACCAGTCAACCCGGTCAAAAGCCTTCTCCGCATCCGTTGAGAGGACCAGGTATGGGGACTGTTTTGGATTAGAGCGCGCCCAATGAATCAGGTGTATAGCTCGCAGCGAGTTGTCTCAGGCCTCGCGCCCCGTGACAAACCCTGTTTGGTCTGGGTGTACTAAATTTGGAACTAGATGTTTAAGGCGATTAGCCAATATTTTAGCAAGGATTTTAACATCCAGGTTCAGTAGCGATATTGGTCTATAACTCTGTGCCAGAGAAGGGTCCTTGCCCTCTTTGGGGAGAACCGATATATGAGCCAGCAAGGCCTCAGGAGGGATCGGGTCTCCCCCTGCAATCGAGTTAAAATATCTACACATGGGGCCGACTAAAATCGGGAGAAATGTACTGTAGTACGCCTTTGAGTATCCATCTGGCCCCGGGCTTTTCCCATTCGGCAAGGATTTAACAATCGCCTCGATGTCGGAGGGCTGCACAGGGGACTCCAATTCCGCCTGCTGTACCTCCGACAAGGAGGGGAGCCCCGAAGTTACCAAATATTCCTTAACAGCACTGTATCTAGAAGCCGCGGACTCCGGTGTAGCATCCGAATCCAAAGAGTAGAGCTTCGCATAGTAGTCCCGGAACAGAGAGGCAATCTTGGAGGATTGACACACAACTCCACCCGAAGCGGATTGAAGTCTGTGAATATAAGTCTGGGCCCTGCGTTTTTCTGAGGGCCCCAGCAAGCATCCTACTGCATTTGTTACCATGCTCATAATACTTATGAGAAAGGTAACGGAGCTGTCTGCAAGCCCTACGGTCCAAGTATTGAGAAAAAAGTCCCCGAAGCTCCAGCAGTCTCTCCAAAGCCTCCGGGTCCCCACAACGCTTATGACGAAGCTCTGCCTGTTGGAGATTGGTCAAGATCCTCTGAAAATCTGCTTGTCGCGCCCTCTTGCATCTAGCCCCTTGTGAAATCAGCTCCCCCCTCATGACAGCTTTGTGGCCCTCCCAGACCATCCCCTCACGTACACCATCCGTAGTGTTTTCCTTAAAATAGTGCGACATGACTTCCGAGACCTTCGCCACTACTACAGTGTCATCCAATAGATTCTCGTTCAGGCGCCATGACCATGGGCGCTGCGCGCCCTGAGACACCTCAAAGGTGATTGTGATTGCAGCATGGTCAGAAATAGTTATGTTCTCTATGGATGCCGCCTGCAGTAGCTCGAGGGTGTGCTGATCTACAAAAATTAGGTCTATACGAGTGTACACGTCATGCACTCTAGAATAATAGCTATAGTCTCTCGCTGAAGGGTGGAGCACCCGCCAGCTATCGAACAGGAAATGGGATTGTATAGTTTTCTTAAACCTTTTTAGGAACGCATGAGAATGAGCTGAGCGACTATGAGAAGTGTCGAATAAAGGATCTGGGCTGATATTAAAGTCCCCCCCCCCAAGATCAGACGGCCCTCCCGGAAATCAGTAAGGCGATCCAGTACGGTATCCACAAAGGCCAACTGGTTGGCGTTAGGGGCATATACGTTAGCAAAGGTGTAAAGAGTCCCAGCTATCTCCCCTTTCAAAAGGACGAACCTACCCATAGGATCAAAGAAATGTGCTTTAAGGCGGAAGGGGCAGGACTTGTGGATGGCTATGGCCGTTCCCTTGGCCTTAGGGACCGTGGACGCGCTAAGGAACCATTGGTTGAATAAATGAGTCGGGAGTTTCGGGGTGGATTGGACTGTAAAGTGGGTCTCCTGCAGAAATACTATCTGCGCCCCCAAGCGTTTCAATTCCAGCCACAGCCTGCCCCTTTTGTGTGGAGAGCAAAGACCCTGAACATTATAAGACACTACCTTAACAGAAGCCATGGGGACCGAGGATGTCCGCTAGAGCCAAGGAATAGCCGTTGAACCCAACAGGAGCAGATCCGTGGAAGGAGTACCTGAGAGAACTTCAGACGAAAAGAAAGGAGGAAGTGGGAAGAAGAGAGGAAAAGATTAGGGCAGGTAGGGGAGACAACACAAAGACACACAATAAGCAACAACATGAGAACAAAAAAAAGAACATTGTTAAGCGGGTCAGGAGGCATAGCCCGCCTAAGCGAGCCATGTCTAGCCAACCCATCCAAGAAAGACACTCGAAGCGAACCCGACCAGGTGTGTCCTCCCACCACAAGGAAGGCCCCTGGTCGCAGCCCACCAACCCTTAAAGGGAAAACACCCACTGTGGGTAGGCCTACTGGGGGAACATAGACCAACATGAGGGAGATAAGAACCTCACTCCCCCCAAGCCGCCTCTTATGAAGCAGCAAAGTACTATCCGGGGGCACTCTCGGTGCATGTCCCAAGCCAAATCTTCTAGACAGGAAGAGGTGATTCTGCAGATGACAGGGGGCTACAAAGCACCAAACAAAACCCCACCCTCAACCCCCCTTAAAAAAAACAAAAAAGGGAGTCCGACAGCCCACGGTGCAGTCTATGGAGGCCAGGACCACCCAAAACAAAACGAGACAAAAAGTTCCTGTAATGGAAACAAAACTATCCCAGGGTCCGCCGACCCCAGTTAAGGAAGAAGGTGCAGATGAATCATCTAATATAGAAGAGCAAGGAGCAAGGACACCTCAGTCTCTGGTGGATGCAGGGCCAGAAGAGGTGCTGACATTGCGGCGCCTGTTATTCCTCCTGCGTCCCCGACCTGGTGCAGTTTGCCAGGGCTGCGAGGGAGGGATAGCCGTTGAGACTGGAGCTCCTCTCCAATCCGGAAAGTCCACATCCCCGAGGTGCAGGGCCCTGAGGAAGTGTGGCAGATCATCTTTAGTACGCAGCGTCTCCTGACGCCCCTCATGCATTACTTGGAGACTAAAGGGAAAGCCCCAGCGGTAGGAGAGGCCTGCAGTCTGAAGAGCTGACAACAGGGGTCGCAGAGCCCTGCGTTGCATAAGAGTGTGCCGGGAGAGATCTTGGTAGAAGAAAAGTTTAGCTCCATCAAAGTCAAAATAAGGCTTGTTCCTCATTTTCTGCATTATGTGATCCTTTAAAGTGTACTTATGAAGTTTACAAATAATGTCCCGTGGGGATTCAGGGTCCTGGGAAGGTGGCTTCAGAGCTCTGTGAGCCCGATCAATCTCTATCGGAGTGGTGGCTGGAAGTCCCAGTATTTCCCTGAACACCCCCTCCAAAGAAGGGATTATATCCCGCGGCCCAGTGGCTTCCGGCATACCTCTGATGCGTATGTTAGCTCGCCTGCTGCGGTTCTCAAAATCATCCAATTGGGATATTAAGGTCTCCATCTTGTGGCTCTGTGCATTACAGGTTTCTTGCAGTAAGGCTATTCTAGGGAGAGAGTCCTCAAAGCGCTGCTCTAAGGTCTCCAGCCTGCCCCCAAGTGTGCAGTGTCTGTCTTAAGCTGGGCTATGTCCTGGGTGAAAGCCTTCTCAATCCTTGCAGTGAAACGCTCCAGGTCCTCCCTGGTAGGGAGAGACCATATGTGTCTCTTCAGGTTTTCATCACCCAGCACGTCCATAGGAAGTAAGTTCCCCGTCGAATATCCCCCGGGGAAAGCTGAAAAATGCTGCGGCGTGAGCGGAGCTGAGAGCACACACGTCCTCACTCCACCATAGCTTGGCCACGCCCCCTAATAAATTATTCTAATGTGAAATAATTGAAAATAAATAAAATAAGCAAACCTCATAGAGTGAGCATCCACTGTAGTGTCTTAGTCCACAACCACCCTAAGTGAGACTCAGGGTGAAGTAGGAATCAAGGAAATCAGTGATTATTAGGTAACCATAGAGTCACAATGAAGTGACGTACAATAATGTAATAAAAAAGACCCTTAAAAAACTTATTTACAACACCAAAAAATGAAAAAAGAAAAAGAATCAGAAAAAAGAAAAACAAAAAAAGAGGGGGGGGGGTGTTGGAAGGCAAAAAACTTGTCCAATATAATCAATGTTTCACAGAGGAGAAATGGAGGGCTCTTCTAAAGATGTTGAAGACAGAAGAAATATCCCAGAAAAGTCCACACAGACCAAAAGGAATCATCCACCACGGTGAGAATGGTTAGAAGATGGTTACTTTACCAGAAGTGTTGGACCTCCTCTGTGGCAAGGTCTAAAGAGCCTGCAGATATCACCCTCTGCGGGGTACAGATGATAGTTCCAGAAATCCAAAAGATGTCACCAAACCGTAATCCTGGTACTAGCTCCTAGTACACACTGTCACTTCAGCTAACACGAAGCAGGCCTCCAAGATCGAATGCAGGCACATGAAGGAAAGAGAAGGGGACTCGAGTAGTGTATTACCTCCAGATACGTTTATTCCAAACTCGCGAGGCATACAAATTACAAAGTAAAAATAAAAAAAAAAAGCCGGCATAAAATAGTGGTAGCGTTCGCCCGTGCTGGCGGGGTCACGTGGTAGTGACGTCAGTGCGTTGCACCGCCCTGACTAGTTTCATTTCCTGTAAACGTTCTCAAAGGGCACGGGCGACGCACTGAAACGTCACTCTATATATACGTAAGAGGCGCATCCACGCCTCATTTTCGTATCAACACCATTGACGGTGAAATGATGAAGCGCATTCACGCCTCGTTTTCAGAACAGTTGCCATAACAATGAAGTGACGGCAAGCATCCCATAAGATTCACCATTACAAACAAAATAACAGCGAAGACCGCGCCGCCCACATAAATGTTAGGCGACGCTAGTACATACAGCTGAAGCTAAAAGTCCCTTTTTACATACATCCTAAGAATCAACATTGCATGACATAACTTCAATATGTTCGCCAAAATGTTACAGACACCCCATTGACCAGGGGAAAATAGTGTATCACAACTGTCTGCATTCATCCTAGCGAACATAGAGATGACCCTAAAAAAAATTTTGGACTGCATATGTATAAAAAATAAAATATACAAACAAAGATACAATAAAAACACATTAGCACACATGAGATCTATATGCCATTATTCAAACTAATAAATTGTAAAATAACATAAGATCATTATTCATATGGCAGCTAACAATGTAAATTTAGAAATATTATAATAAACTATTACCCATAGTGAATAGCCACAAGAATAGCTTAGAGGGGTACCCCAATGATGGATAGAACCCGCAAAATTAAGAAAACCATATATGTAATGGTACTGAATAAGTTAGTAAAAATACAACACTATATACCCAAATGCAAAAAATGAATTGGGCTGGAAATGGTAGTACATACTGATGGTATAATAAATACCCAAATCCACTTCTAAGCTACAATAATTGAACTAGAATTATATTTATTCAATACAAAAATGTATGACCATATGCCACATTATACATGGAGGCAATCAATTAAAAAGGGAAGCCACTTAGTAAAAGGGGTACTAAAATAATTGAGAAAATCAAGAGTTGTCTATAAACGCATTAATTTCAATGTCAACATTCAATCCAAGAGGTCTGAGACATTTTAACTTATATATCCAACTCATTTCGAGTTTGGATATTGCTCTCCTCTTAGGACCCCCCCTCCAGTGGCTCTTCAACTTGTCTATAGCCACGAAGGATGTCCCTCTAGGGTCCCTATTGTGGACTTCCCTGTAGTGTCTAGAAACGGAATGTCCCTTGAAGCCTCTTCTAATGTTTCCAATGTGTTCATTAAGCCTAACATGAAAGGCCCGAACTGTCCTCCCTATATATTGTAATCCACATGGGCAGGTGAGGAGATATACTACATGAGTAGTAGAACACATAATAAACGTTTTAATATTGAACTCCTGGGAGGTACTATTGGAGACAAAATTGAGAGTTTTGCGTTCCTTAATGCAATTGATACTGCAGACAGGGCATCGTTTACATTTATGGTAGCCCACCAGATTTTGAAAAAACATAGGTTTATTAACAGGAGGGTCACATACATTTGGAGCCAATGAGTCTCTCAAAGAGGGTACACCCCTAAAAACCACCTGCGGGCGGTCGGGTAATATGGGTCCCAACACCACATCATCCTTGATAATGTGCCAATGTTTATAGATCAATTTCTTCACCAGATAATGCTGATTAGAGAAACCTGTGATAAATGGCACAATCAAGGAATTCTTACCTCCATTGGCCACTTTATCGCTCAAAAGTTGTTCCCTATCAAGATGTTCCACTTCCAGGGACCTATGTTCGAGGTCACTAGCAGAATATCCTTTCTCAAGGAATCGCCTAGTCAGGATATCGGCCTGTTCTCGATAGTCACTAAGTTTCGTACAATTGCGCCTTAAGCGCACATATTGGCTTTTGGGGACAGCATTAAGCCATGATTGGTGATGGCAGCTGTCTTGGGGTATAAAAGCGTTCCTATCCGTGGTTTTAAAGTACGTGGAAGTAATAAAACGTCCCTCCTCCACTTTAATCTGGAGGTCCAAGAAATGTATTGAATTCTGGTCTGCTTCATATTTAAATTCAATACCCCTCTCGTTCATGTTGAGAGACTCCATAAAGGAATCAAGGGACTCCCTAGAACCCCTCCATAGGAGTTGGACGTCATCAATGTATCTAGCCCATAGGGCCAATTGGGGCCTATCGACAGCATAGATGACGTCCTCCTCCCACTTCCCCATAAAGAGGTTAGCCAGGCTTGGGGCGAATTTAGCCCCCATGGCTACCCCCCTATGCTGTAAGAAAAACTTGTTGCTAAACCAAAAAAAATTATGAGTGGTTGCAAATTTTAAAAGTTCCAAAATAAACTTCCTATGTTTCCTTGGTAATCCTGAATCTCTATCCAAAAAGTGTTTAACAGAGGATATTCCCCATTCATGGGGTATGACTGTATATAAGGATGTCACATCAGCGGTGACCATCCATAAATCATCCTCATACGGAATTTCACCCAACATATTAATAACCTGTTTACTGTCCCTAAGGTACGCCGGCAATGACTTAACCAAGGGCTGTAGATACCCGTCAATGTACTTGCCTACTCTAGAAGTGATCGAGTCGATTCCACTTATAATGGGACGACCTGGTGGATTTGTGAGATTTTTGTTTATTTTAGGCAAGTAGTATATGACGGGTAATCTAGAAGAAGTCGGGACCAAAAAGGCTTTTTCTTTTTTATTCAAAATTCCTGAATTAAAACCCTCCTCAACCAATTTCACAAGAGTAGGGATGAGCTTCGTGTTCGAGTCGAACATACGTTCGACTCGAACATCGGCTGTTCGATCGTTCGACGAAGATCGAACGATTTGGGCCGTTCGCGCCAAATTCGAGTGACACGAACGGCCCACAATGCACTTCGCCATCGCAGTGTCATCCAGGCGCTGTGATTGGCCAAGCATGCACTGTGACCCCGCATGCTTGGCCAATCACAGCGCCGGCAGCGAGGAGAGCAATGATTGGCCACAGGCAGGATGCCTGTGGCCAATTATTGCTGATGGGGTTTAGTACACGCCCCACACTATAAAAGGCCGCCAGCGCGGCGGCCTTGTGTAGTGTGTTCCGGAGCAGGGAAAGAGAAGCATAGGCAGGGACAGTGTCATTTTTTTTCCTTTACTAATCCTGGATTCCTTGTGTTTAGGGACTAATAAGGATAGGTAGGGAGAGTGTCAGTGACAGTGTGCTATTCTGTGCTAATGCTTGTTTGTAGGGACAGAGAGGTACAGTGAGGGAAACTGACAGTGTGCTATTCTGTTCTAAAACTATTTTGCTGAACCATATTTTCAATCCTTGAGTTGAGGGACAGAGAGGTACAGTGAGGGAAAGTGTCAGTGTGCTATTGTGTTCTAAAACTATTTTGCTGAACCATATTTTCAATCCTTGAGTTGAGGGACAGAGAGGTACAGTGAGGGAAAGTGTCAGTGTGCTATTGTGTTCTAAAACTATTTTGCTGAACCATATTTTCAATCCTTGAGTTGAGGGACAGAGAGGTACAGTGAGGGAAAGTGTCAGTGTGCTATTGTGTTCTAAAACTATTTTGCTGAACCATATTTTCAATCCTTGAGTTGAGGGACAGAGAGGTACAGTGAGTGAAACTGACAGTGTGCTATTCTGTTCTAAAGCAATTTTGCTGTTCCATATTTTCAATCCTTGAGTTGAGGGACAGAGAGGTACAGTGAGGGAAAGTGTCAGTGTGCTATTGTGTTCTAAAACTATTTTGCTGAACCATATTTTCAATCCTTGAGTTGAGGGACAGAGAGGTACAGTGAGTGAAACTGACAGTGTGCTATTCTGTTCTAAAGCAATTTTGCTCTTCCATATTTTCAATCCTTGAGTTGAGGGACAGAGAGGTACAGTGAGGGAAACTGACAGTGTGCTATTCTGTTCTAAAACTATTTTGCTGAACCATATTTTCAATCCTTGAGTTGAGGGACAGAGAGCTACAGTGAGGGAAAGTGTCAGTGTGCTATTGTGTTCTAAAACTATTTTGCTGAACCATATTTTCAATCCTTGAGTTGAGGGACAGAGAGGTACAGTGAGTGAAACTGACAGTGTGCTATTCTGTTCTAAACCAATTTTGCTGTTCCATATTTTCAATCCTTGAGTTGAGGGACAGAGAGGTACAGTGAGGGAAACTGACAGTGTGCTATTCTGTTCTAAAACTATTTTGCTGAACCATATTTTCAATCCTTGAGTTGAGGGACAGAGAGGTACAGTGAGGGAAAGTGTCAGTGTGCTATTGTGTTCTAAAACTATTTTGCTGAACCATATTTTCAATCCTTGAGTTGAGGGACAGAGAGGTACAGTGAGTGAAACTGACAGTGTGCTATTCTGTTCTAAATCAATTTTGCTGTTCCATATTTTCAATCCTTGAGTTGAGGGACAGAGAGGTACAGTGAGGGAAAGTGTCAGTGTGCTATTGTGTTCTAAAACTATTTTGCTGAACCATATTTTCAATCCTTGAGTTGAGGGACAGAGAGGTACAGTGAGTGAAACTGACAGTGTGCTATTCTGTTCTAAAGCAATTTTGCTGTTCCATATTTTCAATCCTTGAGTTGAGGGACAAAGAGGTACAGTGAGGGAAAGTGTCAGTGTGCTATTGTGTTCTAAAACTATTTTGCTGAACCATATTTTCAATCCTTGAGTTGAGGGACAGAGAGGTACAGTGAGTGAAACTGACAGTGTGCTATTCTGTTCTAAACCAATTTTGCTGTTCCATATTTTCAATCCTTGAGTTGAGGGACAGAGAGGTACAGTGAGGGAAACTGACAGTGTGCTATTCTGTTCTAAAACTATTTTGCTGAACCATATTTTCAATCCTTGAGTTGAGGGACAGAGAGGTACAGTGAGGGAAAGTGTCAGTGTGCTATTGTGTTCTAAAACTATTTTGCTGAACCATATTTTCAATCCTTGAGTTGAGGGACAGAGAGGTACAGTGAGTGAAACTGACAGTGTGCTATTCTGTTCTAAATCAATTTTGCTGTTCCATATTTTCAATCCTTGAGTTGAGGGACAGAGAGGTACAGTGAGGGAAAGTGTCAGTGTGCTATTGTGTTCTAAAACTATTTTGCTGAACCATATTTTCAATCCTTGAGTTGAGGGACAGAGAGGTACAGTGAGTGAAACTGACAGTGTGCTATTCTGTTCTAAATCAATTTTGCTGTTCCATATTTTCAATCCTTGAGTTGAGGGACAGAGAGGTACAGTGAGGGAAAGTGTCAGTGTGCTATTGTGTTCTAAAACTATTTTGCTGAACCATATTTTCAATCCTTGAGTTGAGGGACAGAGAGGTACAGTGAGTGAAACTGACAGTGTGCTATTCTGTTCTAAAGCAATTTTGCTGTTCCATATTTTCAATCCTTGAGTTGAGGGACAGAGAGGCACAGTGGGGGAAAGTGTCAGTGTGCTATTGTGTTCTAAAACTATTTTGCTGAACCATATTTTCAATCCTTGAGTTGAGGGACAGAGAGGTACAGTGAGTGAAACTGACAGTGTGCTATTCTGTTCTAAACCAATTTTGCTGTTCCATATTTTCAATCCTTGAGTTGAGGGACAGAGAGGTACAGTGAGGGAAACTGACAGTGTGCTATTCTGTTCTAAAACTATTTTGCTGAACCATATTTTCAATCCTTGAGTTGAGGGACAGAGAGGTACAGTGAGGGAAAGTGTCAGTGTGCTATTGTGTTCTAAAACTATTTTGCTGAACCATATTTTCAATCCTTGAGTTGAGGGACAGAGAGGTACAGTGAGTGAAACTGACAGTGTGCTATTCTGTTCTAAATCAATTTTGCTGTTCCATATTTTCAATCCTTGAGTTGAGGGACAGAGAGGTACAGTGAGGGAAAGTGTCAGTGTGCTATTGTGTTCTAAAACTATTTTGCTGAACCATATTTTCAATCCTTGAGTTGAGGGACAGAGAGGTACAGTGAGTGAAACTGACAGTGTGCTATTCTGTTCTAAATCAATTTTGCTGTTCCATATTTTCAATCCTTGAGTTGAGGGACAGAGAGGTACAGTGAGGGAAAGTGTCAGTGTGCTATTGTGTTCTAAAACTATTTTGCTGAACCATATTTTCAATCCTTGAGTTGAGGGACAGAGAGGTACAGTGAGTGAAACTGACAGTGTGCTATTCTGTTCTAAAGCAATTTTGCTGTTCCATATTTTCAATCCTTGAGTTGAGGGACAGAGAGGTACAGTGAGGGAAAGTGTCAGTGTGCTATTGTGTTCTAAAACTATTTTGCTGAACCATATTTTCAATCCTTGAGTTGAGGGACAGAGAGGTACAGTGAGGGAAAGTGTCAGTGTGCTATTGTGTTCTAAAACTATTTTGCTGAACCATATTTTCAATCCTTGAGTTGAGGGACAGAGAGGTACAGTGAGTGAAACTGACAGTGTGCTATTCTGTTCTAAATCAATTTTGCTGTTCCATATTTTCAATCCTTGAGTTGAGGGACAGAGAGGTACAGTGAGGGAAAGTGTCAGTGTGCTATTGTGTTCTAAAACTATTTTGCTGAACCATATTTTCAATCCTTGAGTTGAGGGACAGAGAGGTACAGTGAGTGAAACTGACAGTGTGCTATTCTGTTCTAAAGCAATTTTGCTGTTCCATATTTTCAATCCTTGAGTTGAGGGACAGAGAGGTACAGTGAGGGAAAGTGTCAGTGTGCTATTGTGTTCTAAAACTATTTTGCTGAACCATATTTTCAATCCTTGAGTTGAGGGACAGAGAGGTACAGTGAGTGAAACTGACAGTGTGCTATTCTGTTCTAAACCAATTTTGCTGTTCCATATTTTCAATCCTTGAGTTGAGGGACAGAGAAGGACACTCGTAGAAATTATCAGTGTGCTATTCTGTGCTAAATCTTGTTTGTAGGGAGGGACAGAGTAGGACAGTGAGGGAAAGTGTCAGTGTGCTATTCTGTTCTAAAACTTTTTTGCTGAACCATATTTTCAATCCTTGTGTTTAGGGACAGAGAAGGATAGGCAGGGGACAGTGTCAGTGTCATTGTTGCTAAGCCTCCTGCACAATATACACCTGAAGGTAGCCCTTATTGCTGTTTTTCCCATCTCCCTGCAGGCCATCCATTAAAATGTCTGGAAGGCAACCAAGGAGAGGCAGACAGTCAGGAGGCAAAAAAAGAGGGCAAGCAGGCTCTGTGTCTGGGGGCAACAGTGCTGGTCGTGTACGCGGTGCATTGTCATCAGCACATGGCCATGGGACACGCTTGTCCTTGTTTTCGGCAGCTGGACATGTTGAGCCACATCATGCCAAAGACTTCGTAGAGTGGATGACCAAGCCCACCTCATCCTCCTCATCCTCTCTCACCCAGGCTCAGGGTAGTGGCAAAGCAGCTGCCAAAGCGTCCTCTTCTCTGGTATCATTATCTTCATTAGTCAATCCTTCCCTAGACCCACCATGCCCTCCTCCTGAGGAGTCCCCCGAACTGTTTGAGCACAGTGTTGGGTACATGCTCCAGGAGGATGCCCAGCGTTTGGAAGGATCTGATGATGATACCCAGCTAGAGGAAGGCAGCAGCGTGAGAGCAGAGAGAGGGGATGCTCAAGAAGGACACCAATCTGGCAGTCATGTTCCAGCAGCTGCAGCATACTGCCAGATTGGCTCCAGTGATGAGGAGGGAGGGGATGATGAGGTCACTGACTCCACGTGGGTGCCTAATAGGAGAGAGGAGGAGGAGGAGGATGAGGAGGAGGCACATCTCCAACGAGGCAGGATGCCCTTGAGTGGCCAGCGTATGGGCAGCACACCGACGGAATCACACCGCAGAGCTCCGCCTGTGCAGGGCGCTGCCTCTGCCCGTCATTCAAAAAGTTCTTTGGTGTGGGCTTTTTTTGAGGCGAGTGCATCAGATCCCACAGCTGCTGTTTGCAACATATGTCTCAAGCGTATATCGCGTGGCCAAAACATCAGCCGCTTGGGCACCACATGCTTGATCAGACATATGTTGACCTGCCATGCAGCTCGTTGGCAAGCCTACCTTAAAGACCCACACCAAAGAACAAAGCTGACCTCTTCTTGCACCGCATCAGCTGGGATCTCCAACCCCACTATACCTTCACTCCTCTCTGAAACCTGCTCTGAGAGGAATGAAGGTGTAGAATTAGGTGTGTCACAGGCAAGTACTTGCGGGCACTCTGCTAGCAGTACACCAACGTCCGATTCTAGCAGGCAAATTTCCCTGCCCCAGCTGCTGGACCGTCGAAAGAAGTTCACTCCCAGCCATCCACATGCCCAGCGGTTGAATGCTAGCTTGGCTAAATTGCTAGCGCTTCAACTGCTGCCTTTTCAGTTGGTAGACTCGGCCCCCTTCCGTGAGTTTGTGCAATGTGCGGTTCCTCAGTGGCAGGTTTCCAACCGACACTTTTTCGCACGGAAGGCTATTCCGGCTCTCTACAGGCATGTGGAAGGCAATGTCTTGGCCTCGCTGGACAGGGCGGTCAGCGGTAAGGTGCATATTACCGCTGACTCATGGTCCAGCAGGCATGGACAGGGATGTTACCTTTCTTTCACGGCCCATTGGGTCACTCTTTTGGCAGCTGGGAAGGATGCAGGACAAGGTGCAGTAGTGTTGGAGGTTGTTCCACCGCCACGCCTCCAAAATGCTACCACTGGTAGTGGTGTGTTTGGGGGACAGGAGCCACACTGGGGCAGAGGTCCTGTCTGCTCTGCAGGGGCAGGCCGAGAGGTGGTTGACGCCACGCCAGCTTAAGCCAGGAATGGTGGTTTGCGACAATGGCACCAACCTCCTCTCCGCCCTCCGACAGGGACAACTGACCCATGTGCCCTGTATGGCTCACGTCCTTAACCTGGTGGTGCAGCGGTTCTTGGGCAGGTACCCGGGCTTACAGGATGTCCTGAGGCAGGCCAGGAAAGTCTGTGTGCATTTCCGCAGATCTTATAATGCCAGTGCTCGCCTGGCTGAGCTTCAAAAGTAGTTGAACCTGCCCATGAACTGCCTTATATGTGACATGCCCACCAGGTGGAACTCAACGTTGGCCATGCTGCAGCGGCTGCACACGCAGCAGAGGGCCATCAATGAGTACCTGTGCGACTACGGCACCAGGACAGGGTCAGGGGAGCTCGGTTTTTTTTCACCACGCCAGTGGGGCATGATCAGGGATGCATGCACTGTCCTGGCACCATTTGAGGAGGCCACGAGGATGGTGAGCAGTGACAGTGCATGCATCAGTGACACTGTACCTCTTGTCCACCTGTTGGAGCACACGCTGCGTGGAATAATGGACAGGGCACTTGAGGCAGAACAGAGGCAGGAAGAGGAGGACTTCCTTGCCTCTCAAGGCCCCCTTTACCCAGACAGTGTTCCTTCTGTCCCACCCATTGCACAGGAAGAGGAGGAGGAGGAGGAGGAGGAGGAGGATTGTGTCAGCATGGAGGTGGAGGCTGGCACTCAGCATCATCAGCAGCAGTCTTTTAGGGATGATTTACAGTCCCAAGAAACCAGTGGACTTGTACGTGGCTGGGAGGAGGTGGCTGCGGATCATGTCGTCCTTAGTGACCCAGAGGACTCCGGACTGAATGCCTCAGCTAACCTACGCTGCATGGCCTCCCTGATCCTGCAAAGTCTGCGGAAGGATCCTCGTATTCTTCGGATCAAGGAGAGGGACCATTACTGGCTGGCCACTCTCCTTGATCCACGGTACAAGGGTAAGGTTGCGGACCTTATCGTACCGTCGCAGAGGGAGCAGAGGATGAGACAACTCCGGGAGGCCTTGCAGAAAGGTCTGTGCAACGCGTTCCCAGAGACTGGGAGGTTACAAACTCCTGGTCCTGGACAACGAGTTGCTGAGGCTTCGGGCAGTCAAAGAAGGAGCGGTGGGGAAGGTGGCCGTCTGACCGATGCGTTCAGACAATTCTTTAGTCCGCAGCCCCAAAGTATGATCGGTTCCAGCAACCATCGCCAGCGTCTGATATACATGGTGCAGGAATACCTAGGGGCAAGGTCAGACTTGGACACCTTCCCCACCGAAAATCCTCTGGCTTACTGGGTCTTGAGGATGGATCACTGGCCAGAGCTTGCACAGTATGCAATTGAGCTACTGGCCTGTCCTGCATCCAGCGTTCTTTCAGAACGCACATTCAGTGCTGCTGGAGGATTTGTCACGGATCACAGGGTGCGCCTGTCCACCGACTCGGTTGATCGACTGACTTTCATCAAGATGAACCAGTCTTGGATCACCACCAGCTACCACACACCAGATGCTGATATAACAGACTAATTGATTTTAAAATGTCACATCCCTTCAAGACTGATGCTGATGCTGAGTGCCTGTGCTGTTATGTTGTCTGGCTATCCTCCTCCTCCTCCTCAATGATACGATTAACGATGATAGCTTGGAAGATCATTTTGGTTTATGGGTGACGCCACCAGTGGCTAAGGCCCAATTTTTCAGCCCCTGTGTAACAGGGGCGTGTAATTAAAATTTTTGATGCAATACTTTGCAACAGGCCTCATTGCTGTGCTCCAAGTACAGTATCTGTGAGGGGTTGCAGTGTTGTGCCACCAGTGCCTAAGGCCCAATTTTTCAGCCCCTGTTCAACAGGGGCATGCAATTATAATTATTGATCTAATAATTCACAGAAGGGCCCATTGCTGCGCCCACCAAGAGTAACTGTCAGGCCTTACAGTGTTGTGGCACCAGCACCACCATCACCACCACCACCACCACCAAAGGCCCAATTTTTCAGCCCCTGTTCAACAGGGGCATGCAATTATAATTATTGATCTAAAAAATTCACAGCAGGGCCCATTGCTGCACCCACCAAGAGTAACTGTCAGGCCTTACAGTGTTGTGGCACCAGCACCACCATCACCACCACCAAAGGCCCAATTTTTCAGCCCCTGTTCAACAGGGGCATGCAATTATAATTATTGATCTAATAATTCACAGCAGGGCCCATTGCTGCGCCCACCAAGAGTAACTGTCAGGCCTTACAGTGTTGTGGCACCAGCACCACCATCACCACCACCACCAAAGGCCCAATTTTTCAGCCCCTGTTCAACAGGGGCATGCAATTATAATTATTGATCTAATAATTCACAGCAGGGACCATTGCTGCGCCCACCAAGAGTAACTGTCAGGCCTTACAGTGTTGTGGCACCAGCACCACCATCACCACCACCACCACCACCAAAGGCCCAATTTTTCAGCCCCTGTTCAACAGGGGCATGCAATTATAATTATTGATCTAATAATTCACAGCAGGGCCCATTGCTGCGCCCACCAAGAGTAACTGTCAGGCCTTACAGTGTTGTGGCACCAGCACCACCATCACCACCACCACCACCACCAAAGGCCCAATTTTTCAGCCCCTGTTCAACAGGGGCATGCAATTATAATTATTGATCTAATAATTCACAGCAGGGCCCATTGCTGCGCCCACCAAGAGTAACTGTCAGGCCTTACAGTGTTGTGGCACCAGCACCACCATCACCACCACCACCACCACCAAAGGCCCAATTTTTCAGCCCCTGTTCAACAGGGGCATGCAATTATAATTATTGATCTAATAATTCACAGCAGGGACCATTGCTGCGCCCACCAAGAGTAACTGTCAGGCCTTACAGTGTTGTGGCACCAGCACCACCATCACCACCACCACCACCACCAAAGGCCCAATTTTTCAGCCCCTGTTCAACAGGGGCATGCAATTATAATTATTGATCTAATAATTCACAGCAGGGACCATTGCTGCGCCCACCAAGAGTAACTGTCAGGCCTTACAGTGTTGTGGCACCAGCACCACCATCAAAGGCCCAATTTTTACTACCACTGATCAACAATTATATGTGTGACAGCAGGAAGGTAAAGTCACCTGGTTGCATCCAGGGGGGTAGATATATTTCGCCCAGATTCAGGCTTTACGCTGACTTATACAACTAGGTGGAGAGTTGTATAAGCCCAGCTGAGGCTAGTGGGCTCATGGATGACTCATACCTCTAGGGAGAGTGTGGGGCGTCGTGCAGACAGGGAGTTGATGAGGCCAGCTGACTCTTGTCAGCTCATTTAGGCCTCTATAAGAACTCCCAGATTCATTAGGTGTTAGCTCGTGCCTGGAAGCAGACCTGTGTGGACTTCCTGGAGAGAGTGAACCCTTGTGCGGTGAGACAAAGCCTGTGTGGCTATTTGCTTGGACATTTAAAACCAGGGACTTAGGGACTAGGACAGCACTAGGCTGATCCCAGTTGTTAGTTAGGAAACCTGTATGTTTAGTCAGAGGTCAAGTTGACCAGGATTTATTTTGTTTATGTTTCTTTTGCTTTGCTGTGTTTTTGTCACTGTAAATAGAAAATAAACCGCACCTTTTTGATTTTGAAAACCACAACCTCCGTCTGCTGGGCCTGTTTTTGTGTGGGGAGCCCATCCCGGGGGTCACACACACCCGCTGCCGAGCTAACCCCCTCACAGTTGGTGGAGAACCAGTGGCAGTTTTTTTTAAGCCAGCATGGAGGAGATACTGAAACAGCTGGCTCTAGCAAATGCCAATCAACAGCAGACAAATGCAGGTTTGCAAAAGAGCCTTGCAGCTCATCAACAGAGCCTTGCAGCTCAACAACAGAGCCTTGCAGCCCAGCAGCAAGCTCATCAACAGAGCCTTGCAACTTTGCAACAGATTCTGGAGACTCAGCAACAAGCCCAGCAGCAATCTGAGGCCCGCTTCATAGACCTATTGCAGAGGCAAGAGCAGAGACTACAACAACAGATGGAAGCAGTAATGCAGCAACGTCCGCAGACCAGTGAGGAAAGCCGTCCCATGAATACCGCGTCCTTTGGGGTGAGTCGTTTATTGACAAAAATGACTGGAGAGGATGATCCAGAGGTATTTTTGACCACATTTGAAAGGACTGCTGAAAGAGAAAAGTGGCCTGAGGAGCAGTGGGCTGGACTGGTGGCTCCTCTGTTAACTGGTGAATCGCAGAAAGCTTACTATGACCTGGAGCCTGACCAAGCAAAAGACTATGTGATGCTAAAAGCTGAAATATTGGCAAGGCTGGGTGTCACCCTGGCTGTCCGGGCTCAGCGTGTGCATAACTGGACTTTCCAGCTTGGAAAACCCCCCAGGTCTCAAATGTATGATCTCATTCACCTGAGCAGAAAGTGGCTACAGCCAGAGACTTTGTCCGCACCAAAGATTGTGGAACGTGTTGTAATGGATCGGTTTTTGAGAGCTCTTCCTACTGCCATCCAAAAGTGGGTAAGCCATGGAGACCCAGAGACGGCCGATGGTCTTGTGGATCGTGTGGAGAAATACTTGGCTACAGAGAACCTGACGGCCTCTTCCAGAGACACTCGAACTTTCCACCCTAAGACCAGACCATCCCCAGGGGCGGATAAGATGATTCCAAGGGGTAAGGGTGGAGAGAGTGAGAGGGTGGGAGCTCTACCCCAAGTTTGGCGAGAACAGCCTGGGAAATCAGCGGCTCAAGAGGCGGCAAGAAGGATCGTTTGCTACCGCTGCCGGCAAGCGGGACATATTGCAGCAAATTGCCCGGTTGTGGAGGAACCCATGCAGTGTGACTTCCTGACGGGCAGACGTCAGTCGCTGTGTGCGACAGTCGCATGCACTGCCATTCGAGGAACTGAGAAACATTTATGCAAAATGTGTGTTAATGGTAGAAATGTTGTGGTATTGCTGGATTCAGGTAGCCTTGTGACCCTGATAAAGGCTGAGTTAGTTAAAACAGAGGTCTCTGGGAATAGCAAGGTAGCTGTTATTTGTGTGCATGGGGACACCCGAGAGTATCCAGTGACTACAGTGTGTTTCGAGACCCCCAAAGGTACCCTCTCTCATCCAGTGGGCTTAGTATCTCAGTTACCGCATGACGCCATTGTGGGAAGGGATTTTCCGAAGTTCTGGGAACTGTGGGATGATCCTGAGCCCCCCACTGGTGCCCCTATGTACCAGGAATGTGATAGCCAGAACTCCCCTGAGAGTGGTGAGGACTCTCCGGAATTTCCCTTGTCAGTATTGGCAGGGGAGACTCAAGAAACTGGAGAGGAGCCCACCTCCTCAGACGAAAACCTACCGTCTGTGGAGTTTTCTGATCTTGAGGTTCACAGGGAAAACTTTGCCACAGAACAGTTGAAAGACCCCGCCCTAATAAAGGCACGGGAAAACGTAGTGAAAATAGATGGCGAGTTAGTGAACCCAGATAATACCTGCACTTACCCATACTTCAGCGTAGAGAAGGACCTACTGTATCGGGTGGCAAAAAGGGCAGAAGAAACCGTTGAGCAGCTTGTGGTGCCCAAACCTTACAGGAAGTTGGTGTTGGAGTTGGCCCATGGGCACATTCTTGGAGGTCATCTGGGGACAGAGAAAACCCGAGAGAGGGTATTACAGAGATTCTATTGGCCGGGGGTGATGAAGGACATAGAAAATTATTGTTCCTCCTGCCCTGTGTGTCAGAGGTCGGCCCCGATGCCACATTTCCGTAGCCCGCTGGTCCCTCTACCCATCATTGAGGTCCCGTTTGAGAGGATCGCCATGGATTTGGTAGGTCCTATAATCAAGTCCGCTAGGGGGCACCAGTACATATTAGTTATAATGGACTATGCCACCTGTTATCCAGAAGCGATCCCTCTCCGAAATACCTCGGCCAAAACCATAGCCAAAGAGCTATCTCTTGTGTTTAGCCGGGTGGGTATTTGTAAAGAACTGCTTACGGACCAAGGTACACCCTTTATGTCCCGGGTTATGAAGGAGCTGTGTAAATTGTTCAAAGTGACGCAATTACGTACATCTGTGTATCACCCCCAAACCGATGGGCTGGTTGAAAGATTCAACAAAACCCTAAAACAAATGTTGAAGAAAGTGGTGGATAGAGATGGAAAGGATTGGGACTGTCTACTTCCTTATCTGATGTTTGCTATTAGGGAGGTGCCCCAATCCTCTACGGGATTCTCCCCCTTTGAGTTACTGTATGGGAGACACCCAAGAGGGCTGTTGGATATTGCCAAGGAAACTTGGGAAAGTGAGAGTTCTCCCCACAGGAGTGTGATTGAGCATGTCGCCCTGATGCAAGACCGAATTGCACAGGTAATGCCCATCGTGAAGGAACATTTGGCCCAAGCGCAGTTAGCACAGCAGAGAGTGTACAACCGTGGAGCCAAGACCCGTACCTTTTCCCCGGGGGATAGGATACTGGTACTTGTCCCTACGGTTGAAAGTAAATTCCTTGCCAAATGGCAAGGCCCCTACGAGATAATGGAAAAAGTGAGCGAAGTGAATTACAAGGTCAGACAACCAGGAAGGCGAAAGCCCGAACAGATCTATCACGTTAATCTGTTGAAAGCCTGGAGGGAAAGAGAGTCCCTAGTCGCAGACACTTGGTCACCAGCTCAAACTGGTTGCGTGATTCCTGAGGTTGGAATAGCAGCCACCTTGTCACAACCCCAACAACAGGAGGTTAAGGAGTTTGTGCTTCGCAACAAGGAGGTATTCTCTGAGCTGCCGGGACAAACATCTGGGGTAGAGCATGACATTATTACCCCGCCCGGTGAAAGGGTGAAGTTAAAACCCTATCGGATCCCAGAGGCCCGACGGGAGGCAATACGGGAGGAAGTACAGAAAATGCTGAACGTAGGGGTGATAGAGGAGTCCCAAAGTGATTGGTCTAGTCCCATTGTGTTGGTGCCTAAACCGGATGGGAGCTGGCGATTTTGTAACGATTTTCGCCAGTTGAACAAAGTTACAAAATTTGACACCTACCCCATGCCACGTATAGATGAGTTGATCGACCGGCTGGGAACAGCCCGATACATGACGACTCTTGACCTCACAAAAGGGTATTGGCAAATCCCCCTGGCCAAGTCGGCCAAAGAGAAAACCGCATTTGTAACCCCAGACGGGGCGTTCCAATATAAAAGAATGCCGTTCGGGTTACAGAATGCGCCGGCCACATTCCAGCGGAAAATGGACCAGATGCTGAGGCCCCATCGGAAGTATGCTGCGGCTTACCTGGATGACGTAATTGTCCATAGCACAGATTGGGCCTCACATCTGCCAAAAGTGCAAGCAGTCCTGGACTCTGTTCGGGAAGCGGGGTTTACGGCTAACCCCAAGAAGTGTACCATTGGGCAGGAAGAGGCCAAATATCTTGGGTACACCATTGGGAGGGGAGTAATAAAACCCCAACTCAACAAAGTCAAGGCCATCCAGAGTTGGCCACGTCCCAACAGCAAGAAGCAGGTACGAGCCTTTCTGGGAATTGCTGGGTATTATCGGCGATTCATTCCCCACTTTGCTTCTAAGGCTGTGCCCCTAACCAACCTGACAAAAGGGAAAGGGTCGGTCATGATTAAATGGACCCCCGAGGCTGAGGCAGCATTCCAATTCTTGAAACAAGCCTTATGTAGCCAGCCAGTGTTGTACTCACCCGACTTCTCTAAAGACTTTGTCGTACAAAGTGATGCGTCAGATGTGGGGTTAGGAGCAGTATTGTCCCAGGTCTGGAACGGGGAAGAGCACCCAGTCATTTACCTCAGCAGGAAGTTGAAGTCCCATGAGGTAAATTACGCCACCGTTGAAAAGGAGTGTTTAGCGGTGAAGTGGGCTCTAGATTCCCTTCGGTACTACCTGCTAGGTAGGCACTTTGACATGGTTACGGATCACGCTCCGTTAAAGTGGATGGCTCAAAACAAGGAAACAAATAGAAGAGTGAATAGGTGGTTCCTGGCCCTCCAGGAATTCAACTTCACAGTAAAGCATCGCCCTGGCGTTCAAATGGGGAATGTGGATGCTTTGTCTCGAGTACATGAATGCCTGATTGCTGGTGTTCCAACCCCGAGGTTAAAACAAGAGGGGGGGGTATGTGACAGCAGGAAGGTAAAGTCACCTGGTTGCATCCAGGGGGGTAGATATATTTCGCCCAGATTCAGGCTTTACGCCTACTTATACAACTAGGTGGAGAGTTGTATAAGCCCAGCTGAGGCTAGTGGGCTCATGGATGACTCATACCTCTAGGGAGAGTGTGGGGCGTCGTGCAGACAGGGAGTTGATGAGGCCAGCTGACGCTTGTCAGCTCATTTAGGCCTCTATAAGAACTCCCAGATTCATTAGGTGTTAGCTCGTGCCTGGAAGCAGACCTGTGTGGACTTCCTGGAGAGAGTGAACCCTTGTGCGGTGAGACAAAGCCTGTGTGGCTATTTGCTTGGACATTTAAAACCAGGGACTTAGGGACTAGGACAGCACTAGGCTGATCCCAGTTGTTAGTTAGGAAACCTGTATGTTTAGTCAGAGGTCAAGTTGACCAGGATTTATTTTGTTTATGTTTCTTTTGCTTTGCTGTGTTTTTGTCACTGTAAATAGAAAATAAACCGCACCTTTTTGATTTTGAAAACCACAACCTCCGTCTGCTGGGCCTGTTTTTGTGTGGGGAGCCCATCCCGGGGGTCACACACACCCGCTGCCGAGCTAACCCCCTCACATATGTTATTACAATTCCTGATATTATACTTGACAGCAGGGCGTTCCAGCACCCACCAAGAATAACTGTGAGTGCTTTCAGTGTTGTGCCAACACCAACACCTAAGGGGCCAATTTCTGCAGAGTATATATGGAAGGTCCCTACTTTCAAACATCCAACTTACAAACTACTACTACTTGCAAACGGAAGAAGACAACAGGAAGTGAGAGGAAATCTACCCCTTGGAAGGAAAATTCTCTCCTGTAAGAATTAATATGGGAGAAAGGTGTCTCCTCTCTACTGATGCTTTATCACCAATCCTTGTTTCAATAAAAACACCACATTTCAAAAACAGTTGTCATTGGGACGCAAAGTGAGGTGAAATGTTCTGAACAGGGGCACAGACAGCAAAAAAAATGTGACAGGGGTGATAACCGTTCCCTATGTTTTACAAAAAGCTAAAAAAAAGGAATTTGCCATGGAGCTCCACTTAAACAATGCAGCTGTTCAAAATTATAAACAGATTCTACATAAGAACAAACCTACAGTCCCTGTCTTGTATGCACCGCCTGTATACGGCTGTTTAGAGTATATAGGTCCTTTTTTATTTTGTGTGCGGGGTTCCCCTTAATATCCATACAAGACCCAAAGGGGCTGGTAATGGGCTGGGGTAGGGGGGGGGTTGATGGGGTAGCTATGCCATTTTTCCTAAAGATTTTCATCCATATTACCGGGACCAGACATTGCATTAAAGCCGCAAGCAGTTTTAAATGACTTTTTTCCCTTTAGAAATGTTATTTTGTGCAGGGACAGTTCTAAACACGCTAAACACGTGGCACTTCACAGGCATACTTTAGACACCCCCCAGGTACAATATTTAAAGGAATATTTGACTTTTTTTTTTCACTTTATGCATCATTAAAATGACTGCTCCCGGAAAACGTCAGTTTTTAAAACTTCTTTTTGCATTGATAAATGTCCCCTGGTGCAGAAGCCGGGTTCCCAAACTCTGTTTCGGACAATAACATGGATAATAGTCGTTATAATTAGCACTTTAGAATCCGAACGTTCGCATCCATTGTATTTAATAGGGTTCTAATGTTCGCGCGAACTTTCGGTCCGTTCGCGGGTTCTGGTGCGAACCGAACCCGGGGGTGTTCGGCTCATCACTACACAAGAGTTCTCCTATATGATGGGCGTGGATCACCTGGTAAAGGGACATATGTATTTGTGTCTCCAACCAGGGAGTTTAACTCATCTAAATAGTCTGATTTGTTCAAGATGACTATTCCGCCCCCCCTTGTCCGCGGGGCGGATGATGATTTGTTTGTTCTCACACAAGAGATCCAAACCTGTCTGAAGAGAATTATTTAATTTGACATTTTTAGATCTAATTTTGTCTAAATCTCTAAGAAGGGTGTCCCTAAACACTCTAACAGTTGGTGTTAATCCTCCTGGGGGGTTAAAGAGAGAAGCATTAGCCAGATTTGAATGAAGGATACCATCAGTCCTAATTGAATTAGGTTTGATAGGGTTAGACATAATATATCTCTTCACGCTTAGTTTTCTACTGTACTTATGTATATCCATGTAGGTCTGAAATTTATTCAGCCTACATGGGGGAGCAAACTTCAATCCTTTGTCTAATATAGACATTTCATCAGAGGAAAGGATGGCCGAGCTAAGGTTGTAAATACCCTGGCCTACTATACCCTTTTTCTTTTGTTGCCTCGATCTCCTTCCTCCTCTAGTTCCTCTCTTCTTTCTCTGGGTCTTTGATTTTGGTCTGCCCTGGGAAAATCCCTGTATCCGTATTGCGAATAAGGTCTCTGTCGCCATGATTCATGCTGATATCCTAAGTCACGGGGACAATCACCCCTAGGGGGAAGAGGAGGTGCAGGAGGTAGGTACTGTCTAGATGGTCCATCATTCCAGGTGTCCCTATTGGAGACACGAGTATCCTGATAGTGATCCCAATCACCATATGGATAATAACCCTCATGAAGATGTTGGAATCTATTTTGTACGGGTACTTGGTACCCCGTATAGGGCTCCCTACCAAAGGGAGTCACAAGTGGGCCACCATATCCCCTATCGTCATTACGAACAGGTTGAGGTCCCTGTGTTTTATTTTTATTTCTCCACGTGGGAGATTTTGGGGGGACACCCTTAGGGTGCGCACCGCCTGATTTGGTTTTAGAAAAGGGGGGGGTGCTCGAGAATCCCTATTAGGTGATCTATAAGAGACTCTTCTAGATGCACGGCTCCCTGCTCTAGAACCCTGATTTTGAACACCAGATCTAGAGGGTTGGCCAGAAGGCTGTCCTGTCCCTGGTCCAGTACTTGCCTCCATAGGTTCACCCTCATTTGTCAATAGTTTACTTTGCCACTCAAAAACGGTTCCAGAGTTATAGTCTCCTACATCTCTGCTAAACTTCTTTTTCTTTTTCTTTTTTTGCTCAATTTCCTCTTTCTCTAAAGTTTTTTTCAGGCTAGTAGATCGTTCTTTATACTCTTCACTATTAACGTGGGGCATTAATTTCTCTTTAATAGTTTTAATTTCAATATCTAGACGGGCCAATTTACATTTCTTCCTTTGCGCCAGAAATTCCAAAAATCTGACCCCTGCATCATTAAAATACTTGAACCATTCCAACACTTCAAGTTCGTCTTTCTGGGGGCCCACTTCCCACCGTAGGCTCCTAGGGACCATGTTGTCAGTTACATATTGATCTAAAAAAGCTATGTCCCATTGTGTGTGGACTTCAGAAATCATTAAATTCTTAAGTTGCATAAAGAGACCACCCAGGTCTCCTTCCGTTTCTCCATTAATTTCAAACACACCCTCCTTCCTAATCACCCTGGTGGAACGATACTCAAATACGTCCATAGTGAAATAGGATGAGGACCAAAAGAAAAAAATGGATGAAAACTTACAAAAGCAGCAAATAATATTGTGTCAATAAATAGTTGGAAGAAAAAAGGGGGGGATTACTGCGCTAATGTGAAAATGGATTGAAGAAACTAATTGTGCTAATTAACACCTAGGCTGCGACAAATAAATATGTGAAACCATACAAAAATATCGGAAAGTGCAAAAAATTATCGCGCCCAATATATATGAAAAAGAATAATAAATTATTCTAATGTGAAATAATTGAATATAAATAAAATAAGCAAACCTCATAGAGTGAACATCCACTGTAGTGTCTTAGTCCACAACCACCCTAAGTGAGACTCAGGGTGAAGTAGGAATCAAGGAAATCAGTGATTATTAGGTAACCATAGAGTCACAATGAAGTGACGTACAATAATGTAATAAAAAAGTCCCTTAAAAAACTTATTTACAACACCAAAAAATGAAAAAAGAAAAAGAATCAGAAAAAAGAAAAACAAAAAAAGAGGGGGGGGGGTGTTGGAAGGCAAAAAACTTGTCCAATATAATCAATGTTTCACAGAGGAGAAATGGAGGGCTCTTCTAAAGATGTTGAAGACAGAAGAAATATCCCAGAAAAGTCCACACAGACCAAAAGGAATCATCCACCACAGTGAGAATGGTTAGAAGATGGTTACTTTACCAGAAGTGTTGGACCTCCTCTGTGGCAAGGTCTAAAGAGCCTGCAGATATCACCCTCTGCGGGGTACAGATGATAGTTCCAGAAATCCAAAAGATGTCACCAAACCGTAATCCTGGTACTAGCTCCTAGTACACACTGTCACTTCAGCTAACACGAAGCAGGCCTCCAAGATCGAATGCAGGCACATGAAGGAAAGAGAAGGGGACTCGAGTAGTGTATTACCTCCAGATACGTTTATTCCAAACTTGCGAGGCATACAAATTACAAAGTAATTTTTTTTTAAAAAAGCCGGCATAAAATAGTGGTAGCGTTCACCCGTGCTGGCGGGGTCACGTGGTAGTGACGTCAGTGCGTTGCACCGCCCTGACTAGTTTCGTTTCCTGTAAACGTTCTCAAAGGGCACGGGCGACGCACTGAAACGTCACTCTATATATACGTAAGAGGCGCATCCACGCCTCATTTTCGTATCAACACCATTGACGGTGAAATGATGAAGCGCATTCACGCCTCGTTTTCAGAACAGTTGCCATAACAATGAAGTGACGGCAAGCATCCCATAAGATTCACCATTACAAACAAAATAACAGCGAAGACCGCGCCGCCCACATAAATGTTAGGCGACGCTAGTACATACAGCTGAAGCTAAAAGTCCCTTTTTACATACATCCTAAGAATCAACATTGCATGACATAACTTCAATATGTTCGCCCAAATGTTACAGACACCCCATTGACCAGGGGAAAATAGCGTATCACAACTGTCTGCATTCATCCTAGCGAACATAGAGATGACCCTAAAAAATTTTTTGGACTGCATATGTATAAAAAATAAAATATACAAACAAAGATACAATAAAAACACATTAGCACACATGAGATCTATATGCCATTATTCAAACTAATAAATTGTAAAATAACATAAGATCATTATTCATATGGCAGCTAACAATGTAAATTTAGAAATATTATAATAAACTATTACCCATAGTGAATAGCCACAAGAATAGCTTAGAGGGGTACCCCAATGATGGATAGAACCCGCAAAATTAAGAAAACCATATATGTAATGGTACTGAATAAGTTAGTAAAAATACAACACCATATACCCAAATGCAAAAAAATGAATTGGGCTGGAAATGGTAGTACATACTGATGGTATAATAAATACCCAAATCCACTTCTAAGCTACATTAATTGAACTAGAATTATATTTAGAATTATATTTATTCAATACAAAAATGTATGACCATATGCCACATTATACATGGAGGCAATCAATTAAAAAGGGAAGCCACTTACTAAAAGAATTGAGAAAATCAAGAGTTGTCTATAAACGAATTATTTTCAATGTCAACATTCAATCCAAGAGGTCTGAGACATTTTAACTTATATATCCAACTCATTTCGAGTTTGGATATTGCTCTCCTCTTAGGACCCCCCCTCCAGTGGCTCTTCAACTTGTCTATAGCCACGAAGGATGTCCCTCTAGGGTCCCTATTGTGGACTTCCCTGTAGTGTCTAGAAACGGAATGTCCCTTGAAGCCTCTTCTAATGTTTCCAATGTGTTCATTAAGCCTAACATGAAAGGCCCGAACTGTCCTTCCTATATATTGTAATCCACATGGGCAGGTGAGGAGATATACTACATGAGTAGTAGAACACGTAATAAACGTTTTAATATTGAACTCCTGGGAGGTACTATTGGAGACAAAATTGAGGGTTTTGCGTTCCTTAATGCAATTGATACTGCAGACAGGGCATCGTTTACATTTATGGTAGCCCACCAGATTTTGAAAAAACATAGGTTTATTAACAGGAGGGTCACATACATTTGGAGCCAATGAGTCTCTCAAAGAGGGTACACCCCTAAAAACCACCTGCGGGCGGTCGGGTAATATGGGTCCCAACACCACATCATCCTTGATAATGTGCCAATGTTTATAGATCAATTTCTTCACCAGATAATGCTGATTAGAGAAACCTGTGATAAATGGCACAATCAAGGAATTCTTACCTCCATTGGCCACTTTATCGCTCAAAAGTTGTTCCCTATCAAGATGTTCCACTTCCAGGGACCTATGTTCGAGGTCACTAGCAGAATATCCTTTCTCAAGGAATCGCCTAGTCAGGATATCGGCCTGTTCTCGATAGTCACTAAGTTTCGTAGAATTGCGCCTTAAGCGCACATATTGGCTTTTGGGGACAGCATTAAGCCATGATTGGTGATGGCAGCTGTCTTGGGGTATAAAAGCGTTCCTATCCGTGGTTTTAAAGTACGTGGAAGTAATAAAACGTCCCTCCTCCACTTTAATCTGGAGGTCCAAGAAATGTATTGAATTCTGGTCTGCTTCATATTTAAATTCAATACCCCTCTTGTTCATGTTGAGAGACTCCATAAAGGAATCAAGGGACTCCCTAGAACCTCTCCATAGGAGGAGGACGTCATCAATGTATCTAGCCCATAGGGCCAATTGGGGCCTATCGACAGCATAGATGACGTCCTCCTCCCACTTCCCCATAAAGAGGTTAGCCAGGCTTGGGGCGAATTTAGCCCCCATGGCTACCCCCCTATGCTGTAAGAAAAACTTGTTGCTAAACCAAAAAAAATTATGAGTGGTTGCAAATTTTAAAAGTTCCAAAATAAACTTCCTATGTTTCCTTGGTAATCCTGAATCTCTATCCAAAAAGTGTTTAACAGAGGAGATTCCCCATTCATGGGGTATGACTGTATATAAGGATGTCACATCAGCGGTGACCATCCATAAATCATTCTCATACGGAATTTCACCCAACATATTAATAACCTGTTTACTGTCCCTAAGGTACGCCGGCAATGACTTAACCAAGGGCTGTAGATACCCGTCAATGTACTTGCCTACTCTAGAAGTGATCGAGTCGACCCCGCCAGCACGGGCGAACGCTACCACTATTTTATGCCGGCTTTTTTTAAAATTTTTACTTTGTAATTTGTATGCCTCGCGAGTTTGGAATGATCTCGCTTTTTGTCACAAAGTTTTGAAAATTGAAAAAAGAAAAAAAAATGTCTTTCATCATTTTCAAAAACAAATGAGAGCTGTAAAATACTCACCATGCCTCTCAGCAAATAGCTTGGGGTGTCTACTTTCCAAAATGGGGTCATTTGTGGGGGTTTTGGGCTATCTTGGCATTTTATGGCCTTCAAAACTGTGATAGGTAGTGAGGAGTGAAATCAAAAATTTGTGCCCTTAGAAATTCTGAAGGCGGTGCTTGGTTTTCAGGGCCCCGTACGCGGCTAGGCTCTCAAAAAGTCCCACACATGTGGTATCCCCGTACTCAGGAGAAGCAGCAAAATGTATTTTGGGGTGCAATTCCACATATAACCATGGCATGTTTGAGCAATATATAATTTAGTGACAACTTTTTGTACATTTTTTTTTCTTTTTGTCATTATTCAATCATTTGGGACAAAAAAAATATTCAATGGGCTCAACATGCCTCTCAGCAAATAGCTTGGGGTGTCTACTTTCCAAAATGGGGTCATTTGGGGGGGTTTGTGCCATCTTGGCATTTTATGGCCTTCAAAACTGTGATAGGTAGTGATAGGTAGTGAGGAGTGAAATCAAAAATGTATGCCCTTAGAAATCTTGAAGGCGGTGCTTGGATTTTGGGGTCCCGTACGCGGCTAGGCTCCCAAAAAGTCCCACACATGTGGTATCCCCGTACTCAGGAGAAGCAGCAGAATGTATTTTGGGGTGTCATTTCACATATGCCCATGGCATGTGTGAGCAATATATCATTTAGTGACAACTTTGTGCAAAAAAAAAAGTTTGTCATATTCCCGCAACTTGTGGCAAAATATAAAATATTCCATGGACTGAACATGCATCTCAGTAAATAGCTTGGGGTGTCTACTTTCCAAAATGGGGTCATTTGGGGGGGTTTTGTGCTATTTTGGCATTTTATGGCCTTCAAAACTGTGATAGGTAGTGAGGAGTGAAATCAAAAATTTACGCCCTTAGAAATCCTGAAGGCGGTGCTTGGTTTTTGGGGCCCCGTACGTGGCTAGGCTCCCAAAAAGTCCCACACATGTGGTATCCCCGTACTCAGGAGAAGCAGCAGAATGTATTTTGGGGTGCAATTCCACATATAACCATGGCATGTTTGAGCAATATATCATTTAGTGACAACTTTTTGTACATTTTTTATTTTTTTTGTCATTATTCAATCATTTGGGACAAAAAAAAAATATTCAATGGGCTCAACATGCCTCTCAGCAAATAGCTTGGGGTGTCTACTTTCCAAAATGGGGTCATTTGGGGGGTTTTGTGCCATCTTGGCATTTTATGGCCTTCAAAACTGTGATAGGTAGTGATATGTAGTGAGGAGTGAAATCAAAAATTTATGCCCTTAGAAACCTTGAAGGCGGTGCTTGGTTTTTGGGGTCCCGTACGCGGCTAGGCTCCCAAAAAGTCCCACACATGTGGTATCCCCGTACTCAGGAGAAGCAGCGGAATGTATTTTGGGGTATCATTTCACATATGCCCATGGCATGTGTGAGCAATATATCATTTAGTGACAACTTTGTGCAAAAAAAAAAAAGTTTGTCATATTCCCGCAACTTGTGGCAAAATATAAAATATTCCATGGACTGAACATGCCTCTCAGTCAATAGCTTGGGGTGTCTACTTTCCAAAATGGGGTCATTTGGGGGAGTTTTGTGCTATTTTGGCATTTTATGGCCTTCGAAACTGTGATAGGTAGTGAGGAGTGAAATCAAAAATATGCGCCCTTAGAAATCATGAAAGCGGTGCTTGGTTTCCGGGGTCCCGTACGTGGCTAGGCTCCCAAAAAGTCCCACACATGTGGTATCCCCGTACTCAGGAGAAGCAGCAGAAAGTATTTTGGGGTGCAATTCCACATATAACCATGGCATGTGTGAGCAATATATCATTTAGTGACAACTTTTTGTATTTTTTTTTTTTTTTTGTCATTATTCAATCACTTGGGACAAAAAAAAAAATATTCAATGGGCTCAACATGCCTCTCAGCAATTTCCTTGGGGTGTCTACTTTTCAAAATGGGGTCATTTGGGGGGGTTTTTGTACTGCCCTGCCATTTTAGCACCTCAAGAAATGAGATAGGCAGTCATAAATTTAAAGCTGTGTAAATTCCAGAAAATGTACCCTAGTTTGTAAACGCTATAACTTTTGCGCAAACCAATAAATATACGCTTATTGACATTTTTTTTACTAAAGACATGTGGCTGAATACATTTTGGCCTAAATGTATGACTAAAATAGTTTTTTTTCGATTTTTCTTATAACAAAAAGTAGAAAATATCATTTTTTTTCAAAATTTTCGGTCTTTTTTCGTTTATATCGCAAAAAATAAAAATCGCAGAGGCAACCAAATACCATTAAAAGAAAGCTCTATTTGTGGGAAGAAAAGGACGCAAATTTCGTTTGGGTACAACATTGCATGTCCGCACAATTTACAGTTAAAGCAGCGCAGTGCAAAATTCTGAAATCACCTCTGGTCCTCTAGCTACCAAATGGTCCGGGACTTCTTTTGCTAATGATATTCAGAGTTATGCCAAACTTGTTTCTTAAGTAATTCCTAATTGATCTAATGATTGTAAAATATTCTTGTTAAGCCAGATCTCCCTCATAAATTCATAAACAAATGTAAAGATCACAAAATTTATTTTTTTGGTGTTTGTGTTTTATTCTTATTTTTTATTTTTTATTTAACCACTTAACGACCGCTCACTGTATATGTACATCGGCAGAATAGCACCGACAGGCATAATCACGTACAGTGTACGTGATTGCCTTTGTACAGTTGGGGGGTCCAATCGGACCCCCCTCCTATACAGTGAGCGGCCGTTAATCGTTGGGGAGCGATCCCAGATGAGGGGACGGCCGTTCGATTCCGGCCACCCCCTCGCGATCGCTCCCGGCGAATGAAAATGCTTCCTCTGCCCGTGTAATGTAAACACAGGCAGAGGAAGTGATGTCATCTCTCCTCGTGTCGGTCTTTTCGTTCCCGGCGCCGAGGAGAGAAGACACAGGTTAGTGCACCAACAGTCCACTGACACATAGGTACACATAGGCACACATTTCACCCCCCAGTCACCCCCAGATCACCCCCCAGCCCCCAATCACAGTGTCACTGATTGCAGTGATCATTTATTTTACTAATCACTGCATTTAGTGTCATCTGTGACAGTGAAAAGTTGCAGGGCAGTTAGGTTTAGGCCCCTTTAGGTCCAGGGTAGCCCCCTAACCCCCCCTAATAAAGGTTTAACCCCTTGATCGCCCCCCAAGTAACCCTTTCACCCCCTAACTCCAGCGTCACTAAGCGATCGTATTTCCGATCGCTGTATTTAGTGCCGGTGGTGTCCTAGATAGCCAGTTATTTTTTTTTAGGGTCGCCACAGGTTTTTATAGTGTCAGGTACCCCCATATATTATTTTAACCCCCTGATTGCCCCTAGAGTTAACCCTTTCACCAGTGATCACCGTATAAGTTTTAATGGTGACACTGATTAGCCAGTTAGTTATTTAGGTTACCCATCAGGTTTTTATATAGCTTCAGGTACCCCCATATATAACCTAATAAAGGTTTTAACCCCCTGATTGCCCCTAGTTAACCCTTTCACCAGTGATCACCATATAAAGGTTATGGGTGACGCTGGTTGGTTAGTTTGCTTTTTATAGCATCAGGGCACCCGGCGTATATAACCCAATAAAGGTTTAACCCCCTGATCGCCCGGCGGGTGAGATCAATTAGGTTTTAGCGCCAGAGAGGGTCTGTGTCGCCCCAGGCAGCGTTAGGTTAGTGCCAGTAACGCTAACACCCTCGCGCAAAGCATACACCTCCCTTAGTGGTATAGTATCTGAACAGATCAATATCTGATCTGATCAGATCTATACTAGCGTCCCCAGCGGTTTAGGGTTGCCAATAACGCAGTGTTAGCGGGATCAGCCCAGATACCTGCTAGCACCTGCGTTTAGCCCCTCCGCCCAGCCCACCCAAGTGCAGTATCGATCGATCACTGTCACTTACCAAACACAAAACACATAACTGCAGCGTTCGAAGAGACAGGCCTGATCCCTGCGATCACTAACAGTTTTTTTGGAAGCGTTTGAGATATTTGCTGACGACAGTCAGGTGCTTTTTTACCTGTGAATCTTACTAGTGTACCCCTAAATTTAGAGCCCAAAATGGCAAGACGAAGGAACACTAGTAAAGAGGCCTACGAGATTCTGAGCATGACAGATAGTGAAGAGGAGGTCACGCATCTGTCAGATTCAGGCTCAGAATATCTTCCCGTAGAAGACAGTGAAGTCAGCGGCCCCACGTCAGATAGCTCTGACGACGAAGTTGAGGTCCCTGCTAAGGTCAGGCGTACCCGATCCCGATCTTCTGAGGTTGTTGAGGAGCAAGAACCGCAGGGCTCTCGTATCATGGAGCAGAGTTGTAATAGCGCCGCTATTCCTTCTGGTGAATTGGCAAGCACCAGCGGCCTAGTACAGCCTGGGCGTACATCCAGCACTGCAGTTTCACGTGGTGATGTGGCGAGTCCCATAAATGCAGTTCAAGCTGGCGAGGTGGCAAGCACAAGTAGTGTCCCGCTGCCACCAATAAGAAGACAAAGGCAGGCCCGTCGTACCCATAGTGCCCTTCCTGCAGAATTTGCCTATCCTGATTGGGTCCCCACCACTTCTGCAGAACCCGTACTTCCCCCATTCACTGCCCAACCCGGTATTCAGGTGGAAACAGCTGATTTTAAGCTAATTGATTATTATTCGCTGTTTTTCACGGAAGATCTCTATAGATCTATTGTGGACCAGAGTAATTTATATGTTGGTCAATTCATCGCCGCTAACCCCCAGTTGCCTTCCATTGCCAAAGATTGGAAACCAATTACGGTTTCCAAATTTAAGACCTTTCTGGGCCTTTCCCTCAACATGGGCACACATAAATTCCCGTCATTGCGTGCTTATTGGTCCACGCACCCAATTGACCACATGCCCGTGTTCTCTGCCTCCATGCCCAGGAAACGATACGAGCAGATTTTGCGGTTCATGCACTTCAACGACAATGAACTTTGTCGTCCACGTGGAGACCCTCAATACGACCGGCTCTATAAAATTCGGCCCCTCATAAACCACTTCAACGAACGTTTTGCATCCTTGTTTATTCCCGATCAAGTTGTCTGCGTTGATGAGTCCCTGATTAAATTTTCTGGCCGCTTGTCTTTCAAGCAGTACCTTCCCAGCAAGCGTGCCAGATACGGGGTCAAGCTCTATAAGTGCTGTGACAGGGCAACAGGCTATGTATGGAGCTTTATGGTTTATGAGGGAAAAGATAGTCAGGTTGAGCCGGTCAACTACCCGGATTACATAGGGAGCGCTAGCAAGATAGTGTGGAAATTGGTGTCACCCTTATTCAGAAAGGGGTACCACTTGTATGTGGACAATTATTACACGAGCGTGCCACTGTTTAGTCACTTGTTTGATCATCAGATTGGAGCATGTGGCCCCGTGCGACCTAATCGCCGGGGCTTTCCCCAGCGGCCTGTAGATGCCCATCTTAGGCTGGGGGAGAGAGCCTGCGTGAAGTGTAATAACTTGCTCGCTATGAAGTGGAGGGATAATAAGAATGTTTTCCTTCTTACCTCCCTTCATGCAGACACGACAGTCCAAATTCCTACGGTGACTGGTGTTGTGGAGAAACCCCTCTGTGTCCACGAATATAACAAAAATATGGGAGGGGTGGACCTCAACGACCAGTTGTTGGCACCGTATCTAATTGACCGTAAGGCGAGACGCTGGTACAAAAAAGTGTCTCTATCCTTATTCCAATTGGCTTTGCTGAACGCTCATGTGCTATACAGAGCTTCAGGCAGGACTTTATCTCTTCTAAAATTCCAGGATGAGATAGTCACAGAACTCCTGTATCCAGGCGGTTCTGCACCTCACCATCCCCTACCAAATGCAGTAAGGCGGCTGCATGAGAGGCATTATACGTATGTCCTCGAGAGTACCCCTACCCAACGAGCCCCTCAAAAAAGATGTCGTGTCTGTAGCAAGCGCGGATTTAGGCGTGACACCTGTCATTATTGTCCACGCTGTCCTGACAAACCTGGTCTTTGCCTTGGTGAATGTTTTGAACGCTACCACTCAAAAGTGAAGTTTTAGCGTAGGGTACAGCATTTCACAGACTAGGACACACTTACACAGGGTCTCCCAAGATGCCATTACATTTTGAGAGACCCGAACCATTACAGTTGTTAAAGTTACAAAAAAAAGTGTAAAAAAAAAAAAAAACGTAAAAAAAAAAACACAAAAAAAAAATAAAATAAAAAAACCATAAATAGTTGTTGTTTTATTGTTCTCTCTCTCTCTCTATTTTCTCTCTATTGTTCTGCTCTTTTTTACTGTATTCTATTCTGGAATGTTTTATCATGCTTGCTTTTCAGGTATGTAATTTTTTGTTTTCAGGTGCGCCATTCAGCTGCAGCGCGGAATTATTTATCTTGACAGCAACAGCGTTTGCTCCCACGATACATAAAGCCGTGACTCCAGTGCTGTAGGAGGTGATTTCACCACCACAGTTAAAAAAAAGAGCATATATGCCGAAGCATGGGGGCAGCAGGGGCGGAGGAGCGATTTTGCTCCTAATGCCGTGTACGCGGCATAATTTTTTTGCGGGAGGATGCCCCCAGGCTTCGGCATATATATATTTTAGGCACAGGTTGCGTTAAAAAAATTTTTTCTTTTTTACTAGGTTTTGTTTTGGTATTTGCTTTGCAGGTATGGTATGGTCTTACTGTTATACTGTAATATTACTTTGTTTTAATGTTAACCATCATTTGCTTAGCAGGTACGCCATTCAGTTGCAGCGCGGATCTATTTATCTTGACAGCAACAGCGTTTGCTCCCACGATACATAAAGCCGTGACTCCAACGCTGTAGGAGGTGATTTCACCACCACAGTTAAAAATAAGAGCATATATGCCGAAGCATGGGGGCAGCAGGGGCGGAGGAGCGATTTTGCTCCTAATGCCGCGTACATACGGTCGAAATTCCGACGGAGGCTTGCCCGTGGAAAAGTCAGACCGTGTGTACGCGGCATAACTTTTTTGCGGGAGGATGCCCCCATGCTTCGGCATATATAAATGGTGCATGTATGCCCATCATTAGAAGTGGGTGGATGAAGGGAGGTATTCTAATGGTGGGCATACCCACCGATCAATCTCTTTTTTTCGTTCAGCCAACAGGCTGCATGAAAAAAAAGATTACAATACATGTCCTACAAGGACCAGCAACGTACTGGTATGTTGCTGAACTTTGAATGTTTATACCAGAATGATGCCTGCAGGTTTAGGTATCATCTTGGTATCATTCTTTTCAGCCAGCGGCCGGCTTTCATGTAAAAGCAATTCTAGCAGATAATTAGCCTCTAGACTGCTTTTACAAGCAGTGGGAGGGAATGTCCCCCCCCCCGGATATAAACAGCGCCATTGGGAAATTGGGAAAGCATTTTATCACACCGATCTTGGTGTGGTCAGATGCTTTGAGGGCAGAGGAAAGATCTAGGGTCTAACCCCCCAATTTTTTTCAAAAAAAGAGTACCTGTCACTACCTATTGCTATCATAGGGGATATTTACATTCCCTGAGATAACAATAAAAATGGTAAAAAAAAAAAAATATGGAAGGAACAGTTTAAAAATAAAATAAAAAAGCAAAATAAATAATTTAAAAAAAGCACCGCTGTCCCCCCCTGTTCTTGCACAAAGGCGAACGCAAGCGCCGGTCTAGCGTCATATGTAAACAGCAATTGCACCATGCATGTGAGGTATCACCGCGAAGGTCAGATCGAGGGCAGTAATTTTAGCAGTAGACCTCCTCTGTAAATCTAACATGGTAACCTGTAAAGGCTTTTAAAAATGAATGTAGTTTGTCGCCACTGCGCGTTTGTGCGCAATTTTAAAGCATGTCGTGTTTGGTATCCATGTACTCGGCCTAAAGATCATCTTTTTTATTTCATCAAACATTTGGGCAATATAGTGTGTTTTAGTGCATTAAAAATAAAAAAAAGTGTGTTTTTCCCCCAAAAAATGTGTTTGAAAAATCGCTGCGCAAATACTGTGTGGAAAAAAAATGCAACACCCACTATTTTAATCTGTAGGGCCTTTGCTTTAAAAAAATATATAATGTTTGGGGGTTCAACATAATTTTCTTGCAAAAAAAAAAAATGTTTTCATGTAAACAAAAAGTGTCAGAAAAAGGGATTTTTATAACAGCTTACCTGTAAAATCCTTTTCTTGGAGTACATCACGGGACACAGAGCGACTTAGTCATTACTAATGGGTTATATAGATTACCTTCAGGTGTTGGCACTGGCCAATTCCAAACCGGAAGTACCCTCCCCTATATAAGCCCCTCCCATCCGGGAGCACTTCAGTTTTGTAGCCAAGCAATAAGTGTCCCAAAAAGTGTCCCGTGATGTACTCCAAGAAAAGGATTTTACAGGTAAGCTGTTATAAAAATCCCTTTTTCTTTTTCGTACATCATGGGACACAGAGCGACTTAGTCATTACTAATGGGACGTCCCAAAGCAATGCCAAATGAGGGGAGGGATACATAAGCTGGGCGCCATCAGGCATGAGGATCTTTTGCGGCCTGCAACACACTGCGCCCAAAGGCGACATCCTCCTGACTTCTAACGTCTACCTGGTAGAATCTAGTAAACGTGTGTACCGAAGACCATGTTGCGGCCTTACATACTTGAGCCAGGGAGGCCTGGTGATGCACTGCCCATGAAGTTCCAACTGCTCTTGTGGAGTGCGCCCTAACTTTGAACGGAGGTGGTCTCTTTCTCAAGCCATAGGCTTGTATTATGACCTGTCGAATCCACTTGGCTAAAGTGGATTTTGATGCTGCCTGACCCTTTTTAGGGCCTTCCGGCAGAATAAACAAAGTATCCGTTCTGCGAATCTGAGCAGTGGCTTTTAGATAAGCTTTAACTGCTCTTACTACATCCAAGGAATGTAATAACTTTTCCTCTACCGAGCTAGGTTTGGGGAAAAAAGAAGGAAGAACCACATCTTGGTTCAAATGAAACCTCGATACCACCTTAGGAAGAAAGGCTGGATGAGGACGTAATACTACTCTGTCCTTATGGACAACCAGATATGGCTCCTTACAGGACAAGGCGGCTATTTCCGATACTCTTTTAGCCGAACAAACGGCTACTAAGAAAATCAATTTCCTGGTGAGAAGAACCAAGGAAATGTGTTGCAATGGTTCAAACGGTTGTTTCTGTAGAACTGACAGAACCAGGTTTAAGTCCCAAGGACATATGGGAATACTAACCGGAGGGCTAATACGCATCACTCCTTGTATGAAAGCTTTGACTAGTGAATGCGAAGCCAAGGGCCTTTGAAAAAATATTGACAAGGCCGAAACCTGACCCTTGATAGTACTCAAGGCCAGCTTCCTATCTACAGCCCACTGTAGGAAGTCCAAAATCCTCCCTATCACGTACTTACGTGGATGCCATCTCTTGGCCTCACACCACGTAATGTACGCTTTCCAGATCCTATAATAGATCTGCCTGGATACCGGCTTCCTGGCATTGATCATGGTAGATACCACAGAATTAGAGAGCCCTCTCTTTTTCAGAATGTGGGCTTCAATAGCCAGGCCGTCAAACCTAGGGCTGGTAAGGAAGGGTGGTATATCGGTCCTTGCGAAAGCAGGTCCGGACGATGTGGGAGGGTCCAAGGACTCCTCACTGACATTTTTACAATCTCCGCGTACCATGCCCTTCGGGGCCACGCTGGAGCCACCAGAATCACTGGTTTCTTTTCTACCCTGATTCTGCGGAGTAATCGCGGTAACAATTGTGGCGGTGGGAATGCATATATCAGCTTGAACTGATCCCAAGGGAACACTAGGGCATCCGAGCCGCAAGCTAGAGGATCCCTTGTGCGAGACACAAATCTGTCCACCTTTGCGTTGAATCTGGATGCTAGCAGATCTACATCCGGTGTTCCCCACCGCTGGCATATTGCCTGGAAAACCTCGGGGTGAAGAGACCATTCCCCCGGGCATAATTGTTGGCGACTTAAAAAGTCCGCTCTCCAATTTTCCACTCCTGGGATGAAAACCGCGGATATGGCTGGGACATATTTTTCTGCCCACTCCAGGATGCAATTTGCTTCCCTCTGGGCTGCACGACTCCTGGTGCCACCCTGGTGATTGATATATGCCACTGCTGTGGCATTGTCTGATTGAATTCTGACAGGGGACCCTTGGAGTTTGGATGTCCATGCTACTAGGGCATACCGGGCTGCTTGTATCTCTAAGAGATTGATGGGCAGGGCCTTTTCTGCTTCTGACCACTTGCCCTGGAGAGACCATTGCTCCAGTACTGCCCCCCAGCCTATGAGGCTGGCATCTGTAGTGACTACCTTCCAAGAAACCGGACTGAAGGGTTTCCCTTTTTCCAGATTCTGGGGCACCAACCACCAATGGAGGCTCTTGCGAACGGAAGGGGACAGGGACACTGGTAAGTCTAAAGCCTGAACTTTTTTGTTCCAGGCTGACAGTATGGCCCTTTGCAAATTCCTTGAATGGAATTGACCGTAGGGTACCGCTTCGAATGAAGCCACCATTTTTCCCAGCAGCCTCATGCAGAGGCATATGGATGGTTTTCTTTTTGTACCCACTAAGTGGGTCAAATCCTTTAAAGACGACACCTTCTCTGGAGGTAAGAAAATCTTTCTCTGATTTGAATCCAGCCTTAGCCCTAAGTATTCCAGACTTTTGACTGGTCTTAGAGCTGACTTGTCCCGGTTGATAATCCAACCGTGATATTCCAGATACTTGATTGTCTTGTGAATAGCTACTTCCAGCTTTTCCACTGAGTGGTCTATTAGTAGCAGGTCGTCTAGATATGCCATTATCGTTACACCCTGTGTTCTTAGATTGGCCAATAATGGGGCCAGAATTTTTGTGAACACTCGTGGTGCTGTGGCCAGACCGAAAGGTAAGGCTCTGAACTGAAAATGGCGCCCTTCTACTGCAAAGCGTAGAAATTTCTGGTGGGCCGGAAAGATGGGAATATGCAGATAAGCATCCTTTATGTCGATCGAGGCTAACCATTCCTGCCCTTGTAGGGCGGTGGCCACCGATCGGATCGACTCCATCCGAAAAGTCCTGATATTTAGGAACTTGTTTAGCCCTTTTAGATTTAATATGGGCCTCACGTCCCCATTTGGTTTGGGGACTGTGAAAAGGTTCGAGTAAAACCCGAATCCGCTTTCTTCCAGGGGAACCTTCATGATTACACCTTGGAGCAATAGTTGTTCTAGTGCCAGAAGGAGGGATCCTCTCTTCTGGGGATCTCTTGGCACGCTTGACCTCATAAATTGGGCAGGAGGAGTGCCTTTTAACTCCAGCTTGTATCCCAGACTTACTGCGGAGAGCACCCATCTGTCTCTGATGGTGTCCCGCCAGGTCTCTGTGAACAACTGAAGTCTTCCCCCCACCCGATTGAGTGGGGGCAACGCTTCATGCCTTGGGGGGAGGTTTTGTACCTCTCTTGATCCAGGGCTTCTTGTTACCCTGTGATTGTCCCTGATTTCTGCCCCCTGAATTTGACCGCGGAGGCCGTCGGAACTGCTTCACAGCCGATGTGCCCGGGACTGGAGAAGTAGGCCTCTTAAAAGAAGGACTTCTACCCTTGTTCTTAACCGGTAAGAGTGAACTTTTACCGGCAGAAATTTTCTGGATATATTTGTCCAGATCTTCTCCAAATAAGCGTTCTCCATGAAATGGGAAGCTAACCAGCAGTTTTTTACAGGGAGCTTCAGCAGACCAGTTTTTGAGCCACAGAAGCCTACGCATATGTACTATAGACAGCGTAAAGCGGGAGGCCTGTTGGATCGTATCCTTTATGGCGTCCACCGCAAAACACAAGGCTCTAGGCAGGTCAGCTAGGGCAAGAGCCTGCTGATCTGGTAAGTCCCTTAAGACTTGTTTCAACTGATCTTTCACTGCTTGGCAGACTCCAATCGCTGCTACCGCAGGTTGTGTCACCATGCTTGCTGTAGAGAAAGCAGATTTTAGTAAAGACTCCAATTTTTTATCTATTGGGTCTTTGAACATTGGAACATTATCTACTGGACATGTCAGTGATTTGTTAACAGAAGAGATGGCTGCGTCCACTGTAGGGACCCTCCATTTTTTTATGAACTTATCCTCCATGGGATAGATCACCGGAAATCTCTTGGGGGGAGGCAAATATTTTATCAGGATGCTCCCAATCCTGGTAAATAAGCCCTTCTAATAAAGGGTGGATTGGGAAGGAACAGACAGCCTGGGGAGCTTTTAGCGACCCCAGCGAGGAAACCGTAGTGGATGGTGGTTCCACCAGAGGCATTTTAAATGCTGATCGGACCATGTTAGTCAGAGACTGAACCCATAATCTTTCAGCCTGAGATGCTGAGAAAGGTTCTTCCACTGTTGATTCCTCCATAACTGAATCAACCTCATCCTGATCCCCTTCAGGTAGGTCGATCTCTGTGTGGGGCTGTTCCTCCACTAACAGGCACTCTGAAGGAGGAGACGGAGATCGGACGCGCTTTTCCTGTGACAGGGAAGCAGCGATCAATGCTGTTAATCTCTCTTCCAATCCTCCCAGAGTTGAGGATAAAACCTCCTCTGTTATATATACAGGAGCAGGTGGACTGGGGACAGCTGCAGCACCAGGCACTCCTGCGGGGTTTCTACGGCTACTGACCTCTGAATTCTCAGGGGAGATTGGTGCAGTACAAGCATGCCCAATATCCTCAGAGCCCGATGGAGACCCCTTTGGCTTCCTGGAAGACCTATTTCCGGAGCGTCTGGACGACATATCCTTTAAGCACAAAGCTGAGGTATTCCCGTCGTCATACACCAATTTTTGCTGGTAATAGTCTAACACAGTTGCTGCTATATACCAGCTGGTGTCCACTAAAGTGCCTTTCTATGGGGATGCCTGCATCAACGGCCTCTGTGTGCCACTGTTTGTTGCTAGCTCTGTTTGCATCCAGCTGACACTTGTACTGTGTCTTTTATCCATGCTGGGACGCCTGCACATGCGCAGAAGCGCCGCGGCACGCATCGAGCATCATCCACCCGCCCCGCCCCTTTTTTTTCATAGGAGGCGCGTGCACGCGCCCGCGCCCGTGCGGCATTGGCGCCCTTTTCGAAATCAAACAGGGACTAGGAGCCAGGGCCCTTTTTGCCGGAGGGCCTGTGCGGTGGATGAGCGCAGCAACAGGGCAGAGGAAGTGGATTCCCACAGAGAAACTTACCAACTGCCTGGATCTTTTGACTTGAGAAAACCAAAGATCCACATGACAAGAAAAATGGACTACAGCGGCCTCTAGGGGTTTAACACAGGTACCGCGGTCCCTTTTTTTTTTTTTTTCTTGACTACTATTAAAATTTTACATTTTCAGTAGTTACAGGCATACACAGATATTAGCGGGAATACCGTTAGGTAACAGACAGAAAGACAAATTAGGCTTGGGGGTCCCCCAATAGAACCAAGTTCCTGGGGGCCCCCACTTACCTGATCCCCGCCGCAGGACTTTGTTTGGTCCACAGAAGTCCAAACTTCACCTATCACGGCAGGCATTGTAATTAAACCTTCAGGGACCGGGTTCCCAAGGATTCCACTCCCCTGGACCTGTATAGCACCCTGCACAGACAACATCTTGGTCGTGGGTATGACCAGAGCTCTGGATCCCAGGGTCCAGCCCTCCTAAGAGAGGCATTACAGGCAAAACCTTGCTCTTCTGCTGCAAGGCCCGGGTACCGACCGTTTAGCTATGAAGCTTTTTTGGTGGGATCCGGAACAGCTTACTAAGGCCCAAAAGAACCTGTACGCGAGCCCAGTGAAAACACATGTTACTCTTTGGCCAACACCTTAGACACTGGCAAAAAACTGAGGTGCTCCCGGATGGGAGGGGCTTATATAGGGGAGGGTACTTCCGGTTTGGAATTGGCCAGTGTCAACACCTGAAGGTAATCTATATAACCCATTAGTAATGACTAAGTCGCTCTGTGTCCCGTGATGTACGAAAAAGAAAGGGCTTTGTCTTCAAGTGGTTAGAAGAGTGGATGATGTGTGACATAAGCTTCCTAATGTTGTGCATAAAATGCCAGGACAGTTCAAACCCCCCCCCAAATGACCCCATTTTGGAAAGTAGACACCTCAAGCTATTTGCTGAGAGGCATGTTGAGCCCATTGAATATATTTTTTTTTTTTGTCCCACGTGATTGAATAATGACAAATTTATGCCCTTAGAAATCTTGAAGGCGGTGCTTGGTTTTTGGGGTCCCGTACGCGGCTAGGCTCCCAAAAAGTCCCACACATGTGGTATCCCCGTACTCAGGAGAAGCAGCAGAATGTATTTTGGGGTTTAATTTCACATATGCCCATGGCATGTGTGAGCAATATATCATTTAGTGACAACTTTGTGCAAAAAAAAAAATGTTTGTCATATTCCCGCAACTTGTGGCAAAATATAAAATATTCCATGGACTCAACATGCCTCTCAGCAAATAGCTTGGGGTGTCTACTTTCCAAAATGGGGTCATTTGGGGGGGTTTTGTGCTATTTTGGCATTTTATGGCCTTCGAAACTGTGATAGGCAGTGAGGAGTGAAATCAAAAATTTGCGCCCTTAGAAATCCTGAAGGCGGTGCTTGGTTTCCGGGGTCCCGTAAGCGGCTAGGCTCCTAAAACGTCCCACACATGTGGTATCCCCGTACTCAGGAGAAGGAGCAGAATGTATTTTGGGGTGCAGTTTCACATATAACCATGGCATGTGTGAGCAATATATCATTTAGTGACAACTTTTTGTAATTTTTCTTTTTTCTTTTCTTTTTGTCATTATTCAATCATTTGGGACAAAAAAATAAAAATATTCAATGGGCTCAACATGCCTCTCAGCAAATAGCTTGGGGTGTCTACTTTCCAAAATGGGGTCATTTGGGGGGGTTTTGTGCCACTTTGGCATTTTATGGCCTTCAAAACTGTGATAGGTAGTGATAGGTAGTGAGGAGTGAAATCAAAAATGTATGCCCTTAGAAATCTTGAAGGCGGTGCTTGGTTTTTGGGGTCCCGTACGCAGCTAGGCTCCCAAAAAGTCCCACACATTTGGTATCCCCGTACTCAGGAGAAGCAGCAGAATGTATTTTGGGGTGTAATTTCACATATGCCCATGGCATGTGTGAGCAATATATCATTTAGTGACAACTTTGTGCAAAAAAAAAAAAAGTTTGTCATATTCCCGCAACTTGTGGCAAAATATAAAATATTCCATGGACTCAACATGCCTTTCAGCAAATAGCTTGGGGTGTCTACTTTCCAAAATGTGGTCATTTGGGGGGGTTTTGTGCTATTTTGGCATTTTATGGCCTTCGAAACTGTGATAGGCAGTGAGGAGTGAAATCAAAAATTTGCGCCCTTAGAAATCCTGAAGGCGGTGCTTGGTTTCCGGGGTCCCGTAAGCGGCTAGGCTCCTAAAAAATCCCACACATGTGGTATCCCCATACTCAGGAGAAGGAGCAGAATGTATTTTGGGGTGCAGTTCCACATATAACCATGGCATGTGTTAGCAATATATCATTTAGTGACAACTTTTTGTAATTTTTCATGTTTTTTTCTTTTTGTCATTATTCAATCATTTGGGACAAAAAAAAATATTCAATGGGCTCAACATGCCTCTCAGCAAATAGCTTGGGATGTCTACTTTCCAAAATGGGGTCATTTGGGGGGGTTTTGTCCTGTCCTGCCATTTTAGCACCTCAAGAAATGAGATAGGCAGTCATAAATTTAAAGCTGTGTAAATTCCAGAAAATGTACCCTAGTTTGTAAACGCTATAACTTTTGCGCAAACCAATAAATATATGCTTATTGCCATTTTTTTTACTAAAGACATGTGGCTGAATACATTTTGGCCTAAATGTATGACTAAAATTTAGTTTATTCGATTTTTCTTATAACAAAAAGTAGAAAATATCATTTTTTTTCAAAAATTTCGGCCTTTTTCCGTTTATATCGCAAAAGATAAAAATCGCAGAGGCAATCAAATACCATTAAAAGAAAGCTCTATTTGTGGAAAGAAAAGGACGCAAATTTCGTTTGGGTACAACATTGCATGTCCGCACAATTTACAGTTAAAGCAGCGCAGTGCAAAATTCTGAAAACAGCTCTGGTCCTTTAGCTACAAAATGGTCCGGGGCTTAAGTGGTTAAGTTAGATTTCTTAATTTTTTTGGGGCTTCTTTGATATATTTAGGCTTATTTTTTTATTTTAGATTTCTTATTGTATTTTTTTTTTATAATTATTTGTGTGTAAAGTTACCACACCAACCTTCTAAATGTGTCTAATTTTGCCTCAAGGAGGTTTGTGTCCCTTGTTAATAATAATAATATTATTAGAAATGTCCCTGCCTACTCCCTAGCAAACTCTCTTTTAAAATAGAAATCACATAGTCAAGTATTTTAAGCAAAACAAAAGAATCCTTTATTTAGGTACATTACAAATTAAAGGGGAAGGCAGCACTGGAGAGCCTGCTTGCATTTGTGCATCCTTTGGACCCCACAACAACCATCCAAGATGTGAAAACCAAACTCTTGAATTCATAAAAAAAAAAGGAGCCCAATCTTGGCTTGAACTCCCAGAGGTCAGGAACAGCAGCAGATAAGTCAGATATGTCCCCAGTCTATTGTACTACAGCAGTCATTAATTTTTCCTCTTCCTTGTAGCCTTCTCTCCAGCCTTCTCTGCAGCCTTTGTTGCTTGCTTCCTCGGAGGCTGGGGATCAGAAGGAGAGGTTGTGGCAGGAGGAGTAGTAGTAGGAGGATGAGGAGGTGGAGGAGGAGGGACAACCTCAGTTATGTCTGTGAACTGGGTCAGTTCACCTAGCAACCCCCTGTTGATGATCTTAAGCATCAGGTTCTCGCTGTATAGGCGTTGCCTTAAGTCCATCTGGCTTAATTTATGGGCCAGGACTGCGGCATAGCCCTCCTCGGCAGAGGGTGCCTCTCTGAGGGCCGCAGTAGCCTCTCTTAGTAAGGCTCTGGTTTCCTCCTCCACCTGCCTAGCTCTCCTTGGCCCTCGTTGGATTAGTTTCAGGGGAGGCATCTGGGCTCTTGTGCTGGGCCCAGCCTCCTCCTGTGTGCCACTGGGCCCTGCCTCCTCCTGGTCCCCAACATCACACTCTTCCTGGCTCTGCTCTGGCTGAAAAAAAAAGGGACATTCTTTTGTTTTTGCCACCATCAATCACACACATTGTTCACCTCCAGACATGTTTAGATTGAATGGCAAAAGGGATTTAATTTCCATAGATTCCGACTCCTGATATTTTTGGCTTGTCCCCATCAAATTTGACCAGTACTGTCTATTGCTCTGTAAATCCTTATTTTTTCAGACATTCAATACATAACAATATTAACATCAATTTTAAATCATCACTTTTGTAACATATAAATGTAGATATCAATACTATACCTGGCTCCATATATCCAAATCTGCCTCCTCAAGGACCTCTGCTTGATCCTCAGAGGAAGCCAGAGCAGGGTTGCAAGGAAGGCTGGGGGGCTGGCTGCAAGGAAGGCTGGAGGGCTGGCTACAAGGAAGGCTGGATTGACCTCTGGGGGGAAGGGTGGACAGAGATTCCCTCACTTCTAGCTGGTCATCCAGAAAAGATAACTTGCTGTAGTACCACAGACTGGGTTTATAAACATCATCTGCTGCAGCACCTGACCTCTGGGACTTCAGGACCATATTCCTCTGGGTCCTGTATGTCCCCCTGATGGTAGCAAGTTTGGTTTTAACATCTTGGATAGTTGTTGTGGGTATCTGGGTTTGGACAAATGCAAGCAGGCTCTCCAGTGCTGCTGTCCTGGCAGCTTTATTTTTATTGGACCCACTTTTGGTCTGCCACAGGATAGGGAGTTCCTTCCATCTATCAATGAACTCCCCCATAAATTCAGGATTTTTGAAACTGTTCATTTTCTCTGTAAAATCAAGAACCAAGAAAATACATTTGTTTCAGTCAACATTCATCAAATAATCATTTTGGACAGATATAAGCCACAAATCTCATCCTCTGAAGAAACCCAAATCCTTAAAATGTTATGTACCTTGGTGAACACGTTCGTTGCTAACTCCCTCTCCCGGCAAATGAACGTATTTTCGCCAGATGGATATTCGCTTTATATACACTGCGCATGCGTGAAACTCTGCACGCTTTCCCCGCCCCTGGCGTTCGATATTGTACTTTCCCCGCCCCTTCTCGCTCGTTGTAGTGCTAAACAACATGGCGGAGACACAGGTGGCTGAGATTACCTCTACAGAGGAGGAAATTCCTGAGGAACCCAAATCCAGAGGCCGGAGATATAAGGCATCCAACATGTCATTCAAGGAAATGGTGGAGAGGGTCGCCATTTTGAGGAGGGAGGATTATGATGCCAAGCATGGGCCGTATAAAAGGCCTAATCTTGTCAAGTCAAAAATTATGGGCAAAGTGGTCAAAACTCTTCACCAAAAATTCAGGGTGTGCAGAACGAAGGAACAGCTCCGAAAACGATGGTCTGATCTGAAGTTGCGGGAGCTCGACCAATACAAAAGAATAAAGAAAGTTTTAGGAAAAAGTAAGTAATTTTCATACATTCTCCCTGCTAAAGATTATTACTTGTATTAAGTAGTGTATTTTTGACTTTGATATAGTACAGTGAAAGATAACAACTTTCATGTTCGTCCGCACAGTAAACGGACGTAGTAAAGCTCTTTCTCCGTACACTTCTTAATACAATGTTTTTGGATCATCCAGTGTGAACACCAAAATGTCAAAGTATTTATTGGGGAGCTAATTTTGGAAACAAGTTGAATTTTTTTTTTTATATAACTTTTATTTTTGAATAATTAAAAGGGTATGCATTGTAATGTTAAAGGAAGAGAATGCTCAGCAGCTGACTAAACATCTGAACGCAGTAGTAGAAGTGTGGCCCAAAACCAAAAGATTTTGAGGGTGTCACACACAGGTGATCCAGTGTATATACTTTGGGGTGTTTCAATGTGTGAAACTTTATTAAATAAAGTAGATGTTCTTGTTTTGGCAATGTATCCAATCATGTGTTCAGGTTGTCACTGGGGGTATATTTAAAATTGGACCACACTTCCAAATAAGCTTTATAAATTCCCTTTCAGGGTATTTTTTGGTATATAATTAATATTTAGCAATTAAACTAAACCTTTTTTTGCAATCTCCATAGGGCTTCAAAAAGCTACGTCAGATGAGCCTATAAATCCAACACCTTCAACGAGACCCCCAGAACCACATGATGTAGAGGAACGTGAAGTAGAGGAAATGGAAAGTGGCACCACAACAGGTCAGTGTCAAACCAGACAGATGCAGTTTAATAGATGTAGGCCTACATATTCTATAGTACATGTTTTTTTTTTAATTTAGGTGCTGTTCTGGCCGAAGACCCTGAAAAGTTTACACATCACAGTGCCCAGATCCTGATCCAATACCTAATGGTCTGCTGTTGTGACCTTGAAAAAATAAAGGGAGACTTGATAGAGATCAGGCAAAATACCAAGCGGGTGAAGGAAAGGCTACAAAATATCATGGCTGTGCTTGGGCGTGTTTAATTTTTTAACTCAAAAGAACATTGACCTTGCTGTGTTTTTGCAGGTTTTTGTTGCTTTTCAGCTTTAATGAATAGTACATGTTTACATTTACATTCAAGTTTTTTAGATTGTTTTTTATGCATGGCTGTTCATGCGTTTTACACCCCAAAATAATTTTGATACATCTACATTTACAAGGAAGTTTCCTAAAAAAAAAATAAAAAAGGTGTTTTATTAACAAGAATTTGTGGCTTCATTATGTAAATGTTGTGCAAAGTGAACTAATCAATGTTTTGTGTTTACACTGACAATGAAGGCTATTTAAGAATGCTAAATACACATGGCACTACAAGTGCACTAGGTAAACCTACGAGAAACATAAAAGAATACAAATCTAAAACACAATACCAATATTTTCTCCAAAAAAAAGCTTTATTTAACCAAAGAATAATTTTATGCATCCTCAGGCATATCAATGGCCCCCCTACCCACAAAATATTCGACATATTTTTGTCTGACATCACGTCCGGTTTGGGGGGCCAAGCCTGGACGGCCAGCTTCCAGGGCCACTAAATTCTCAGTATCAACTAATGAGGCCTCAGGCCCACTCAAAGTCAGGTAATTTAGAAGAATGCACCCTCAAAAAATTATGGAGCACGCAACAAGTCATTACTACATGGTTCCATTTATAGGGGGCAAGGTGGATGGAGGTGAGGAACAGGCGGAATCGGCTGGCCATGATGCCAAAGGCATTTTCCACCACCCTTCTTGCTCTGGCCAGCCGATAGTTAAACACCCTCCTCTCAGGGGTGAGGGTGCATTGAGGGAATGGCCTCATCAAATGGGGACCCAGGCCAAACGCCTCATCCGCCACAAAAACAAATGGGAGTCCCTCCACATTCTGCTCCGCTGGTGGCAAGGCCAGCTGATCCAATAGGAGCCGTTCCCCAAACTCGGTCTGTGCAAAGACTCCTCCATCTGACATCCTGCCATTTTTGCCAACGTCCACATACAGGAATTCGTAGGTGGCCGACACCACTGCCATCATGACGATGCTGTGGAACCCCTTATAATTATAATAAAAGGATCCCGAATGGGGTGTGGGTACGACCCGAACATGCTTGCCGTCGATGGCCCCTCCACAGTTCGGAAAGTTCCATCGTTGGGCAAACTCAGATGCCACATTCTGCCATTCATGTGGCGTAGAAGGGAACTGTGGAGTTAAATTAAAAATAAATTAATATTTTGAGACAGAAACATTGCAAGCAGATTTTAGAAAACCATTCATGGCCAACATTAGGATAAACAGACAAAATAAAACATTATTAGTAAGCAACAAAAAACCAAAAACAAACCCAAAAAAAACTGGGGGGGGGTTGAAGATGAGTTGGGGAGATCACAAATGAAGGCTGTAGCACTCTGTATGAAGTTTGACTAAATGTAACATTCCTAGGCAATCTTTAGGGTGCGTTTAGGGTAAAGTACTACAATGGAGCATAGAAAAAAATAAATCGAAATGACTAGGCAAGGTGGGTATGGCCCCAGGATAGCATGCTGGAGAGGTTAGGTAAGGCAAATTTAAATGTAGGCCTAAAAAAAACATCCTAAAAAAAAAAGGCATGTGGAGAAAGGGGACATTCCCTGCAGCTAAAAGAATCATGGGAATTAGGGACTGATAATAAAACCCAAAAAAAAATTATTAAGCAAGAAATACATACAATGTGATGTTTTAAATAAGAACACTTACCTTAATATAGTCCTCCTGCAAAACTTGAAGGATGGCAGAACAAGTCTCTGGTATAATGATACCCAGAGCCTGGGGGGGATATGCCTGTGGAGAACTTTAGGTCCTGCAGGCTTCTCCGAGTCGCCAGGTATCGCAACGTGGCGATGAGCCTCTGCTCAGCACTGATGGCTTCACGCATAACGGTGTCCTGCCTGGTAATGTAGGGGGACACCAAAGCCAACAGATGCTGAAATACGGGGTCAGACATCCTGAGAAAATTCCTGTATTCCTCAGGATTATTCTCCCTGATCTCCCGCAATAAAGGCATGTGACAGAACTGGTGCCGCTGGAGCAACCAATTCTTGGTCCATGAACTCCTCCTCACCCTGTTCATGGCCTGGAGTTGGGATACAGCATGAACCCCTGCACCAACTACAGCACGAACTCTACGACGAGTACGTAGCCGAAACATGGCTAGATAACGGTCGGCTGCTCAGAACGAACTAGAAGAACGCACGGAAGAACAGCAAGGCCTATGAAGAACAAGCTGAAAAACAGGAACGAGCAGACAAGAACGCACTGAATAAACAGATAAGAACTGACTACAAGCACTGCAAGACAGATACGAACCCACAGGCACAAACTGAACTCCAGAAAACGATCTTCAAAGCACGAAGACTGAAAAGCGCGAATCGTCTCTCACCAAACTTTTACTAACACGCGGTAACACGAAATTAGCAAAAGCGTCCCAAAGGGTGGCGTCATTAGAACGGAACTTCCCCTTTATACTGCCATCGTACGTGTTTTACGTCACTGCGCTTTGCTCAAACGTTTTTTTTAATGATCGTGTGGATGCAAGACAGGCTTGAGAGGAAACATGAAAAAAACGACGAGAAAAACGTTGGTTAAAAAAATGGCATTAAAAATGAACGTGTGTACGCCGCATTAGGGTCAAGCTTCCCTTCTAGAGGTATGAACCCTTGTGGGCCTCTGTTCCATTTCTTCAGGGGACGGACCGTCCCTGCTCCAAAGTTATATATCATATAATCTTTGGCAGACCAGGAAGGGTTCACAATGGGATCACACAGATCCTCCTTTGAGGCGTACGCGGTGGTACAATTCCCCATCTTATACGGTGATAAGACTTCCTGAAGAATTTAATCTATCACTAAGTCCCCACGTCACAAAGACACAGTGAACCTAGGCAATAGCAGGAACTGTATTGTCTGGCCTCCAATCCTGGCCAAGGCTCTATACCAGACTATACACTGCAAATCAGGCACACAGACTGACAATCAATTTATGAGGTCACATAGACAGTTCAAGAATGTAAAAAGCACTCCCATAGACAAGTCACTCACACACAAACAGTCTCCTGCGCTCGGGAGTACAGTCTCTTAGTGACACAACCAGAGTGTTCCGTAGGAAAATGACCAGGAATCTTGCTGCCCTCCTCAGAATAATTGGTATTCTTTAAGACTAAAATGTAAAAGGAAAAAAGAAGGCGCACCGACCTAGTGCATTATCAATGGCTAGGTTTATTAAAAGTAAGTTGAAAGATTAAAAATACTCACAAAGCAAGTATAATAGTAGGCACATAATCATTCCATCAAAGGGGATTGCCTCCTACTGGAACCAGATGACCAGAGAGTCCAGACAACAGAGTTTACAGCTACGGCTGATGCGTTGCGAGGGCGCACCCTCTTCCTCAGAGCCAAAAAGTGATAGTGACTGGACCCCTCTCTGGGCTCCTTTTTATCCATGTGTAAGTGGGCCTGAGTGGTCACCTGTCTACAACTCCACCCACCACAGGCCACTCCTCCTCTCACCCAAAGGGCATGCCCATATAAGTTAGCTTACCTTTAGCCAGCAGAAGTGAATTCCCAGCTTGTGTTGTCCTTTTCCGTGTCTCAGCGGTGTCTGATAGAGTATTTCTTTTCCGGCTTCTCGAAGGACCATTTAACAGGGAAAGTCCAGAACTTAAGGACTTTCAGTAACGTTGACTGCTGAATCCAAATTCAAAAAGATGTATTTAATATTCAAGCAAGCAGCTAACCACAAGCTTGGAGAACATAGTACATGGTAATACATTCAAAAGTGTTCTAATTAGACTGAGTTGCCCCAGTCCTTTCATACAGTTCAAAGGGGGAGGCGCATTATAGGTAGGCTTCTTTGAAATACAAAACAATTTGTTGATGTTTACATTCAAGAACAAATGGACATTTAGGCCCCATGCACACGAGACGCCCGTTTTGCCGCGATTTTAGCAGCGTTTTACCACGTTTGCGTCTATAGGCGTTTAGTTAAGAAACATCATAAGACCCTCCCTGAGCTGAAAAAACTGTATTATTTAACCATTTCAGCCATTTTGGCAGACCAGCAGCTGAGAGAGCAGCAGTGTACTTGTATTTAGCGTATCACTTGCCACATCATCTGCCACAAGCTGTGGATTCTCCACTTGCCACGTCACCTGCCACGTCACCTGGCCACGTCACCTAGCCACAAGTTGTGGATTGTCCACTTGCCACATCACCTGGCCACGTCACCTGGCCACGTCACCTGGCCATGTCACCTGCCACGTCACCTGCCACAAGTTGTGGAATGTTCACTTGCCACGTCACCTGCCACGTCACCTGGCCACGTCACCTGGCCACGTCACCTGCCACAAGTTGTGCATTGTCCACTTGCCATGTCACCTGCCACGTCACCTGCCACGTCACCTGCCACAAGTTGTGGATTTTCCACTTGCCACGTCACCTGGCCACGTCACCTAGCCACGTCACCTGCCACAATTTGTGGATTGTCCACCTGCCACGTCACCTGCCACGTCACCTGGCCACGTCACCTGGCCACGTCACTTGCCACAATTTGTGGATTGTCCACTTGCCACGTCACCTGGCCATGTCACCTGCCACGTCACCTGCCACAAGTTGTGGAATATTCACTTGCCACATCACCTGGCCACGTCACCTGCCACAAGTTGTGCATTGTCCACTTGCCACGTAACCTGTCACGTCACCTGCCACAAGTTGTGGAATGTTCACTTACCACGTCACCTGCCACGTCATCTGGCCACGTCACCTGGCCACGTCACCTGCCACAAGTTGTGCATTGTCCACTTGCCACGTCACCTGGCCACGTCACCTGCCACAAGTTGTGGATTGTCCACTTGCCACATCACCTGCCGCATCACCTGGCCACGTCACCTGCCACAATTTGTGGATTGTCCACCTGCCACGTCACCTGCCACGTCACCTGGCCACGTCACCTGCCACAATTTGTGGATTGTCCACTTGCCACGTCACCTGCCACGTCACCTGCCAAATCACCTGGCCACGTCACCTGCCACAAATTGTGGATTGTCCACCTGCCACGTCATCTGCCACATCACCTGGCCACATCACCTGGCCACGTCACCTGCCACAAGTTGTGGATTGTCCACTTGCCACATCACCTGGCCACGTCACCTGCCACAATTTGTGGATTGTCCACCTGCCACGTCACCTAGCCACGTCGCCTGGCACGTCACCTGCCACAAGTTATGGATTGTCCACTTGCCACGTCACCTGGCCACGTCACCTGCCACAAGTTGTAGATTGTCCACCTGCCACGTCATCTGGCCACATCACCTGGCCACGTCATCTGCCACAATTTGTGGATTGTCCACCTGCCACATCACCTGGCCACGTCACCTGCCACAAGTTGTGGATTGTCCATATGCCACGTCACCTGACACGTCACCTGGCCACGTCACCTGCCACAATTTGTGGATTGTCCACCTGCCACGTCACCTGCCACGTCACCTGGCCACGTCACCTGCCACAAGTTGTGGATTGTCCACTTGCCACGTCACCTGCCACATCACCTGGCCATGTCACCTGCCACAATTTGTGGATTGTCCACCTGCCACGTCACATGGCCATGTCACCTGCCACAATTTGTGGATTGTCCACCTGCCACGTCACATGGCCACGTCATCTGCCACAAGTTGTGGATTGTCCACTTGCCACGTCACCTGCCATGTCACCTGCTAAAAGGTGTCGATTGTCCACTTGCCACGTCACCTGCCACATCACCTGGCCACGTCACCTGCCACAATTTGTGGATTGTCCACTTGCCACGTCACCTGGCCACATCACCTGGCCACGTCACCTGCCACAAGTTGTGGATTGTCCACTTGCCACGTCACCTGCCACATCACCTGGCCACGTCACCTGCCACAATTTGTGGATTGTCCACCTGCCATGTCACCTGGCCACGTCACCTGCCACAATTTGTGGATTGTCCACCTGCCACGTCACCTGCCACGTCACCTGGCCACGTCACCTGGCCACATCACCTGGCCACATCACCCGCCACAAGTTGTGGATTGTCCACTTGCCACGTCACCTGCCACATCACCTGGCCACATCACCTGCCACAATTTGTGGATTGTCCGCCTGCCACGTCACCTGCCACAAGTTGTGGATTGTCCACTTGCCACGTCACCTGCCACAAGTTGTGCATTGTCCACTTGCCACATCACCTGGCCACGTCACCTGCCACGTCACCTGCCACAATTTGTGGATTGTCCACCTGCCACGTCACCTGGACACGTCACCTGGCCACGTCACCTGCCACAATTTGTGGATTGTCCACTTGCCACGTCACCTGGCCATGTCACCTGCCACGTCACCTGCCACAAGTTGTGGAATGTTCACTTGCCATGTCACCTGCCACGTCACCTGGCCACGTCACCTGGCCACGTCACCTGCCACAAGTTGTGCATTGTCCACTTGCCACGTCACCTGCCACAAGTTGTGGAATGTTCATTTACCACGTCACATGCCACGTCACCTGGACACGTCACCTGGCCACGTCACCTGCCACAATTTGTGGATTGTCCACTTGCCACGTCACCTGGCCATGTCACCTGCCACGTCACCTGCCACAAGTTGTGGATTGTTCACTTGCCACATCACCTGCCACGTCACCTGGCCACGTTACCTGCCACAATTTGTGGATTGTCCACCTGCCACGTCACCTGCCACGTCACCTGGCCACGTCACCTGCCACAATTTGTGAATTGTCCACTTGCCACGTCACCTGCCACAAGTTGTGGATTGTCCACTTGCCACATCACCTGCCACATCACCTGCCACGTCACCTGGCCACGTCACCTGCCATGTCACCTGGCCACGTCACCTGCCACAAATTGTGGATTGTCCACCTGCCACGTCCCCTTCCACATCACCTGGCCACATCACCTGGCCACGTCACCTGCCACAAGTTGTGGATTGTCCACTTGCCACGTCACCTGCCCCATCACCTGGCCACGTCACCTGCCACAATTTGTGGATTGTCCAGCTGCCACGTCACCTGGCCACGTCACCTGGCACGTCACCTGGCACGTCACCTGCCACAAGTTGTGGATTGTCCACTTGCCAAGTCACCTGCCACATCACCTGGCCACGTCACCTGCCACAATTTGTGGATTGTCCACCTGCCACGTCACCTGGCCACGTCACCTGGCCACGTTACCTGCCACAAGTTGTGGATTGTCCACCTGAAACGTCACCTGGCCACATCACCTGGCCACGTCACCTGCCACAAGTTGTGGATTGTCCATATGCCACGTCACCTGCCACGTCACCTGGCCATGTCATCTGCCACAATTTGTGGATTGTCCACCTGCCACGTCACCTGCCACGTAACCTGGCCACATCACCTGGCTACGTCACCTGCCACAAGTTGTGGATTGTCCACTTGCCACGTCACCTGCCACATCACCTAGCCACGTCACCTGCCACAATTTGTGGATTGTCCACCTGCCACATCACCTGGCCACGTCACCTGCCACAAGTTGTGGATTGTCCACTTGCCACGTCACCTGCCACAAGGTGTGGATTGTCCACTTGCCACGTCACCTGCCACATCATATGGCCACGTCACCTGCCACAATTTGTGAATTGTCCACTTGCCACGTCACCTGGCCACATCACCTGGCCACGTCACCTTCCACAAGTTGTGGATTGTCCACTTGCCACGTCACCTGCCACATCACCTGGCCACGTCAACTGCCACAATTTGTGGATTGTCCACCTGCCACGTCACCTGGCCACGTCACCTGCCACAATTTGTGGATTGTCCACCTGCCACGTCACCTGGCCACATCACCTGGCCACGTCACCTGCCACAAGTTGTGGATTGTCCACTTGCCACGTCACCTGCCACATCACCTGGCCACGTCACCTGCCACAATTTGTGGATTGTCCACCTGCCACGTCACCTGCCACGTCACCTGCCACAAGTTGTGGATTGTCCACTTGCCACGTCACCTGCCACGTCACCTGCCACAATTTGTGGATTTTCCACCTGCCAGGTCACCTGCCACGTTACCTGCCACAAGTTGTGGATTTCCACCTGCCACGTCACCTGGCAACAACACCTGCCACAAGTTGTGGATTCTCCATTTGCCAAGTTACATGTCACAAGTTGTAGATTGTCCACTTGCCACGTCACCTGCCACAAGTTGTGGATTGTCTACAGTGCAATGCAAGCAATTACATTTTTTTTATAGTTTTTTTAATGGTTTTTCATCATTTGCCATCATTTTTGAGATTTCTAATGTAAAAAAATAGGTCACCTTTAAAAACGCTTATAAACGAAAACGCGGCAAAACGCCAGTACCGCGTTTTGCCGCGTTTAGCGGCGTTTTGCGTCTGAAACGTGGAAAACTTTTGCGTCTGAACCCATTTTTTTGCTTCTGGAAAAACTAGGTTAAACGCAACTGCCTAAAAACGGCAATAAACGAGACTGTGTGCATGGACACATAGGATAACATTAAATGTGTTCAGGCGACGTTGAAAAAAGTGTCCAACTGCCTCTGAACACGTGTTTAACAGCATCTCGTGTGCATGGGGCCTTAGCATCTATGTGTTACTTCCAGCCATCTCTGGGAAAATGTCACAAAGGACCTCATTCCCAGCTGGAGGTGTGAATGTAAATTTGACTACAAACGTAGATAAACAGTTGCTACGTCCTATGACTCAAATTTGATCAATTTCTAAACAGTCAAGTCACATTGTGACACAATATGACTTCTAACAGAATGCACAACCAATATACACATTATACATACATATATATATATATATATATATATATATATATATATTTATGGTCGGAGCCCTCTGTCCGAAGAGATATGGATCACATAAACACGTCACAAGACTAACAACACAAATAAGACCTGAAGTGTGGCCTGGCCTTTTGTACGGTATGCCAAAGAAAGGGGCCATACCTGAATAGAAGTGATAGATAAATCTGCTGAGAATTGTTGTAGAGGAGTGCCCTAGAAAAGGGAGATATGGGTGGGTGGGTACCACGCACTACAGCCGACGCTGACCCTCGTGGATGGTCTGTATAAGTACCCCTCGAACTCCTCCCATAATTTCAGGCTAGCATACTAGCCTTCCTATTTATGGTCGGAGCCCTCTGTCCGAAGAGATATGGATCACATAAACACGTCACAAGACTAACAACACAAATAAGACCTGAAGTGTGGCCTGGCCTTTTGTACGGTATGCCAAAGAAAGGGGCCAAAAAGTCACACAAGGTTAGGAAGGAATTGATCTATTATGTCAGGTAAACCACTATAGAGCGAGACTGTAAAAGGCTCGTGATATTTCTGACTGAGGATCGGGGACGTGTCGGGCGAAACACAAGGATTTCCACCTGCCTATCTTCCTTATTGCGTGGTCAGGAACTCTGTTTCGTGATGTTGCTGGGGCTGCTCTAATGCGAAAGCGAGTCCTGAGTAACATCCTGGGTCAAGGCCCGAGATGCTCAGGAGTGTTCTGACGTGGCTGACGAACTGGTTCCTGCTTAGGGGTTCAGTTGGGAAAGGTAGTAGAGGGCTGTCCTCAGATGGCTCGGACAGCAGAGTTTACCAATTACCATAGAACGGCCATGGCGTTGTGTGTCTGGAAAGGTTTAATGTCTACTCCGGGACCGGGTTGTATCATTTCCGACACCGTCGGGTGTAGGATGAAATGACTTCGGTGGCAAGTCGGGTGGTGCCCGAGTAGTACTCGGCATTTAGGGCTGGTGATAGTAATTCGCCGGCCGTAAAATCGTAAAAGGCTAGGTAAATGGCTGCTTGAACTACCAGGCTGGGCCATAGACCGAAGGGAGAACGTGAAAGGATAGCAGACATGTCCCGGAGTATGGCGCTGGTCACTGGTAAGCGTTTGGTACTAGAGTGTGGTTGCCGCCACCTGTAGTGTGTTGGCGGATCAGGATGCATTGACGAGGGAGGTAGCACCATGGAGGTGCTATCCGATTCCAGAGTTGGTTGCGACTAATGTGGGACGCCGGACATGGTCGAGTCGGCTCCGGCTTCTGTGAAAGGATGTGGCATGGTCAAGCGGGATAGCGCGTCGGCCGAGGTGTTGCATTGACCGGGGATGTGGACACTGAGGCTACTGAGCTGATGTTGTAGGGAAAGTAGCAACAGCCTGCGTGGGAAGGACATGACGGACAACGATTTATTGACCTGCCTTTGTTAACGACTGTGGCTGTAGCCTGGTTGTCTGTGGCGAACGTGGCGGTCTGTCCTGCCCGGGGCTGCCCCGTACTTGAGTTGCTGCGACTATGGGGTAGATCTCAAATAGAGAGGAGGACTGACTAAAAGTGGAATTGTGAGCATCTCTGATGGATCGGATCTCCTGAAACCAATGATGGCCAAAAGTTGCAGCGTAGCTTGTGGAAGCTGCTACGTCCGTGATTATCTGAGGTGACGGAAAATGCTGATGGGATAAACAAGGGTCTACCTATCCGGCCGCAAGGAATTAGTACCCCATGGCCAGATCCTGCTACGGAGGCTGCGTCTAGCTTAATGACTTGGTCAGGGTCTTGTGCCTGGGAGAGGAACACTAAGAAGCGTGCGATAAAGGATCGCCCTTGAGAGACGATCCTCATCGTGGTTTGAGCATGCCCAGTAGGGATAGTAGCTGTGGGTTAGTGCACCCTTGCGTGTCGGTGGACGTATGGATGACTGTCCTGATGCGGGTCAATCTACCGAGAGGTGGGCTGGCCCGCATGGCGCGTTTGTCTAGAATGATTACCAGGAAGGAGATGAACTGTGCCGGTCTTTCTACTTTCTTCACGGTTGTGGGCACGTCGAGGTTTTAAAGACCTCTCTTGGACTCCTTAGATCTCACAAGAATCCTAAACCATCGGGAGAACTCCTGTGAGGGTATGCTGGAGTTTGACTGGGTAGTTTTGGAATGAGTCAGGCAGTGTAACGAGTCCGGTGTGGAACCCTGTAGTGTCCCCTGTACTAGAAAGGCTGCTAGAGAGGAAGTTGGATGTGAGGAGAGAAAGTCGAGCCGCCCGAAGTGCATTGTGGCCTGGTCCAGCTGGACTCTGCTGCTTGGCGCCGCAGGTATTTCTAGGGAGAGCCTTCTGGCACAGGAGGCGGATGTGCAGAAGTTTGCGGTGGGGTAAAAGCAACCCTTGAAATTAAGTTGCTGGAGATGGCTGCGCCCCCCGGTGCTCAAATTGGACATCCTAGTCTGACTGGGAGGACTGGTTACATCTCTAAGGCTTCCAGAGGCTACCACGAACTTGTCGCTTTCGAGTTTGCGAGAGAGCCTGGGGTCCTTGGCCATTAGGATGACTGAGACGTCCCCCTAGGCACGCGGCTTGTTCCCTGTTATGACATGTGCCGAAGATGCGTGGGGACGCTAGGTTCGCGTCCTATCGCTTAGGATGTCCTTCCTGATGCCCGCTGGGACCAGGTGCGAAGAAAAAAGGGGTGCAAGCGTCGGGCGTACCTACAGTGGGGGGTTCGGTAACGACGGTGGAGACTGGGGCTGATAGGGGTGCGGCTGACCGTGTTTCCAGGGCCCCTACTCTAGCCTGGACGTCGGTGACTGCGGTTGCCAGTGTGGTCACCAAGGCGTGTAGCTGAGTAATGCCGAGGATATCGACTGTAGCGGAATTTGTCTGGTAGAGTTGCCGCTGGTTATGGAACAGCAGCCTAACAGTTTGGTTTTCCTGGCCGTGGCCGGGTGGGGGATGCCCCTACGGCGTAGTTCGGCTGTAAGCCTGGGGATGGTCCAGCCCTGAGGGACTGTGTGGAGTCGTCCGCTGAACCCGAACGTGGTGACGGTGGGACGAAGGTAAAGTCATCGCAGTCGGTCTGCGACATGTTGGGGGCTGAAGAAAAACGAGAAAGAAAAAGGGGGGGGGGAATGTATGTTTATAGAGTGAGATGCCAGGTATGGAGGGGATAGAGGAGGTACGAAAGTGGGTAGGGAGAAGAAAGGGAGGATGGACAGAATAAGGAATGACAGGCGCAGAGGATAGCCAAGTTTTGCGTACGAGCGCTTGTTGAGTGTAATTTAGAAAACTCAAAAGAGTGCGTGGCAACCGAGGTGAGCCAGGAGGTAACCGATAGCTCGGGTGCCGTCTGTGCTTGGCACAGACTGATGAACCAGAGCCCCCAGGGCGTACTGGGGCGGGTAGCTGGAGTCTGGTATACTAAGTAGGAATGTTTCGATCTGTAGTTCAATGACGTGTGGTCGGTCTGCCAACTCCTGCACTGCCAGCAAGGTGATGTTGGCGACCTTGTCTGCGTAGTGAAGGATCTCGGATCGGCTTCGAAAACAGAGTGTCATGCGTAGAAGTATGTGGCAGTTGCTAGCGCCTGGTGAGCGGTCGAATTGTGTATGTGAAGACAAATATGTCGTGAAAGAGTGCGGAGAGAAAGCAAGGAGGGGCCTTGCGTTTACGCACCTGACTTGAGCCCTGTCTTGGTTGAGACATGGGTCGACCGGGACCTGTGAGGAGGGTGACATGGAGATATATATATATAATCCTTTTTTTTTATTTTTTTTTTTATTTATTTTTTTTTTTTTTTATATATATATATTTGTTTTTTGTTTTTTTTGTTTTTTTTTTTATTTATTTATTTATTTATTTATTATTTTTTTTTTATTATTATTATTATATATATATATATTTTTTTTTTTATTTTTTTTATTTTTTTTTTTATTTTTTTTGTAGGCCTGAAGAGTTGTGGGAGCGGTAGGTAGCTCCGGGTGAAGAAGTGTGTAAGACCCCCTGCCCCTTTTTTTTTTTTTTTTTTTTTATCGGGAAATATCGTCCGACCTGGATTGCAGGGTGGACGGGATGGAAACTCAATCTAAACTGACGTGTGTGGTGGAAAGGGATAGAGAAATCAGTGAGTAGCCGTTTGACTACTGGAGGAGGTGAGTGGCTGGTGTGCAACCACTTGTCGAACGCTCGCAGCGCTTGCGAGGAACAAATGCCTTAAGGAGACGAAAGAAGAAGAGTTTGTGACTTTCGAGTGTGTGGGGATGGCCGTTTCGTGATGAAACGGGAGTGGTAAGTAATGCGTGTGTATAGCGGCTTGGGGTTCGAATCATTGTGGCCGATGCTACGGCTGGATTCGTAACGTTCTGAGACGTTCGACGTTGTATCGGAGGTATGGGTCGGAGCTGTTTAGAGCCGGGTATGGGCCGCGAACGAATTGGTTGTTTCAGCCGAGGATCCGAAACTTGGAGCCGATGCTACGACTGGATTCGGATCGGTTAAAGAAGTTTACTGCTGAAGATCGGAGCGGTATGCGCCGGTGGTGCGACTGTGACTCGACCGATTGAAAATGCCATAGAGCCGAAAAATTGAGCCGCTGCTACGACTGAATTCGGATCAGCTCGAAAGTTCGATGTTTGTGGACCCGAGCCGACGAGCCGGTGGTGCGACTGGGCCCAGTTTGGCCATGTTAGCGGAGGATCGGAACCTTTGAGCCGATGCTACGACTGGGTTCGGATCGGATAGGAGGGTCTGTTGCTAGAGATCTGAGTCGATTGAGCCGGTGAAGCGACTGGACTCGGATCGCTTGGGAATGCCATTGGTTCGAAAGTTTGAGCCTATGCTACGACTGAATTCGGATGGTTTAGCGGTTCGATGTTTGTAGGTCCGAGCCGATGAGCCGGTGGTGCGACTGTGCTCGGAACCAACGTGGATGCCAGAGATCCGAATCTCTAAGCCGATGCTGTGCCTGTATACGGGCTGATAACGGGTGCAAGGCGGGGATTTGAATTTCCCGGGTCCGAATCGTAGCGCCGGAGATACGGCTGGACTCGGACGGGTGTTCGGTGTTTCGAAGTTGAAGGGGCTTGTGATTGTCGAGGGTCCGGCCTGTGGTGCCGATTGTTAGCGACAAGAGCCGGCCCAGACTGTTTGGTGTATGGTGTAAGTAGGAGGTGTGGGGCATCAGTAAGGTGAAGGGAGAGTATCGTAGGAGGTGTAGGGCATCAGTGACTAGGGATAAGGAAGTGCAGTGTGGGATACCAGTCCGACGACTGGGTATCGGATGTGCGACTGAGGCGAGAGCCTTGCGAGCTGTGAGTAATTCGTACAACAGCTCTAAGAGCCGTAGTGTCTGGACGGACCGTTACCGGTAGCAACGTGGGTGTGACAGGGTACGAAAGACAACTGGACTAGTCGATAAACATATGATGCAGACGGAAAACACGGGGTTATGAACCGTGTGATTTTGAAAAAGAAGAAACGTGTACCGGCGCTACGATTCGTACGAACGGTAACGGCCGGTCCTACCTGCGACCGCGAGCGGGGATACGATCAACTGCGAGCGGAGCTGGAAGGTACGAAAGCAACTACACGGACGTTGCGAGTGGTAAGGCGTCGGCTGATGACGACGAATACCGCGCACTACAGCCGACGCTGACCCTCGTGGATGGTCTGTATAAGTACCCCTCGAACTCCTCCCATAATTTCAGGCTAGCATACTAGCCTTCCTATATATATATATATATATATATACACACACACACAGAGGGGCTGATTTACTAATAACAGTGCGCTGCGCTGGTTCTAACCTTAATTGGTGCGTCGGATAACTCCGTCACTTGGCGCAGGAACCAGCGGCGCACAGCGGCGCACTGTTATAGTAAATACAAATGTCAGCGGCGCTCTATTGAAAATGAATGGTTCCCTATGGGAGCCCATTGATTTGAATAGAGGTCGCCCGGGAAGTCGGATGAAGCGGATCCGACTCGCGGGGCGACTCGTGTGCCGGCTGACACAGGGACAGCGTGACTTTGCGAGGCAACTTGGACACAACCTGAGCGCGTGAAGCAGCCGCTCAAGTCGTGTCCTAGAGGCGACTAGCTGGCCGAGAATGTCTCCAGCACGATGGTATCGCGCTGGTTCTCGGCAGCCTCGCTGTCCCGTGTTTGGTATGAATCATGAAGGGGTTTGGCATGGGCGTGGTCACCGGGTGATGCCACCGCTGACCCCGCCCCTGTAGCATGTCACAGTCCCATCATTCCTCGGGACTGTGACATCATTCGGGGGGAGGGGTCAGCGGTGGCATCACCCGGTGACCACGCCCATGCCAATATAAGTGGCCGCGCTCCGCTGCCAGAGCATTGTAACGGCGGACAGCGACGAGGCAACATCGGGCGAAGAGAAGAGGGAAGAAGGCGACGATGAAGACCGGCCCCCCGCTAGCAAAAGAGCTGGCAGAAGATAGCGGGGCGCCCGACAGAAGGCAGAAAGAACCGGAGATCGTGGAGAAGGCACCGGAGAGCGGGAGAAGAACCGGAGATCGTGGAGAAGGCTCCGGAGAGCGGGAGAAGAACCGGAGAGAGCGGAGACGACACCGGAGAACAGAACAAGAGACCCCCGAAGTCGGAAGAAGGCGACGACGAAGCCCGGGACCCCGCTAGCAAAAGAGCTGGAAGAAGATAGCGGGGCGCCCGGCAGAAAGACCCCCGAAGACGACGAGGAAGCCTGGGACCCCACTAGCAAAAAAACTGGAAGAAGATAGCGGGGCGCCCGGCAGGAAGACCCCCGGAGCTGCCTAATAAATTACTTTAAAAACCTGTGTTGTGTTTTTTATTAACTTACGATACCCCATACTCATTCACATAGGGTGGGGGGCGGGATCTGGGGGCCCCCTTATTAAAGGGGGCTTCCGGATTCCGATAAGCCCCCCGTCCACAGACCCCGACAACCAACGGCCAGGGTTGTCGGGAAGAGGCCCTTGTCCCCATCAACATGGGGACATCCTCCCCATGTTGAGGGCATGTGGCCTGGTACGGTTCAGGAGGGAGGGGGGCCGCTCTCTCGTCCCCACCTCTTCCCCTGCGGCCTGCCAGGTTGTGTGCTCGGATAAAGGGTCTGGTGTGGATTTTTAGGGGGACCCCCACGCTTTTTAAAAAAAAATTGGCGGGGTTCCCCTTAAAATCCATACCAGACCTGTAGGGCCTGGTATGGATTTATAGGGGGATCCCCATGCTATTTTTTTTTAAGTTTGGCGGGGGTCCCCTTAAAATCCATACCAGACCTGAAGGGCCTGGTATGGATCTATAGGGGGACCCCCACGCTATTTTTTTTTTAAGTTTGGCGGGGTTTCTCCTTAAAATCCATACCAGACCTGAAGGGCCTGGTATGGATTTTGGGGCGACCCCCACGCCATTTTTTTTTCATTTTGGTGGGGGGGTCCCCTTTGAATCCATACTAGACCCAAGGGCCTGGTATGGAGCTGGGGGGGACCCAACGCTGTTTTTTTTTTTTTAGAGCCAGCGATGTTTATTTCTTTTACATTTCCTTTAACAACCAGCTATAAGCAGTTTTAAAAAAAATTGCGGCAAATTCGCGGTACTTGCGTTTTGGATGCGGGTCCATTGAATTATATTATATCCAAAACACTGTTTTTGGCCTTGAAAAAAAAATCTGCAGTTGCGTTTAAACTCCTTTTTCACAAAGCCTAAAAATGCCTTCAGACGCCAAAGACGCGATACCGGCGTTTAGACGCATTTTAGTTTAGAAGCGTTTTTAAAGGTGACCTATTTTTTTACATTGATAAACTCAAAAATTAGGGCAAATGAGGGAAAACCATTAAAAATATATATATACCGGTATATCAAAACAATAATGCAATTGCTTCCATTGCATTGTGGACAATCCACAACTTGGGGCAGGTGACGTGGCAAGTGAACAATCCACAACTTGTGGCAGGTGACGTGGCAAGTGGACAATCCACAACTTGGGGCAGCTGACGTGGCAAGTGGACAATCCACAACTTGGGGCAGCTGACGTGGCAAGTGGACAATCCACAACTTGGGGCAAGTGACGTGGCAAGTGACACGCTAAATACAACTACACTGCTGCTCTCTCAGCTGCTGATACTCACTCTGGTCTCAAAAAATTGCTGAAATCGTTAATAATACTGTTTTTGGAGCTTAGGGCGGCTCCTTATCATGTTTCCTAACTAAACGCGTATATCTGGTAAAACGCGGCATGCAAACACCACAAAGCGCACCTTTCTAAACGCCGCTTTCAAACTTAGTTCTGAACACTTTGCACCAGCGTCCCGTGTACATGGGGCCTAAAAACACCATTGCCATTTACAGCTCAAAAAAGCTATGGTGGTCATGAGGCCATAGGCTAACATGGAGAGACGTTTTTAAGCTGCAAAAAACGCTCAAACAAGCGGCTTGAAAAACGTCCGTGTGCATGTAGCCTTATATTAACCACTTGCGCACTGGCCACTTAAACCCCCTTCCTGCCCAGACCAATTTTCACATTTCAGCGCTGATGCACTTTGAATGACAATTGCGCGTTCATACAACACTGTAACCCAATGAAAATGTATTATTTTTGGCACACAAATAGAGCTTTCTTTTGGTGCTATTTGATCACCTCTGCGTTTTTTGTTTTTTTCTATAAATACAAAAGACTGAGTTAAAAAATAAAAAAATTGATATTTTAACCACTTCCCTACCCAGCCATAGTCAAATGATGTCCACAGATGGGATCTCCCATCCTGGGTGGACGTCATATGACGTCCTCGGCTTTGTAGGGGGATATCTGAATGATGCCTGCAGCTAGAGGCATCATTCAGATATCCTTTTGAAGTGCCGGCGATTCTGTGCACAATAAGAACGATCATAGGGGTGGTTCCGCCGCTTGATCGTTCTTATAGGCGGCAGGAGGGGACACCCCCCCGCCGCCATCCGGTGCTTCTCCGGGCTCCCCTGTGCGATCGGGGACCCGGAGCGAATCTTCCGGCGTCGTTGGTGGGGTCACGTGATGAGCATAGAGATGACTGGTGACCAGATGGTCACCAGTCATCTCTATGATCGTCGGAGGCCCGGGCGCGATGTGATGACGTCACGCCCGGGTCTCAAATGTAAACAAAGCCGCCATTGCGGCTGTAAGTATGAGATCAGTGAAAAAAATTTCACTGATCTCATGCTTTCCAGCCTGGAGGAGAGATGTGGGGTCTTATTGACCCCGCATCTCTCAATAAAGAGAACCTGTCACACACATTCCTATTACAAGGGATGTTTACATTCCTTGTAATAGGAATAAAAGTGATCAAAAAAAAAAAAAGTAAAATCATTGTATAAAAATAAATAAATAAGTAAAAAAAATAAAAAAATAAAAAATTAAAACGCCCCTGTCCCCGGTAGCTCGCGATCAGAAGCGAATGCACATGTAAGTCGCCCACATATGTAAACGCTGTTCAAACCACGCATGTGAGGTATCGCCGCGTGCGTTAGAGCGCGTGCAACAATTCTAGCACTAGCCCTTCTCTGTAATTCTAACCTGGTAACCTGTAAAAAAAATTAAAGCGTCGCCTATGGAGATTTTTAAGTACCGAAATTTGCCGCCATTCCATGAGTGTGCGCAATTTTAAAGCGTGACATGTTAGGTATCTATTTACTCGGCGTAACATTATCTTTCATATTTTCCCCAAAAATTGGGCTAACTTTACTGTTTTGTTATTTTTTAATTCATGAAACCATTTTTTTTTTTTTTAAAAAGGCGTTTGAAAAATTATTGCGCAAATATTGTGCAAGAAAAAATGTTGCAATGACCATCATTTTATTCCCTAGGGTGTCTGCTAAAAAAACATATATAATGTTTGGGGGTTCTGAGTAATTTTCTAGCAAAAGAATGATGATTTGTACATGTAGGAGAGAAGTGCCAAAATAGGCCCGGTATTGAATAGGTACAAAAAGCCCTGTATTGAAGTGGTTAACCACTTCAGCACTGGGCCTATTCTGGCACTTCCCTCCTTCATGTAAAAATCATACATTTATGGCTATAAAATTACTTCAAAACCCCAAACATTATATATGTTTTTTTTAGCAGACACCCTAGGGAATAAGATGGCGGTCATTGCAAATTTTTATCTCGCTCGGTATTTGCGGAAATTTTTTTCAAACGCCTTTTTTTTGGGAAATAAATGGTTTCATGAATGTAAAAAAAATTACAAAACAGTAAAGTTAGCCCAATTTTTAGGGATAATGTGAAATATGTTGTTATGCTGAGTAAATAGATACCTAACATGTCACGCTTTAAAATTGCGCACACTCATGGAATAACACCAAACTTCAGTACTTAAAAATCTCCCTAGGCGATGCTTTAAATTTTTTTACACGTTACCATTTTGGCATTACAGAGGAGGTCTAGTGCTAGAATTGTTGCACTCGTTCTAACGCACGCAGCAATACCTCACATGTGTGGTTTGAACGGCCTTTACATATGTGGGCGGGACTTACGTGTGTGTTCGCTTATGAGCGCGAGCTACCGGGGACATGGGTGTTTTTTCTTTTTTTTGATTATTTTTATTTTTGTTTTTTCCTTTTTTGTATTTCTTACTCTTTTTTTACCTTTTTTGTTTTTTGGATAACTTTTTTTCCTATTACAAGGAATGTAAACATCCCTTGTAATAGGAATCTATTGTGACAGGTCCTCTTTATGGAGAGATGCAGGGTCAATAAGACCCCACATCTCTCCTCCAGGCTGGAAAGCATGAGATCGGTCAAAAAAATTCACCAATCTCATGCTGACAGCCGAGATCACGGCTTGGATTACATACGGGAACCCGGCGTGATGTCATAAAGTCGCGCCCTGGCCTCCGACGATCATAGAGATGACTGGAGACCATCTGGTCCCCATTCATCGCTATGCTTCCCATCCGGCGCCGGCCAATTCGTTCTCCGAGCCCCAGATGGCACAGGAGAGCCCGGAGAAGCACCGGATGGCGGCGGGAGGGGGGTACGTCCCCTCCCGCCGCCAATAAGAACGATCAAGCAGCGGAACTGCCGCTATGATCGTTTTTATCGTGCACAGAATCGCCGGCTGAAAAGAATGATATCTGAATGATGCCTGCAACTGCATTCATCATTCAGATGTCACTGCACAAAGCCAAGGACGTCATTTGACGGTGGGCAGTAGGAAAGTGGTTAATATTTCGAAAATTTAGACAAAAGGTAATTTTACTCCTTCCTTGATGTACACTGATGAGACTGCACTGATGGGCTGCACTGATGGGCACCGATAAGTTGGCAAGGGTGGGCACTGAGAGGTGGCATTGCTAGTTGGCACTGGTGGGCATTGAGAAGTGGCACTGCTAGGTGGCAATGATAGTTGGCAGTGATGGGCACTGATAGGCAGCACTGCTAGGTGGCACTGATTGGCAGCAGTGGTGGGCATTGATAGGTGGCACTAGCAGGGGCTACGGATTGTCACAGATGACGCAGAATTGCCTCTTCCTCTTCGGGCCCGATGTCCCTTGCACATAAGCCGGTGATTGCCTTTTTTTATGCTCACGCTGTCAGCACAAGGAGAAAACAAGAACCCAGCTTTTGTTTACATCTCGTGATCAGCTGTCATTGGCTGACAGCTGATCACATGGTAAAGGGCAGGGATCAGCCCCTTACTTGGATCTGTCATCGCCCGAGTCTCAGTGACTCGGTGACCACAGCGCGCGCGAAGGGGACGACGTTTGACGGACTCCCGGCAATTGAGGACCGTGCTGTGGCTGGCGATCAGTTATAGCGCTGATCTCAAGTGATTAAAGAGGGTCTAAATGGGCCATTGACATGCATCACAACTCAACTTAGGAATGTGTCTTTGCAAAGTTAAACTAAAGGAAATCCTTTCTTATTTTTGCTTGGGGATAGAGTGCAGAGGGATTACAAGTCTAGACAGTTTTTGGGGATGTCTGCACCCCTGATAGGGTGAAGACAACTCCCAAATTTGGCCACTTTATCCTTCCAAATAATTCACTTCCTGTCACATAGCCACACAGCAAGTGAGGGGAAATCCCTACCAATGTCTTTCCTTGGGGACACACAGGTCAATCTAAATACTTTCCCCATTATGTACATTGCACTCCAGCATTTTGCGGGTTACACCCCAAATTATTAGTTTTTTTGGACTTTGGGGTTTATTTAATAAAGGCAAATCTACTTTGCACTACAAGTGCACTTGCTGGATATCCGAAAGGGAAATGCAAGCAAACAAAAAAAACACCATCTTTGCTTTTACATGATTGGATGTTACAATCACCAGTGATCCTTCAGATTTTCATTAGCTACACTTTTACTGCAGAGTGGATTTGTCTTTACTAAACCCCAAACTACCCAATGATTTGGGGTGTACACAACAAAGTCCTAGAGTGCAATTTGCTTAATGGGGACACTAGTTAGATTGGTCTGTGTGTCCCCAAGAAAAGACATTGGTAGGGTTTTACCTTCACTTCCTGTTTAGCTGTGTGACAGGAAGTGAAGCCAATTTTACTACAAGGGGACACAAAGCCCAACCTTTAAATTAAAAAAAAAACACAAGCAGGGGTTCTAACACTTACTTTGTTTCCCTCAAAATGCCCACAATTAGAATTTTATTGCCTTGAGCTATTTTTAAGTGCAGTGCTCTAAATCAGTGCTTCTCACTGTTTGCAGGTTTTCCTTCATCTTGCACATGTGCTTTAAATCACAGTCAATGGTTTGGTATTTTGGACAGCAATTCTCCAGATAAATTCACAAAACATGTCCTGTTGGGGGTATTTGAGGACTGAGGCTGAGAACCACTGCAGTAAAAAAGGAAAATTAAATACTTACCGCTCTGTATTTTTCATTTCCTGGTGACTCTCCATGGCAGCACACAATACAATACATGCATATGCTAGCATGAAGGCACCAGGGTAGACAAATCACACCTGTTTTGACATGCCAATCAGCTGTCACATTTGTTGCAAAGAAAACGCAAAACAAACCTCAAAACTTTGCATCAAATTTTATTGGTCAACAAAACAAAGAATAAAAAATAAGAAATAAAAATTAAAAAACAGGGTCAATTTGAAACAGTTACAGACTCACAACATCTTGATAAAGATTTGGCTAAACAGTGCAGCACAGACAATTAAATCAAAGTGAACACACGACAAACATTAACAACATCAAAATTATTTCAGGGGAACATATCGCCACTACACAAAAAAATACAATCCACAAAATAAACCAAACACCTGTTTTGCAAAGACATAACAAATAAAATGCATGTGTTACAAACTCGATAAGGACACCAAAATGTACATTTTGCCCCCTACACACACTTGCCTCTTTTGAGGGCAAGAGAGGGAATCTTAATGGTGCGCTTTATATAACCTATGTTTGTGAGCTAATGAGGCAATTGAAAACACATGCACAGTCCATGAAACACCCAAAATGCGAGTTCACCCAATGTAGAGACTGAACTTCAAAGTGGCTACACCTGTTAAGGATGTCCTTCAATTACTAACCCATAAAAACAATCTCTGAACATGCCCCGAAATATCCAGGTGCTGTTCACACACAAAAAGCACCAAAAAAATCTAACAGGCTGGGCATGCTCAGAAGAACTCAAATGCAGCTAGCAGAAAATAACCCCCCCCTCCCCCATCCAAAATTAAGCACATCATCCAGCATGCTACAAAATTAGGGATGGGACAATCACCCCCCCCCCCCCCACTTACCAACAAATACCATTGCAGTCTATGGGAACTGACTTGTTAATTTTGCTAGTCCCCACTTGGCTGGCATTTCTTCTAGTTATTGGCCTTAAAAGGGACATATATCAATGTCACCAATTTGGACAACACCAAAAACAAAACAAAGAGAAGGGCCTTTAAATATGCCAAATTGCTTAAGGGCCATTTCACACCACATGCAGTCCATTGCGTTTTTATGCATCAAAAATGCATGGAAAGTTGGTTATATGGTTCTAAATGACAGTGTTTGTTCCAGTGCGTTCCAGTTCTCCCAAAAAAGTAGAACATGCTGCATTTTACCTGCACTGGACTGTACTGGAATGCAGCAAAACGCATCATAAACGCACTGAAACGCACAGGAACACACCTAAATGCACCAAAAACGCACTGGAACACACTTGTCCTTCTCTTTGGTTAATAAAAAAGAGGGGTGAAAAAAAAGCACTGGACTGCATCAAAAACGTAACAAAAATGCACTGGAACGCATCAAAAACGTGCATGCAGAAAAGCACCTGGAACACATCCGGATTGCGTTTCTATGGTGTGACCTGGCCCTAGTTCACACCATAGAAACGCAGTCTGGATGCGTTCCAGGTGCTTTTCTGCATGCGCGTTTTTGACACGTTCCAGTGCATTTTTGTTACGTTTTTGATGCAGTCCAGTGCTTTTTTTTCACCCCTCTTTTTTATTAACCAAAGAGAAGGACAAGTGTGTTCCAGTGCATTTTTGATGCATTTTTGATGCAGTCCAGTGTTTTTTTCCCCCTCTTTTCACTTAGGACAAGTGTGTTGCAGTGCGTCTTTGGTGCATTTTTGATGTGTTTTACTGCGGTCCAGTACAGTTCTGTACCTAAAAAATGCAGCATGACCAATTTTTTTTTTCCTTTATGAAACGCACTGGAATGGACTGCAGTGGTGTGACCTATGCCATTGGCATTAATGTGATCAACTTTCTTTGCGTTTTTCATGCATCAAAAAAACGCACTGCACTGCATCCGGTGTGAACTGGCCCTAAATATCATACCCGGGGGGGGGGGGGGTGTCTATAGTATGCCTGTAAAGTAGTGCATGTTTATAACAGTTCGAGAGCAAAATGACATTTCTAAAGTAAAATAATAGTCATTTAAAAGTACTCGCGGCTGTAATGAATTGCTGGTTCCCGTCAATACAGATAAAAGTAATTGAAAGTCTTTGATAACACAAAAAAAAAAGCCCGGGGGGTCCCCCAAATTCAATTACCAGGCCCTTCAGGTCTGGAATGGATATTAAGGGGAACTCTGCCGCAAATTTAAAAAAAAATGTGTGCGGTTCCCCCAAATATCCATACCAGGCCCTTCAGATCTGGTATGGATTTTAAGGGGAACTCCACCCCAAATTTAAAAAAAATGGCGTGGAGTACCCCCAAAAATCCACACCAGACCCTTATCCGAGCACGCAACCTGGCAGGCCGCAGAAAAAGAGGGGGGACGAGAGAGCGACCCCCCTCCCTCCTGAACTGTACCAGGCCACATGCCCTCAACATGGGGAGGTTGTCCCCATGTTGATGGGGACAAGGGCCTCATCCCCACAACCCTTGCCCGGTGGTTGTGGGGGTCTGCGGGCAGGGGGCTTATCGGAATCTGGAAGCCCCCTTTAACAAAGGGGACCCCCAGATCCCGCACCCCCCTGTGTGAAATGGTAATGGGGTACAAATGTACCCCTACCATTTCACAAAGAAAGTGACAAAAATGTAAAAAATGACAAGAGACGGTTTTTGACAATTCCTTTATTAATGTATTTTCCTTTCTTCCATCTTCTTCTTCCATCTTCTTCTTCTTCTTCCATCTTCTTCTGTTCTCCTTTCGGGTTTCTTCCTCCATTTTGTTCTTCATCTTCATCTTCATCTTTATCTTCCTTCTTCCTTCGGTCTTCTCGTCCGCATCTTGCTCCGGCGTCTTCCCTTCTTCTTTCTTCGGCCGCTCCGTTTGAATTGGAGGTTCCCGCTGTGCGACGCTTCAGTTCTTCAGTTCTCCTCTGGGTCCGCTGCCACCCAGTGACCCCGTCCCCCTCTGACGCACATGGATTTCACGGGGACTTTCCCCGTGGTGTCAGAGGGGGGCGGAGCCTCCGGGTGGCAGCGGACCAAGAGGAGAACTGAAGCATCGTACAGCGGGAACCTCCAATTCAAACGGATCGGCCGAAGAAGAAAGAAGAAGCCGGAGCAAGATGCGGACGAGAAGACCGAAGTAAGATGAAGATAAAGATGAAGAGGAAGAGGAAGATGGAGGAAGAAACCCGAATGGAGAAAAGAAGAAGATGGAAGAAGAAGAAGATGGAAGAAGATGGAAGAAAAGAAAAGACATTAATAAAGGAATTGTCTAAAACCGGCTCTTGTCATTTTTTACATTTTGTCACTTTCTTCGTGAAATGGTAGGGGTACAATGTACCCCATTACCATTTCACATAAGCCCCCCACCCGCAGACCCCCACAACCACCGGGCAAGGGTTGTGGGGATGAGGCCCTTGTCCCCATCAACATGGGGACATCCTCCCCATGTTGAGGGCATGTGGCCTGGTATGGTTCAGGAGGGAGGGGGGGTCGCTCTCTCGTCCCCTCCTCTTTTCCTGTGGCCTGCCAGGTTGCGTGCTCGGATAAGGGTCTGGTATGGATTTTTGGGGGGACTCCAAGCCATTTTTTTTTAAATTTGGGGTGGAGTTCCCCTTAAAATCCACACCAGATCTGAAGGGCCTGGTATGGATATTTGGGGGAACCGCACGCCATTTTTTTTTAAATTTGCGGCAGAGTTCCCCTTAATATCCATTCCAGACCTGAAGGGCCTGGTAATGGAATTTAGGGGGACCCCCACGCTTTTTTTTTTTTTTTATCATAGACTTTTATTGACTTTTCTCTATATTGCCGGGAGCCGACAATTCATTAATAGCCGCGGGTGCTTTTAAATGCCTTTTTTTTTCCTTTAGAAATGTCATTTTGCAGGCGCACTGGGAAGTTCAGAGCTGCGCCTGTTCAACTTATACAAATTAGTTTACGTGACTTGACATTTACTAAGATTTTGCCGGCGCAGTGTCTTGGCGCAAGAAAACAAGGAGAATTCCCGCGCTGAGCTCAAAAAAACCTCCCGCAGCTCGAATCGTACTTGCCGGCGCAGCAGGCTGGTTTTGAAAAAGTTACTTTCTCACTCTATTTTGGGCATATTAGTTATTTGGGCAGGTGTCACTACACTTCCTCACATCACCCCATGTCACCCCCATTATATTTTCACTTCCAGCTTCTTTATATTTAGAGTTTAACATGCCGTGCGCCAGGTCCATAGTGGCGCACTGAGCGCCTCCTCCCGTCCGCCGACAACACTATAGTAAATGGCAAATAGGGCTGCGCTACCGGCGCTAATGTTTTGTAAATACCAAAACAGCCATTGCGCACACAGATGCGCCGATACTCATGGCGCAAACGTTTTGTAAATCAGCCCCACAGTGTAGAAACACATGCTTTGATAATCATGAATATTGTTTGATAAATAAATGGCTATTCCATTTACCCGATCATGGGCTTAGCTGACATAAATAGCATCTCTTTTTTCATGTAGCACTGTTTGACTGTGAGAAATTGGACAGTGCAGTTTTGAACGCAGCACAGTGTCATCTAGACTCTAACCACCCTTTTAAGCCATGCCTAATAAACCAGGTCTGTTTTTCAGCTCTGTGTGGTGCATATTTTTAAATTATCCATGCTCACAAATTAGCCTTTCATAGTTGCCAACATTGCAAAAAAATAAATCGGGACACTTTTTTGCATGTAGGCGGAGCGTTGTTATAATTAGGGGGCAGGGCATTCACTTGTAGGTGTGTCATACATGAATGTGAAAATGCGGCGCTGTTTACGCACAATAGTGGGTGTGGCTTAAATGGCCGTGGTTCAGAAAGGGGTGTGGTTAGAGTCCGAGAGGAAGGAAGGAAGAGCCTACACCACAATAGAAATATGTGTATTCCAGAAAGTTTAACAAAATTGGCAGATAAAGATACTCCAAAACACCTGTTGTTGGCGTTGTTTGTTGTTATTTAATCATCCCGGCACCATGGTTGTTATGGTGTCAGGATGATTGAAGCACATTATTTTAATTATTACATTGTAATAAAAAATGTAATCATTCAACTCACCATAATGCTGAATCAGTGGGAAACCTGAGTGTGTCACCTGCCACGTCGCCTGCCACCAGATGCCATCAGGTGCTCCCAGCAGAGTCCGTCCTTACATCAGGTGTCCCCAGCAGAGTCTGTCCTTATATCAGTTGTCCCCAGCAGAGTCCGTTCTTACATCAGGTGCCCCCAGCAGTCCGTCCTTACATCAGGTGCCCCCAACAGAGTCCGTCCTTTCATCAGGTGTCCCCAGCAGAGTCCGTCCTTACATAAGGTGTCCCCATCAGAGTCCGTCCTTACATCAGGTGTCCCCAGCAGAGTCCGTCCTTACATCAGGTGCCCCCAGCAGAGTCCGTCCTTACATCAGGTGCCCCCAGCAGAGTCCGTCCTTACATCAGGTGTCCCCAGCAGAGTCCGTCCTTACATCAGGTGCCCCCAGTAGAGTCCGTCCTTACATCAGGTGCCCCCAGCAGAGTCCGTCCTTACATCAGGTGCCCCCAGCAGAGTCCGTCCTTACATCAGGTGCCCCCAGCAGAGTCCGTCCTTACATCAGGTGCCCCCGGCAGAGTCCGTCCTTACATCAGGTGCCCCCAGCAGAGTCCGTCCTTACATCAGGTGCCCCCAGTAGAGTCCGTCCTTACATCAGGTGCCCCCAGCAGAGTCCGTATAGTGGCAGGTTGAGGTGGTATATGACAGGTTAGGGTGGTACAGGGCAGGTTAAGGTGGTATTGGGGTGGTACAGGGCAGGCTGGGGTGGCACAGGGCAGGCTGGGGTGGTATAGCGCAGGCTGGGGTGGTACAGGGCAGGTTGGTGTGATATAGGGCCGGTTGTGGTAATACAGGGCAGGCTGAGTGGTACAGGCAGGCTGGGGTGGTATAGGGCAGGTTGGGGTGGCACAAGGCAGATTGGGGTGGCACAGGGCAGGTTGGGGTGGCACATGGCAGGCTGGGGTGGCACAGGGCAGGCTGGGATAGCACAGGGCAAGTTGGGTGGCACAGGGCAGGCTGTGGTGGTACAGGGCAGGTTGGGGTGGCACAGGGCAGGCTGTGGTGGTACAGGGCAGGTTGGGGTGGCACAGGGCAGGCTGGGGTGGCACAGGTCAGGTTGGGGTGGCACAGGTTGGGGTGGCACAGGGCAGGTTGTGGTGGTACAGGGCAGGCTGGGGTGGCACAAGGAAGTTTGGGGTAATACAGGGCAGGCTGGGGTGGCACAAGGAAGGTTGGGGTAATACAGGGCAGGCTGGGGTGGCACAAGGCAGGTTGGGGTGGTACATGGTCCAAAAACGAAGAAAATTAATATAATTGAAGATCAGATGTGGCACTACATGTCTCAGCAGCAGGTAATAAGGTGTGTGAGTGAGGATCAGCAGTGGCACTACATGTCCCAGCACGCCTGATGGCAGGTTGCCCTGTGTTACATAGTTACATAGTTAGTTACATAGTTCGTCAGGTTGAAAAAAGACACAAGTCCATCCAGTTCAACCATAAAAAAATAAATAAAAAATATCGTACAATCCCATATACCCAATTCTATACCCACAGTTATTCCAGAGGAAGGCAAAAAAAACCAGTAGAGCATGATCCAATTTGCTACAGCAGGGGAAAAAATTCCTTCCTGATCCCCTGAAAGGCAATCGGATATTCCCCGGATCAACTTTACCTATAGATTTCAGTACCCAGTTATATTATGTACATTTAAGAAAGAATCCAGGCCCTTCTTAACCACTTGACAACTGGGCCCTTAAATCCCCTTAATAACCAGACCAATTTTCAGCTTTTGGTGCTCTCACATTTTGAATGACAATTACTCAGTCATGCAACACTGTACCCATATGAAATTTCCGTCCTTTTTTTCACACAAATAGAGCTTTTATTTGGTGGTATTTGATCACCTCTGCAGTTTTTATTTTTTTCGCTATAAATGAAAAAAGACCGAAAATTTTGTAAAAAAAATGCATTTTTCTTCATTTCTATTATAAAATTTTGCAAATAAGTAATTTTTTCTCATAAATTTGGCCAAAAATGTATACTGCTACATATATTTGGTAAAAATAACGCAAATTAGTGGATATTATTTAGTCTGGGTGAAAGTTATAGGGTCTACAAGCTATGGTGCTAATTACTGAAAATTGATCAATTTGATCACACCTGATGTACTGACAGCCTATCTCATTTCTTGAGACCCTAACAAGCTAGTAAAGTACAAATATCCCCCAAATGACACCTTTTTGGAAAGTAGACATTCCAAGGTAGTTAGTAAGAGGCATAGTTAGTTTTTTGAAGTTGTCATTTTTTCCCACAATTCTTTGCAAAATTAAGATTATTATTATTATTTATTTTTTTCACACCAAATTTTCATTATAACAGGTTATTTCTCTCACATGGCATGTACATTCCACAAATGACACCCCAAAATATATTCTGCTGCTCCCCCCGAGTATGGCGATACCACATGTGTGAGACTTTTATACAGCCTGCCCACATACAGAGGCCCAACAGTGAAGTAGCAACTTCAGGCGTTCTAGGAGCATAAATTGCACATCTAATCTCTCAACCACCTATTACACTTTTGAAGGCCCTGGAGCACCAGGACAATGGAAACGCCCACAAAGTGACCCCATTTTGGAAAGCTAACACCCCAATGTATAATCTATGAGGCATTATGAGTCTTTTGAACAGTTCATTTTTTTCCAGAAGTTTTTGGAAAATGTGGAAAAAAAATGAAAACGCAATTTTTTTTACACAAAGTTGTCCATTTATAGGATATTTCCAACACATATCATGTACACAGCAAAAATGACACCCCAAAATATATTCTGCTGCTCCTCCTGAGTATGGCAATACCATATGTGTGAGACTTTTATACAGCCTGGCCACATACAGAGGTCCAACACTGAAGTAGCAACTTCACGCGTTCTAGGAGCATAAATTACACATCTAATCTCTCAACCACCTATTACACTTTTGAAGGCCCTGGAGCACCAGAACAATGGAAACGCCCACAAAGTGACCCCATTTTGGAAAGCTAACACCCCAACGTATAATCTATGAGGCATAATAAATCTTTTGAATGGATCATTTTTTTCCAGAAGTTTTTGGAAAATGTGGAAAAAAAAATAAAACGCAATTTTTTTACACAAAGTTGTCCATTTATAGGATATTTCCAACACATAGAATGTACACAGCAAAAATGACACCCCAAAATATATTCTGCTGTTCCTCCTGAGTATGACGATACCACATGTGTGAGACTTTTATACAGCCTGGCCACATACAGAGGTCCAACACTGAAGTAGCAACTTCAGGCGTTCTAGGAGCATAAATTGCACATCTAATCTCTCAACCACCTATTACACTTTTGAAGGCCCTGGAGCACCAGGACAATGGAAACGCCCACAAAGTGACCCCATTTTGGAAAGCTAACACCCCAATGTATAATCTATGAGGCATTATGAGTCTTTTGAATGGATCATTTTTTTCCAGAAGTTTTTGGAAAATGTGGAAAAAAAATGAAAACGCAATTTTTTTTACACAAAGTTGTCCATTTATAGGATATTTCCAACACATATCATGTACACAGCAAAAATGACACCCCAAAGTATATTCTGCTGCTCCTCCTGAGTATGGCGATACCACATGTGTGAGACTTTTATACAGCCTGGCCACATACAGAGGTCCAACACTGAAGTAGCAACTTCACGCGTTCTAGGAGCATAAATTACACATCTAATCTCTCAACCACCTATTACACTTTTGAAGGCCCTGGAGCACCAGAACAATGGAAACGCCCACAAAGTGACCCCATTTTGGAAAGCTAACACCCCAACGTATAATCTATGAGGCATAATAAATCTTTTGAATGGATCATTTTTTTCCAGAAGTTTTTGGAAAATGTGGAAAAAAAATTAAAACGCAATTTTTTTACACAAAGTTGTCCATTTATAGGATATTTCCAACACATAGAATGTACACAGCAAAAATTACACCCCAAAATATATTCTGCTGTTCCTCCTGAGTATGACGATACCACATGTGTGAGACTTTTATACAGCCTGGCCACATACAGAGGTCCAACACTGAAGTAGCAACTTCAGGCGTTCTAGGAGCATAAATTGCACATCTAATCTCTCAACCACCTATTACACTTTTGAAGGCCCTGGAGCACCAGGACAATGGAAACGCCCACAAAGTGACCCCATTTTGGAAAGCTAACACCCCAATGTATAATCTATGAGGCATTATGAGTCTTTTGAACAGTTCATTTTTTTCCAGAAGTTTTTGGAAAATGTGGAAAAAAAATTAAAACGCAATTTTTTTTACACAAAGTTGTCCATTTATAGGATATTTCCAACACATATCATGTACACAGCAAAAATGACACCCCAAAATATATTCTGCTGCTCCTCCTGAGTATGGCGATACCACATGTGTGAGACTTTTATACAGCCTGTCCACATACAGAGGCCCAACACTGAAGTAGCAACTTCACGCGTTCTAGGAGCATAAATTACACATCTAATCTCTCAACCACCTATTACACTTTTGAAGGCCCTGGAGCACCAGAACAATCGAAAAGCCCACAAAGTGACCCCATTTTGGAAAGCTAACACCCCAACGTATAATCTATGAGGCATAATGAATCTTTTGAATGGATCATTTTTTCCAGAAGTTTTTGGAAAATGTGGAAAAAAAATTAAAACGCAATTTTTTTACACAAAGTTGTCCATTTATAGGATATTTCCAACACATAGCATGTACACAGCAAAAATGACACCCCAAAATATATTCTGCTGCTCCTCCTGAGTATGGCGATACCACATGTGTGAGACTTTTATACATGCTAGCCACATACAGAGGTCCAACACTGAAGTAGCAACTTCAGGCGTTCTAGGAGCATAAATTACACATCTAATCTCTCAACCACCTATTACACTTTTGAAGGCCCTGGAGCACCAGGACAATGGAAACGCCCACAAAGTGACCCCATTTTGGAAAGCTAACATCCCAACGTATAATCTATGAGGCATAATGAATCTTTTGAATGGATCATTTTTTTCCAGAAGTTTTTGGAAAATGTGGAAAAAAAATTAAAACGCAATTTTTTTACACAAAGTTGTCCATTTATAGGATATTTCCAACACATAGCATGTACACAGCAAAAATGACACCCCAAAATATATTCTGCTGCTCCTCCTGAGTATGGCGATACCACATGTGTGAGACTTTTATACATCCTGGCCACATACAGAGGTCCAACACTGAAGTAGCAACTTCAGGCGTTCTAGGGGCATAAATTACACATCTAATCTCTCAACCACCTATTACACTTTTGAAGGCCCTGGAGCACCAGGACAATGGAAACGCCCACAAAGTGACCCCATTTTGGAAAGCTAAGACCCCAACGTATAATCTATGAGGCATAATGAGTCTTTTGAAAGGTTAATTTTTTTCCAGAAGTTTTTCGAAAATGTGGAAAAAAAATGAAAACGCATTTTTTTTACACAAAGTTGTCCATTTATAAGATATTTTCAACACATAGCATGTACATAGCAAAAATGACACCCCAAAATATATTCTGCTACTCCTCCTGAATATGGCAATACCACATGTGTGAGCTTTTTTAACAGCCTGGCCACATTGAGGCCCAACATCCAAGAAGCACCATCAGGTGTTCTAGGGACATAAATTACACATCCAATTTCCTTACAATCTATCACATTTTTGAAGGCCCTTCATATTTCTAACACAGCATGTACATACCAAGAATTACACCCTAAAATACATTCTGCTGAGTAAACGGTAAAAAAAAGATTACCTGTGGTTTTAGTAGTGCAATTGTCCACAGGAGGAGAGCCCTGATCCAGGCAGCAGGCAGGGATGTGGTCAGCGACAGTGAATGGAATTGTCCAGGCAGCAGACAGGAATATTGTCCATAGTCACTACAGGCAGGAATACTGTCCATATACAGTCCAGGGTCAGTGCAAGTAGAGACATTGCCAGCAGTGCCATAATATTGGTCCTGGTAATAAGCAGGAACATGGTCCAAGTAGCAGGCCAGGAAAGAATGGGGACAGGGGTAGAGGCTTCTCCCACCCAAATCTCTTTGAAGCCTCCGAGTCTCCAGACCCTAATCCGGGAATGAGAAAACTAAAAAATAGTTTTCTTCATCCAGAAAAACAATTCTGGAGCCCCGCACATATGTGAGACCCCTGTGTTCCCACTAGCATAGCAGGGTAAAAGATCAATCCAAGAGGCAGACAAAAAACGTGGTCAAACAATCCAGGGTGTCATGTACCTGGGTGTATTTGAACTGGGATCTTCCTGGTCCCAAAGCTGCAGCCTTACCTGTTGCGCTACTGAGCAGATCTGGACTTTTGGAAATGTCCTCTCAGTGTTAAACATTACCTTGGACTCACTAGCCCCACCTGCTGCCAGCTGTGGACAATTTTCAATCAAAGCAGCCCTTAAAAAGGAAGTGATGCTATCTCTCAGCGCCCGTTTGTGTGGAATAGCTCCCTGGGTGTTGTGACTGCTTTTTGATCCTGATTTTCGTGTTGAACTTCTGCCTGAATTCCTGACTACTCTCCAGCCTGCTGATTTTGTACTTCACTGCCAGCTTGTGTATGACCTTTGCCTGCCTGACCACTCTCTGGATTTCGATCGTGTACCATTTTGCCTGATCTGTTGCCAACCTAATCTGCCTGACTACGTTTTCGCCTGAATCCTCAGCACACAAGTTCCACTTCGGACACTACCTATCACAGGTACCTTACATTACAAACGGGCCACAATGACAGTGGACCCTGCTGAGATTGTTAAGGCCATTTCACGTCAGGGACAATTGATTGGAGCTCATGAACAGCATCTTTCTTCCCTGGACGCCAAGTTAGATGAACTTTGTACTATGCTTAAATCTTGTTTGCCTGCTTCCTCTGCAACGGTCCAGACTCTGGATCCTACTCCTGCTACGGTCCAACCCACCTCTTCTGTACCACCCAAACTTCCTATGCCTGACAAATTTGGTGGTGATACTGAGGACTGCAGAGGCTTTTTAAATGTTTGCCGTTTGCATTTCCGCAACAACCCTGGGACCTTTAGCACTTCTTCTGCCAAAGTGACTTTTGTAATTTCCTTGTTAAAGGGGAAGGCCCTGGCCTGGGTCTCTCCTTATCTGGAACGCAATGATCCTGTGCTGCAAGACGCTGACAAATTTCTGGCTTCTCTCCAGACTGTATTTGACAAGCCAGATAGAGCTTCTGCAGCTGAGTACTCACTCTTGGACATGCAACAAGGCACCAGGTCTGTGACACAATATGCTATTGAGTTTCGTACCCTTGCTGCTGAGACTACTTGGGACTCAAGGGCATTACGTGCAGCCTTCCGAAAAGGTCTTGCAGATCGCATCAAAGACGAATTAGTCTATAAGGATTCCCCAGAAGACCTAGAGAAATTCATAGAGCTCTGTGTTCGTCTGGATGTCCGGTATCATGAAAGGTGCCAAGAGAGACTTAGAACTCGCAAGTTTCCTCGGCCAGTCTACCGTTTGGCCCCTAACTTCCAAACACCACCTCAGCCAGAACCTGAAATCTCAGTTGAACCCCAGACACCTGTGGAACCCATGGATGTAAGCCGTCTCCACCTAACTAAGTCTGAGAAACAAAGGAGGCGTGCATTGGGCCTATGCCTATACTGTGGACTTAAAGGACATTTATTATCTGTCTGCCCTTCCCGTCCAGTAAAAGGCAGGGTCTAACCAGTGTTGGAGGAGCTGGCTTAGACCTTACAGGTATATCCTCCAAGACCAAGATTACCATTCCTGCAATTTTCCATTTACCCTCTAAACTTGTCTCCTGTGAGGCTTTTGTGGATTCTGGAGCTGCTGGCATATTCTTGGACTACACTTTTGCTAAAAAAAATAATATCCCATTTGTTCCAAAATCTAGACCCCTGAACATTACCACCGTGAATGGACAACCCTTGGGAGATGGCATTGTAAAATTTGAGACTATAACAATCACCCTTCAGGTAGGCGTACTCCACAAAGAGGAAGTTGTCTTGTCTCTTATTGATTCTCCACTTCTGCCTGTTATCCTTGGTTACCCATGGTTACAACAACATAACCCTTCTTTTGATTGGGAAAATGGAGAACTAACCTCTTGGGGGTCGTTCTGTCATTCAAACTGTTTGTCTCAACCCAAAAGACTTCCTGCTTGTATGTTGGCTTCCGTGGCCGTCCCACCTACCTTGCCTCATGAATACCATGTGTTTGCAGACGTATTTTGCAAGCAAAAGGCAGAGGTTTTACCTCCACATCGTTCTTTTGACTGTGCAATTAAATTGATTCCTGGAGCACCTCTTCCCAAAGGAAGAACCTATCCCCTGTCTTTGCCTGAACAAAAATCCATGGAGGAATACGTAAAAGACAACTTGGAAAGAGGTTTTATCTGACCCTCTTCTTCTCCAGTAGGGGCAGGTTTTTTCTTTGTTGAAAAAAAAGATGGGGGTCTTCGACCATGCATAGACTATCGAGGGTTAAATCAAATCACTGTAAAAGACTCCTACCCTTTGCCTCTCATTCTTGAACTGTTTGATGTACTTAAGGGGGCTGTTATCTTCTCCAAGCTAGACCTACGAGGGGCTTATAATCTAATTCAAATTAAAGACGGGGACGAGTGCAAGACAGCATTCAACACTCGTAATGGACATTTTGAATATCTGGTTATGCCATTTGGGTTGTGTAACGCCCCTGCTGTCTTCCAACGTTTCATGAATGACATTTTTCATGATTTCAGCAACAGTTTTGTGATCATCTTGTCATAGAAATCCTGTCAGCTACAGGATTCCTGGACTTCCTGATTCCGAATCTCGGGCACGTCCACGCGCGCGGGCACGCGCACGTACGATGGCGGGCACGTGCGCGCGCACGCGCTTAGCGGGGGCGCGCGCACGCTCCGCAAAGCGCGCCAGAAGAGCTATTTAAACATGCCTGTGACAGACAGTCCCTGCTGTCTGCTCTACAGCGTGTAGTACCCAAAGAGACCTGATTCGTGTATTTACCTGCATCCGACCCGGCTTGCCTTGACCCTTCCAGTTTCCTGCCTGCCTCTGACCCCCGGCTTTGTTTGACCAATCTTCTGCCTGATCCTCCAGTACCTTGCCGCCAGCCAATACTACCGACCCGGCTTGTCCGACCAATCTCTCCAGTTGCTGTGTCCTGGTTCCAGTCCAGTCAGCCTCATCAGTTCCAGTCCAGCTGCTTGTTCCTAGTTCCAGTCCAGCTGCTTGTTCCTGGTTCCAGTCCAGTTGCTGTATCCTGGTTCCAGTCCAGCCAGTCTCTTCAGTTCCAGTCCAGTTGCTGTGTTCCTGGTTCCGGTTCAGCCTGCCATACTTCCTGGGTGCCTGGATCCGTCCCAGTCTTCAGACTCTACTCTACCTTGATCCATCCTGCCAGGCACTCGTACCCCTTCTACCTCCGTGCCTCCTGTCTTCAGTACCAGGGGCCGCCGGTGGAAGCCGTAAGAGAGGCCTCCCTCTGCAGATCCGGGCTCGTCACCGTCAGGTACGTGACAGTAGCAGACAGCCATGTCTGAGCCCGGGCAGGGAGCCTCACCTATGGAGGAACTCTGTCGGCACCTGGCAGGTTTGTCTGAAGCAGTCAAGAGTCTTCAACAAGGATACACCCGCTTGGAAGAACAAGTGCGGGTCCTCACCAATCCCTCTGCCATCCAAGAGGGGCCCCACGCCTCTGCTTCCACAGCCGGAACAAGTTCCTCACCCACAGTGGTCATGCTTCCTCCTGAACCTAAGGTTCCTACACCCGAAAGATTTTCCGGGGATCGGAGCAAGTTTAGGGCCTTCCGGAATTCGTGTGAACTGTATTTTGCCCTACAGCCCCGTACCTTTTCTCTAGAGGCCACCAAGGTGGGCTTTGTGGTCTCTTTGCTCGCTGGAGACCCTCAGAGCTGGGCCCACCGTCTCTTTGAACAGAAGGATGTATCACTAAACAACCTCGCTGCTTTTTTCGATGCCCTGGCCCAGCTATACGAAGATCCCCAACTCTCAGTAACCGCAGAAGCCGCCTTGCGTTCCCTTCAACAAGGACGCAGACCAGCGGAGGACTATGTGGCAGAATTCAGGCGGTGGAGTGCGGATACCAATTGGAATGATGCCGCCCTCCGCCATCAGTTTCGCTTAGGACTTTCCGATTCCTTGAAGGACGAGCTAGCTAGAGTTGGTGTACCACAGACACTCAACCTGTTGATTGATCTAACCATCCAGATTGACCGACGTCTGAGGGAACGGAGGGCTGAGAGGACCACTGGCTTCTCCCGCCCAACCTGGATGCTTCCTCGGGCTCCTAGTCACCTGTACTCGGCTCCCGCTACACCTCCAACTCCCACATCTGACACGCCTGAACCAATGCAGCTCGGGCTCCTTTGTCCATCCCTCGCTCCTGAGGAACGCCAGCGCCGCCGAATAAATAATCTGTGCCTGTACTGCGGGGACTCCGGACATTTCGTTAGAACCTGTCCCCTGAAGCTTCGTAAGTTTCTTTCAGTTTCTTCTAACATGACTAACCTACAAGCCAAAACCACATCTCACCTTGCCCTCTCTGTTTCATTACAGCTCCCAGGAAGGACTTTGCAAGTACCCGCCATTATTGATTCCGGAGCATGCAGCTGCTTTATGGACTCAGCCTTTGCCATTAAACACCAAATTCCCCTTCGTACCAAGACCCACGGACTTCGTGTCCATCTGGCTGATGGTTCCGTCATTAAGTCCGGACCTGTGACCCAGGAGACCACTCCTATACCCGCTACCATCTTTACCACCTCTGGAACCCACCAAGAATGCTTGTGTCTGGACATCATCTCTTCCCCGTTGTTTCCCTTGATCCTTGGTATGCCTTGGTTACAAGCCCACAATCCCACTATCAACTGGACTACGGGAATAGTTGCCTTTCCTTCTTCCTATTGCCAACAGTCCTGTGGCTCATATAAACCTCCTGGGCCGGCCTCGTTACTATGCATTGACACCGAAGATGGCACCCGTCAATCCATCCCAGAAGTTTACCACGACTTTCTTGACGTATTTAGTAAACAAAAGGCAGAGACTCTACCACCCCATCGGGCCTACGATTGCCCCATCGACCTTTTTCCTGGAGCAAAGATTCCGTTCGGTAGAGTCTTCCCTTTAACGGAGGTGGAACAAGGGGCTTTAAAAAATTATGTTGATGAGAACTTGCAAAAAGGGTTCATCCGCCCTTCCACATCCCCAGCAGGCGCAGGCATCTTTTTTGTAGAGAAAAAGGACCACACCCTTCGACCTTGTGTGGATTACCGGGAATTGAATAAAATTACAGTAAAAAATCGCTACCCTCTCCCCCTGGTACCAGAGTTATTTCAGAGACTAGGTACTGCCACCATCTTTACCAAACTTGACCTCCGCGGAGCCTACAACTTGATCCGTATCAAAGAAGGTGACGAATGGAAGACCGCCTTCCGTACCCGGTATGGACATTTTGAGTACTTGGTAATGCCATTCGGGTTGTGTAACGCCCCTGCCACTTTCCAGTATTTTATCAACGATGTTCTACGGGACTTCCTAGACCTCTTTGTTATTGTTTATCTTGATGATATCTTAATTTTTTCTTCCTCCCTTGATTCTCATCGCAGACATGTCAAGAATGTGTTGGGTCGGCTCCGCCAGCATGGCCTGTATGCGAAGGCCGAAAAATGCGAGTTCGAGCAAGAGAGTATATCATTTCTGGGGTTAATCATTTCCAGCGAGGGCATCAAGATGGATCCTCAAAAGATTACCGCAATCCTGGACTGGCCAGAACCGGTGGACAAGAAGGGAATCCAACGTTTCGTTGGATTCGCCAACTTCTACCGCAAGTTCATCAGGGGGTTTTCAGCTATTATCGCACCCATTACTCAACTCACCAAGCAAGGAACACGTTTTCACTGGTCTCCTGAAGCCCAAGAAGCTTTTGAACGCCTGAAGGCCCTATTTACCTCAGCCTCTATCTTGAAACACCCAGACTCCTCACTACCATTCGTACTTGAAGTAGACGCCTCCGAAATAGCGGTAGGAGCAATACTGTCCCAAAGACAGGGAGTCAAAGCCTTGCTCCACCCAGTAGCCTTCTTCTCCCGCAAGCTTTCTGCAGCAGAGAGGAACTACGACGTGGGGGATCGGGAGCTACTAGCGATCAAGTCTGCACTAGAAGAATGGCGGTACCTGCTGGAGGGCGCGGCTCATCCGATCCTAATATTCACTGACCACAAGAACCTGGAGTACCTGAAAGCCGCGAGAAGATTGAATCCACGGCAAGCCAGGTGGGCACTCTTCTTCTCCCGGTTCTCTTTTCATGTTACTTATCGTCCTGGGGCCAAGAATATTAAGCCTGACGCCCTGTCTCGGATGTTCCATAAGTCCAAGGAGACTTCTCCGCCTGATACCATCCTTGCCCCCGGAAATTTCCTTCTTCTACAGGAGAACCTGTTCACTCAAATCAAACAAGCTTCCACCGGGCAGAGACAGTTCTCCGAGCCGGAATTGCAGGTTAAGGATGGACTATTGTGGTACCAAGACAGAATCTACGTACCTGAGAAACTAAGAGTAACCGCATTAGAACTCTGCCACGACCACGCCCTGGCCGGGCATTTTGGCGTTGCCAAGACCACTGACCTGGTACAGCGCACCTTCTGGTGGCCTCGAGTACGTGAAGACTGTAGGAGGTTTGTAGATTCTTGTACAACTTGTACCCGAAACAAGGGTTCCAGATCCAAGGCCTGGGGACTACTAAAACCCTTACCCGTTCCAGATAGGCCCTGGAGAATGTTGTCCATCGACTTCATTGTCGAGTTACCCCCGGCCGAGAACCATTCCACCATCTTCGTTATTGTGGACCGTCTGTCCAAGATGGCACACTTCATCCCTATGAAAGGGACTCCCTCCGCTCCTGAAACCGCACAGGTATTCATCAGAGAAATAGTCAGACTCCACGGGGTACCAGCCAATATTGTTTCCGATCGTGGGGTTCAATTTACCTCTCGATTCTGGAGATCCCTTTGCAAAACCTTGAAAATCGAATTATCGTTTTCCTCTGCTTACCATCCACAGACCAACGGACAGACGGAGAGAACGAATCAGACGCTCGAGCAATACCTGCGATGCTTCTCCTCTTTTGCTCAGGACAACTGGGTTTCCCTACTTCCGTTGGCCGAGTTTGCGTATAACAATTCCATCCACTCCGCTACCTGCCAGACTCCTTTCTTTGAAAACTATGGTTTTCATCCTACTTTTCTGCCTAACTCCCTTCCTGAGTGTCCCGTACCTGCAGTCCAGGAAAAGTTAAATTTTTTCTCGGTCAATAACCAGCTTTTACAAGAGACCATGACCAAGACTCAAGAACGCAACAAGACAATTTATGACAAGAAGAGACGGGGTGAATTAGTGTTGGTACCCGGCGACCAAGTATGGCTATCTACCACAAACCTAAGAATGGCATGCCCTTCTAAAAAACTGGGCCCCAAATTTTTAGGTCCATTCCCTGTTAAGAGGAAAATTAATGAAGTAGCTTATGAATTGGAACTTCCTGACTCTCTTAGAATCCATCCAGTTTTTCATGTCTCTCTCCTAAAACCCACAGTCTCTAATCCGTTTCCAGATCGGAAGCCGGATCACCCTGATCCGATCATTATTGACGGTGAGCAGGAATTCGAAGTAGAAGCTATCATGGACTTCAGGAGAAGAAATAACCAGAACCAATTCCTAATTAAATGGAAGGGCTACGGACCCGAGGAAAACTCATGGGAACCCGAGGAGAATATCCATGCCAGGAGTTTGATACAGGCTTTCAAAAGGACTCACCCTGGAAGGTTCACCCGGCTGGGCATCCGGAGGCTGCCCCTTGGGGGGGGGGCAATGTCATAGAAATCCTGTCAGCTACAGGATTCCTGGACTTCCTGATTCCGAATCTCGGGCACGTCCACGCGCGCGGGCACGCGCGCGCGCGATGGCGGGCACGTGCGCGCGCACGCGCTTAGCGGGGGCGCGCGCACGCTCCGCAAAGCGCGCCAGAAGAGCTATTTAAACATGCCTGTGACAGACAGTCCCTGCTGTCTGCTCTACAGCGTGTAGTACCCAAAGAGACCTGATTCGTGTATTTACCTGCATCCGACCCGGCTTGCCTTGACCCTTCCAGTTTCCTGCCTGCCTCTGACCCCCGGCTTTGTTTGACCAATCTTCTGCCTGATCCTCCAGTACCTTGCCGCCAGCCAATACTACCGACCCGGCTTGTCCGACCAATCTCTCCAGTTGCTGTGTCCTGGTTCCAGTCCAGTCAGCCTCATCAGTTCCAGTCCAGCTGCTTGTTCCTAGTTCCAGTCCAGCTGCTTGTTCCTGGTTCCAGTCCAGTTGCTGTATCCTGGTTCCAGTCCAGCCAGTCTCTTCAGTTCCAGTCCAGTTGCTGTGTTCCTGGTTCCGGTTCAGCCTGCCATACTTCCTGGGTGCCTGGATCCGTCCCAGTCTTCAGACTCTACTCTACCTTGATCCAGCCTGCCAGGCACTCGTACCCCTTCTACCTCCGTGCCTCCTGTCTTCAGTACCAGGGGCCGCCGGTGGAAGCCGTAAGAGAGGCCTCCCTCTGCAGATCCGGGCTCGTCACCGTCAGGTACGTGACACATCTACTTGGACGACATTTTAATCTTTTCCAAGACTCATCTAGAGCACATCTCGCATGTAAAGTAGGTATTGCAACGACTGAGAGAAAACCATCTTTACGCGAAGATTGAGAAATGCAGTTTCCATCAAAGCCGTATTCCTTTCCTTGGATACATTATAAGTGCTGCCGGTTTCCAAATGGACCCTCAAAAACTTTCCGCTGTCTTGCAATGGCCCCAACCGACCACTTTAAGAGGGCTCCAAAGCTTTCTAGGGTTCGCAAATTACTACAGACGCTTCATCAAAGGTTTTGCCTCCATTGCGGCCCCCCTTACTGCTATGACTAAGAAAGGTACAAATTGCAAGGTATGGTCCTCAGAAGCAGAATCGGCTTTCCAGCAATTAAAAGACATGTTCAGCAAAGCTCCAATTCTTCAGCATCCAAATCCCGATCTCCAGTACATAGTTGAGGTTGATGCCTCTGAGGTAGGAGCAGGTGCCGTGCTCTCCCAGAGACAGCCTAAGTCTGGTAGAATCCATCCAGTAGCATTTTTTTCCAGAAAGTTTTCTCCAGCGGAGATGAATTACGATGTTGGGAATCGAGAACTACTGGCCATCAAATTGGCATTGTCTGAATGGCGACATCTTCTGGAAGGGGCTCCCAAACCTTTTTCTATCCTCACTGACCATAAAAACCTACTGTACCTTCAGACTGCAAGACGTTTGAACTCACGTCAGGCTCGATGGGCTCTGTTTTTCTCCCGTTTTAATTTTGTTCTTTCTTATGTTCCTGGGCATAAAAACAAGAAAGCCGATGCTCTTTCCAGACAGTTTGCTACCTCTGAAGAAGACCAACCTACCGAGCAGTATATAATCCCACCTCACAAAATTGTCGCACAGATCTCTACGGCTCTTTCCCAACAGTTACAAGAAACCCAGAATTGTGTTCCCCAAGGCTTGAAGATACCACCAGGTCGCCTGTTCGTAGCCCCTAGCCTCAGAAAACCTGTACTCCTCTGGGCACATGATGGTGTTTTATCTGGTCATCCTGGTGTCACCATCACTCTTAAGACCTTGCAGCGTCATGTCTGGTGGCCTCATATGAAAAGGGATGTTACTGACTATGTGGCTGCCTGCCCAACTTGTGCTGCTAATAAAGTACCCCGTACATTGCCTACTGGACTGTTACAACCACTTTCAGCACCTCGTCAGCCTTGGACCCATTTGACTATGGACTTCATTACAGACTTACCCAAGTCCGAGGGCATGACTGCTATATGGGTCATAGTGGATCGCTTTTCAAAAATGTCTCATTTTGTGCCGCTCCCGGGATTACCTACAGCGGAAGCACTGTCTACTCTCTTCCTTTCCCATATTGTGAGATATCATGGCATACCTACCAATGTCGTCTCAGACCGCGGATCCCAGTTTGTTTCCCGATTCTGGAGAGCGTTCTGCAAGAAACTGGGAGTAACGCTTTCACTCTCTACCTCACATCACCCTCAAACAGATGGTCAAACCGAACGCATGAACCAGACCCTAGAAACCTATCTTCGACATTATGTCAATGCCTTACACTCCAACTGGTCTGAGTATTTGCCTTTAGCTGAGTTCGCCATTAATTCCCGTTGGCACAGTGCTCTTCATACCACACCATTCTACGCAGCCCTAGGCTATCACCCTCAGACTTTTCCCCTACTTCAGCCTTCTTCTGGTGTACCAGCAGCAGATCAGCGGGTTAAAAATATTCTGCTACATTGGAAAAAGATTCGCTTTTTACTACGGAAGTCAGCAGGCAAGTATGCACTTTTTTCCAACAAAAGAAGACGCCATATACCTCCACATGTGGTGGGGGACAGAGTTTGGCTATCAACCAAATATGTGAGACTGAAACAACCTTCTACCAAATTGGGCCCTCGATTCATTGGTCCTTACAGAATTATTGCTCGAGTCGGGCCAGTCTCCTATCGGTTGAAATTACCCTCCTCTCTCCGGATTCATCCTGTGTTCCACGTTTCCCTCCTCAAAAAAGCAATTTTCAATCGCTACTCCAGAACGCAACAGCTACCTCCTCCTGTTCTTGTTGATGGACAAAATGAGTTTGAAGTCTCCAAGATTCTTGATTCTAGAAGACAGGGTCGTGGCCTTCGGTATCTGGTTCATTGGAAGGGATATCCTGTCACAGACCGTTCCTGGGTTCCAGCCAAAGATCTGCATGCCCCTTCTCTTATTCGAGACTTCCATGCCTCCTTTCCCACGAAGCCCCGCTAGGCCCCCGGAAGGGTCCACTGGGGAGGGGGCCCTGTCATGTACCTGGGTGTATTTGAACCGGGATCTTCCTGGTCCCAAAGCTGCAGCCTTACCTGTTGCGCTACTGAGCAGATCTGGACTTTTGGAAATGTCCTCTCAGTGTTAAACATTACCTTGGACTCACTAGCCCCACCTGCTGCCAGCTGTGGACAATTTTCAATCAAAGCAGCCCTTAAAAAGGAAGTGATGCTATCTCTCAGCGCCCGTTTGTGTGGAATAGCTCCCTGGGTGTTGTGACTGCTTTTTGATCCTGATTTTCGTGTTGAACTTCTGCCTGAATTCCTGACTACTCTCCAGCCTGCTGATTTTGTACTTCACTGCCAGCTCGTGTATGACCTTTGCCTGCCTGACCACTCTCTGGATTTCGATCATGTACCATTTTGCCTGATCTGTTGCCAACCTAATCTGCCTGACTACGTTTTCGCCTGAATCCTCAGCACACAAGTTCCACTTCGGACACTACCTATCACAGGTACCTTACACAGGGTCAGTTCCAGAGCAGGCAGAGGTAGGTACAGTTAAGCGTTAGGCAGAAGAGTGGTCGTATAACAGGCCAGGGTCAGTTCCGGAGAAAGCAGAGGTAGGTACAGTTTAGCGTTAGGCAGAAGAGTGGTTGTATAACAGGCCAGGGTCAGTTCCGGAGAAAGCAGAGGTATGTTTAGCGTTAGGCAAAAGCGTGGTCGTATAACAGTCCAAGGTCGGTTCCGGAGAAGGCAGAGGTATGTACAGTTCAGTGCAGTGGCATAAGGGGTGTGGAGGAAAATGACAGGAATCGAAAATTGCATTTACCATACTTCCCTAATAGTGTAGAAACGGATGGTAACGGCGGAAACATTCGCCTATACAGAGGCCTGGTTGGGAGGGACAATCGGGACAATAATACACGGTGTCTCTTCGAATTCCTCCTCTGGAGCACACCCGACATCTCTTCTGACGTCTGTAGCCTGTTTCACGGGGGACGGCTTTCTCAGGGAAGTGGCGCTCGTGGAGTCTGCTCACGGAATCAGAGCGAATATTTTCTGGTGGGCTTTCAGGGTACAAAAGGGCGGAGATAACTTCTTCTTGGTAGAGTAGATAGGATACGGGGTTCTCTGTTGATTTTTTTTGTAAATAACATAAGTGTTATACATGGCCAAACTAAAAAAATAAAGGGACACTTTCTTATACCAGTGGCGGGATTTTCTTGTGGGAAGATAGGGTTCAATCATCTGATCGTTGAGGTCCACTCCCCCCCATAAACAAATTATAATCGTAGACACAAGCTGGTTTCTGGATTGTGCCGTTTCTTTTGGGGACTTCTTTAGGTGTCGTTGTGGATTGAAGTGAGCATGTGGACGTTTCGTTTGTCCCTCCACCTGACAGCCAATATCTCCTGGTTCCTCAATGATGCCGTCTCCCCTCGTCGTAGCTTCTCATTGACGAGTTTTTGTGGGAAGCCTTTTCTATTGGGTCTTACTGTGCCACATGCTGGGGTGTCCCTCCGGTAAAGATTGCGCAACAGGGGCAAGCTGGTATAAAAATTATCCACATAAAGGTGGTATCCCTTTCCAAGGAGTGGATAGATAAGCTCCCAGACCACTTTTCCACTGACTCCGATGTACTCTGGGCATTCAGGGGGATGCAGTTGGGAGTCCTTCCCTTCGTACACCAGGAAGGCGTAGATGTACCCCGTAGCTCGGTCACATAGCTTGTACATTTTAACACCATATCGGCCCTTTTGCTGGGGATAAACTGTTTAATGCACAGCCTGCCTGAGAATTTTATAAGGGACTCATCCACGGAGATATTCTGTTCAGGGATATACAACTGGGAAAAATTTTCAGAGAAAAAATTTAGGAGTGGCCGAATTTTATATAGTTTGTCAAAAGCTGGGTCATTTCGGGGAGGGCACTGGGTGTTGTCATTAAAGTGGAGGAACCGCATAATCATTAGGTATCGGGATCTTGGCATAATGGATGAGAAGAGTGGCATGTGGTGGATGGGTTTGGTAGACCAGTAGGAGTACAGTTGTTTTTTTTTTGAGAGTCCCATAGTAAAAGTTAGGCCTAGGAAAATTTTGAATTCCTCTACGGTAAGTTCTCTCCACTCAAAGGGACGGGCGTAACTAGACCCAGGGTTGCTTACGATGTACTGCTGTGCGTAGAGGTTGCACTGGGCCACAATGGAGGATAGTAAGTCTTCGGTGAATACTAAATGAAAAAAATCGAGCATGGAAAAACCATCGGTGTTCACCTGGACACCTGGCTGGGCGGTGAAAGGTGGGATATTTGCTGCTCCGGAATTAGGGGGAAGCCACAGGGGGTTTTGAAGGCCATAGGGAAGGCTGGCATGGCCCCTATCCCTTTGGGGCTGAGATGACACCCTACTGGTGCCTGGCCTTTGTTGCAGTGGCACTGCGCTTGGGGTGGACGGCACTGCGCTTGGGGTGGACGGCACTGCGCTTGGGGTGGACGGCACTGCGCTTGGGGTGGACGGCACTGCGCTTGGGGTGGACGGCACTGCGCTTGGGGTGGACGGCACTGCGCTTGAGGTGGACGGCACTGCGCTTGAGGTGGATGGCACTGTGCTGCTGGTAGTAGGCCACTTCCCCACGCCAGAACCCCTTGTTTTCACGGGCACACATTCCTCTTCTGATTATGTATCAGACCCACTGTCTGTAATGGGTTCATAGGCCGAATCCGAATCGGTCTGAGACTCCTCGCTGCTCTCATCGGTCATGATTAGACGCTGGTAGGCCTCCTCACAAGTAAAGAATTTTTTTGCCATGCTGGTGGCTGGTGAAGCTGCACTGCAGAGCACTGTGGTGGCACTGGTGGGCACAGGCGGCACTGATGTGGCACAGGTAGCACTGGTGTGCACTGTAGTGGCACTGGTGTGGCTCTGGTGGCACTGATTAGCACACAGGCGGCACTGGTGGGCACAGGCGGCACTGGTGGGCACAGGCGGCACTGATGTGGCGCTGATGGGCACAGGTGGCACTGATGGGCACAGGTGGCACTGATGGGCACAGGTGTGGCTCTGGTGTGCACTGGTGGGCACAGGCGGCACTGATGTGGCACTGCAGTGGCGCTGATGGGCACAGGTGGCACTGATGGGCACAGGTGTGGCTCTGGTGTGGCTCTGGTGTGGCACTGGTGGGCACAGGCGGCACTGGTGTGCACAGGCGGCACTGATGTGGCGCTGATGGGCACAGGTGGCACTGGGCACAGGTGGAACTGGTGGCTCTGGTGTGCACTGGTGTGGCTCTGGTGTGGCTCTGGTGGCACTGGTGGGCACAGGCGGCACTGGTGGGCACAGGCGGCACTGATGTGGCACTGCAGTGGCGCAGATGAGCACTGATGGGCACAGGTGGCACTGGTGTGGCACAGGTGGCACAGATGTGGCACAGATGTGGCACAGATGGCACAGATGTGGCACAGATGGCACTTTGGAAAACTTTGGGGCACAGCTGGGCACAGGAAAAATCAAGATTGACTCACTGTGCGGCACTGTGTGGCAGTAATGTCTCTCCTCTCCTCTCACGCTGCATCGGTGTGAGGAGAGGAGAGAGATGAACTTGTCCTGACCCCAGTTTGTTTACATTGTGATCGCGCCGTCATTGGACGGCGCAATCACATGGTAAAAGGCCGCTGTCATTGGCCATTTACCTCGATCTGTGTTGCTACGGGTCCGGTGGACCCGGCGAACACAGTCGTTTGCGGGCGCGCGCAGGAACGATTCTAAGGGAGGACGTTATATAACGTCCTCCCAGAGTTAAGCAACCACCTTGTCGCCGTTATTCGGCGGCAGGTGGTTGTGAAGTGGTTAAAGCAATCTACTGAGCTGGCCAGAACCACCTCTGCAAGGAGTCTATTCCACATTTTCACAGCTCTTATGCGGCGTACACACGATCGTTTTTCATGCCGTTAAAAATGCCATTTTTTAAAATGGCCATTAAAACCGATCGTGTGTATGCTCCAGAGCATTTTTAACGGCGTGAAAAACGGGCATTAAAAATTTCGAACATGCTCTATTTTTTCACGTCGTTTTTCATGTTGTTTTTTTTAACGACGTGAAAAACGATAGTGTGTATGCTTTTACGAGGGGGAAAAAACGCGCATGCTCAGAATCAAGTATGAGACGGGAGCGCTCGTTCTGGTAAAACTAGCGTTCGTAATGGAGATAGCACATTCGTCACGCTGTAACGGACTGAAAAGCACGAGGCTGAAAAGCGCGAATCGCCGCTCAACAAAGTTTACTAACATGAAGGGTGGCGCCATTCGAATGGAAATTCCCCTTTATAGTGCCGTCGTACGTGTTGTACGTCACTGCGCTTTGCTCGAGCGTTTTTTTTTAATGATCGTGTGGATGCAAGACAGGCTTGAGAGGAAACATGAAAAAAAACTACGAGAAAAACGTCGGTTAAAAAAAATGGCATGAAAAACAATCGTGTGTACGCCGCATTACTGTGAAGAAACCTTTCCGTATTTGGAGGTGAAATCTCTTTTCCTCTAGACGCAAAGAGTGCCCCCTTTGTTGTGACCGTAAAGTGAATAACTCAACACCAAGTTCACTATATGAACCCCTTATATATGTGTACATGTTGATCATATCCCCCCTTAATCTCCTCTTCTCAAGAGTGAATAAATTCAGCTCCTCTAATCTTTCCTCATAGCTGAGCTCCTCCATGCCTCTTATCAGTTTGGTTGCCCTTCTCTGCACTTTCTCCAGTTCCCCAATATCCTTTTTGAGAACTGGGGCCCAAAACTGAACTGCATATTCCAGATGAGGTCTTACTAATGATTTGAACAGGGGCAAAATGATATCTCTCTCTCTGGAGACCATACCTCTCTTAATACAAGAAAGGACTTTGCTCGCTTTGGAAACCGCCGCTTGGCATTGCATGCCATTATTGAGCTTATGATCTACCAAAACCCCCAGATCCTTTTCCACTACGGATCCCCCTAGTTGTACTCCCCCTAGTATGTATGATGCATTCATATTCTTAGCCCCCAAGTGCATAACTTTACATTCATCAACATTAACCACTTGACCACTGGGCACTTAAACCCCCTTAATAACCAGACCAATTTTCAGCTTTCGGTGCTCTCACATTTTGAATGACAATTACTCAGTCATACAACACTGTACCCATATGAATTTTTTGTCCTTTTTTTCACACAAATAGAGCTTTCTTTTGGTGGTATTTAATCACTGTTGGGTTTTTTATTTTTTGCGCTATAAGAGAAAAAAGACTGAAAATTCTGTAAAAAAAAAGATTTTTTTTCGTTTCCGTTATAAAATTTTGCAAATTACTATTTTTTCTTCATAAATTTTGGCCAAAATGTATACTGCTACATATCTTTGGTAAAAATAAGTACAAATTGGTGCATATTATTTGGTCTTTGTGAAAGTTATAGAGTCCACAAGCTATGGTGCCAATATCTGAAAATTGATCACACCTGAAGTACTGACGGCCTATCTCATTTCTTGAGACCCTAACATGCCAGAAAAGTACAAATACCCCCCAAATGACCCCTTTTTGGAAAGAAGACATTCCAAGGTATTCTGAAAGAGGCATTGTGAGTTTTTTGAAGTTGTCATTTTTTCCCACAATTCTTTGCAAAATCAAGATTTTTTTTTCTCTTTTTTTTTTTTCACAAAATTGTCATATTAGCAGGTTATTTCTCACACACAGCATATGCATACCACAAATTACACCCCAAAACACATTCTGCTATTCCTCCCGAGTATGGCGATACCACATGTGTGAGACTTTTACACAGCGTGGCCACATACAGAGGCCCAACATGCAGGGAGCCCCTTCAGGCGTTCTGGAGCACCGAGGCCAATTCTGACATTTCTCTCCTACATGTAAAAATCATCATTTATTTGCTATAAAATTACATAGAACCCCAAAACATTATATATGTTTTTTTAGCAAAGACCTTAGAGAATATAATTGTGGTTGTTGCAACTTTTTATCTCGCACGATATTTGCGCAGCAATTTTTTTAACGCGTTTTTTACGGAAAAAAAATGTTTTGTGCTTAAAAAAAAACAGTAAAGTTAGCCCAATGTTTTTGCATAATGTGAAAGATGAAGTTACGCCTAGTAAATAGATACCTAACATGTCACCCTTAAAAATTGCACACGCTCGTGGAATGGCGCCAAACTTCGCTACTTAAAAATCCCCATAGGCGACGCTTTAAATATTTTTACTGGTTACATGTTTTGAGTTACAGAGGAGGTCTAGGGCCAAAATGATTGCTCTCGCGCTAACGTTCGCAGAGATACCTCACATGTGTGGTTTGAAAACCGTTTTCATATGTGGGCGGGACTTACGTATGCGTTCGCTTCTGTATGAGAGCTCACGGGGACAGGGGCGCTTTAAACATTTTTTTTTTTTTTTATTGTTCATTTTACTTTATTTATTTTAGTTTGACATGTTTTTCCACCCCAAAATTTTTTTTGATCACTTTTATACCTATTACAAGGAACGTAAACATCCCTTGTAATAGGAATATGGCATGACAGGTCCTCTTTACAGTGAGATATGGGGTCAATAAGACCCCACATCTCACCTCTAGGCTGGGAAGCCTGAAAAAAAAACAAAAAAAAAAACAACAATCCTGGCTTTGATCGTAGCGGTGAGTCGGTAGAAGCACCGGAGGGCAGCGGGAGGGGGGACATCCCCTCTCGCCTCCCGTAAGAATGATCAAGCAGCGGAACAGCCGCTATGATTGTTCTTATGGTGTGGGGAATCGCCGGCTGAAAAAGCTGATATCTGAATGATGCCTGTAGCTGCTCCCATCATTCAGATATCCCCGCACGAAGTCAAGGACGTCATATGACGGCCGGCGGGCGGGAAGTGGTTATTGCAGAGTATGGCAGGGCATTGCGGAGTATGGCAGGGCATTGCGGAGTATGGCAGGGCATTGCGGAGTATGGCAGGGCATTGCGGAGTATGGCAGGGCATTGCGGAGTATGGCAGGGCATTGCGGAGTATGGCAGGGCATTGCGGAGTATGGCAGGGCATTGCGGAGTATGGCAGGGTATTGCATGGGGTATTGCACAGGGGGTATTGCACAGGGTATTGCAGAGTATTGCACAGGGAGTATTGCGCAGGGTATTGCAGAGTATTGCGCAGGGTATTGCAGAGTATTGCGCAGGGTATTGCGCAGGGTATTTTGCAGAGTATTGCGCAGGGTATTTTGCAGAGTATTGCGCAGGGTATTTTGCAGAGTATTGCGCAGGGTATTTTGCAGAGTATTGCGCAGGGTATTTTGCAGAGTATTGCGCAGGGTATTTTGCAGAGTATTGCGCAGGGTATTTTGCAGAGTATTGCGCAGGGTATTTTGCAGAGTATTGCGCAGGGTATTTTGCAGAGTATTGCGCAGGGTATTTTGCAGGGTGATGCAGAGTATTTTGCAGGGTGATGCAGAGTATTGTGCAGGGTATTGCACAGGGTATTGCAGAGTATTGTGCAGGGTATTGCACAGGGTATTGCAGAGTATTGCGCAGGGTATTGCAGAGTATTTTGCAGAGTATTGCGCAGGGTATTGCAGAGTATTGCGCAGGGTATTGCAGAGTATTGCGCAGGGTATTGCAGAGTATTGCGCAGGGTATTGCAGGGTATTGCACCAGGGTATTGCAGAGTATTGCACCAGGGTATTGCAGAGTATTGCACCAGGGTATTGCAGAGTATTGCACCAGGGTATTGCACCAGGGTATTGCAGAGTATTGCACCAGGGTATTGCAGAGTATTGCACCAGGGTATTGCAGGGTATTTTGCAGAGTATTGGCAGGGTATTTTGCAGAGTATTGGCAGGGTATTGCACAGGGATGGCTGAGCAGGGATGGATGGATGGCTGGATCTGTGACTGCAATTGTCACAGATCCAGCCCACAGTGCTGCTGCTGCCATCCGCTCTCTCCCCCTCTCCTCTCACACTGTACCGATCGGTACAGAGAGGGGAGAGAGGAACCGGCGTCATCACATGACGCCGGTCTGTTTACAAGTGATTGCTCCGTCATTTGACGGAGCGATCACGTGGTAAATGGCCGCTATCAGCGGCGATTTACCGCGATTCGTGATGCGGTCACGGAGTTTCCTGTGTGCGCGCCCCAGGGGGCGTGCGGGAGCGCGATTCTGGGAGGACGTTATATAACGTCCTCCCAGAGTTAAGCAACCACCTTGTCGATGTTATTTGTCGGCAGGTGGTTGTTAACTGGTTAAACCTCATCTGCCACATAGTCGCCCAATTAGACAGAACATTGAGGTTGGCTTGTAAATTGGAGACATCCTGTAAGGACGTTATTCCACTGCATAGCTTGGTGTCATCTGCAAAGACAGAAATGTTACTTTTGATCTCAGACCCAATATCATTTATAAAGATATTAAAAAGTAAGGGTCCCAGCACTGATTCTTGGGGTACACCACTGATAATCTTGGACCATTCAGAGTAAGAATCATTAACCACTACTCTCTGAATTCTGTCTTTTAGCCAGTTTTCTATCCATTTACAAACTGATATTTCCAATCCTGTAGACTTTACTTTGCACATGAGCCGTGTGTAGGGAACTGTATCGAACGCTTTTGCAAAATCCAAGTATACCACGTCCACAGCCACCCCTCTGTCCAAGGTCTTACTTACCTCTTCATAAAAAGAAATCAGGTTTGTCTGACAACTTCTGTCTTTCATGAATCCATGCTGTCTGTTGCTTAAATAGTTTTTTTTTCCAGCAAGAACTCATCTATGTGGTCTTTTATTAATCTCTCCAATATCTTCCCAACTATAGAAGTTAAACTAACAGGTCTATAGTTACTTGGTAAAGACTTAATTCCCTTTTTTTTTTTTTTTTTTTTACAAATAACGTGGTGTTTTATTGAGAAGAATATGAACAGGTTACATTTTATAAGTTGACATTACATCAAAACATAGCAGGACAGTATCAAGGTACAAGCAGGTAAGAAAATAAATCTTGTCTTTCCACATATTGAGTCGGCAGTTGGCAAAGGCGTCCTGTACTAACAAACCGGAGAGCCCTGGGCAGCAGGTGTCTAGTCACAATGAGCTGGGTTCATCATCCGGGGGGAGCATACGGGTCCAGCGTGTTCCAGCCGGAGACCCCGATGCATGATGGGAAGGGAAACCGACAGATCAAACCGGGACCGATAGGAGATCAGGAAAGGAGTATAAGGAAGGGCACCAGACTGGAGTCTCGCCGCAGGTAGCGGCATTACCCAGTTAGGTGTCCCAGATCTTATTGTATTTAGTGGGGCATCCCCTGTGAATATAGATTTCTTTTTTATAAGGGAGCACCTGATTAACCGCTGATTTCCATTCCTGTAGCGAGGGGGGTGCTACCTGGAGCCATTTCCTTGCTATAAGCAATCGGGCTATGAATAGGGTTTCCTGGAGGAAAGTTTTGTGAAGTTTATCCGAGTCTGGGTTAGGGAAGATCCCCAATAAACATTCCTTGGGGCATAATTTCAGAGGTGAGCCCATCTCGTCATGGATGAACTGCACAATATGAGACCAATAGTCTTGTATTGCTGGGCAAGACCATAAAATATGAAAAAAAGTGCTGGTAGGACTATTGCACCTGGGGCAGAGGGGGTTATAATCAGGTTTATATCTGGAAATTCTAATCGGGGTCAGGTAGGATCTGTGCAAAATGTAAAGGTGTGTGAGGCGGTCAGACAGTCTAGTGGAGACCTTTTTACAGGCGTCCAGCGCAACCTCCCATTCATCATCCTCCAGCTCCCCCACATCCCCAGACCACCGGTGTTTCAGATTGTACGCCAGGGTCACCGCAGGAGGGCGGATGAGAGAATTGTAGAATATCGAAATGAGTTTACGAGAGTCAGGCCCCACCATCGTGCGGATAATATCCAAGCGCTCTATATTGGGGGGTGCGTCTCGAAATTGTGACCGGAGGGCGTGGCGGAGCTGGAGGTAGCGAAAGTGCATGGAGTTGGGGAGCTCAAAGTCATCTTTAAATTGCTGGAACGATTTTAGGACAGACCCACAATATGCGTCCGACAGGTACCTGACCCCAAAGTTAAGCCAGATAATGCAGTCGGGTACAGATAGCAGTTCGTTTAGGCCAGGATTGTCCCAGAGGGGCGTGTGAAAGTGTGTACTAGGCATTTTCAGTTTTCGCCGCACTACCTCCCATATCTTGCAGTGATTGTAGAGCAGGCCTTTGCGAGGACCCAGCGCCCCTGTGTCCGCAAAGTCTTTAAGGATGATCTGGAAAGGGTGAGTGATCCCGGGAGTTGTGGGGGAGCATATCAGTGTGATATAGCGGGCCCTGTCGTGCTTGTCTAAGTAGAAAAAATGGGAGAGTTGAGCCGCCAGGTAGTAGAAGTTAAAGTCCGGCAGAGCTGCGCCCCCCAACTCTGTTGGGTTCTTCAGTACCTGCCAGGACAGCTTGTGTCGGGAATTACCCCAAACAAATGAGTTGAGGATTGCCTCCACCGATTTAAAGAGCCTAAGGGGTATGTAGGCGGGAGCGTGCCACAACACATATAAAAATCCAGGGAGGATAACCATCTTGATTAGATTTACCCGGCCCATCACCCCCAGTGGCAACTTGGACCAAGTCTGGGTTTTGGCTTTCATATGCAATATCAGGGGTTCAATATTTCATTTGACATAGTCCTCTGGTGAGCGGGTGACATTGATACCAAGGTATTTTATTGAGCTGACTCTACGGAGTGGAGAAAAGGCTTGGAGCTCGGTTGGGACCCCTACGTCTATAGGGAGGATCTGGGATTTGTCCCAGTTAATTCTAAGACCGGAGTAATCACCAAAAGTGCGGATAGTCTCAAGGGCTATCTGCAGGGAAGGGCCTGCATCAGCTAAATATAATAGCATGTCGTCCGCGTATAAGCTAACTTTCTCCTCTAGGTCCCCGCAGCTTAGGCCCCAAATTCCCGGGTGTGTTCTAAGGGTGGCGGCAAGGGGTTCCACGGCTAAAGCATAGAGCAGGGGGGACAGGGGGCACCCCTGCCGCGTACCTCTCGAGAGGGGGAAGGCATCCGAGACCCTTCCATTAACCAATATCCTGGCCCGGGGGTCCTGATATAGGAGGCGGATCCATTTGATAAAGCGAGGCCCGAAACCAAACCTTGCCAGGCATTCCCATAAGTATGCCCACTCAACGGAGTCGAATGCCTTTGCGGCATCTAGGGAGACCACTACCCGGGATCCCAATTGGTCATGCGTAGCTTGCAAGTTCATATGGAGCCTGCGTAGGTTGAAGGCCGTGTTTTTGGCTGGCATAAACCCTGTTTGGTCTGGGTGGATTAGTGTAAGAATGACCGCATTCAGGCGCACCGCTAGGACCTTGGCCAGGATCTTGATGTCGAGCTGGAGAAGGGAAATAGGGCGGTAGGACTCGGGGAGCTCCAGGTCTTTACCGGGTTTGGGGATGAGCACTATATAGGCCTCTCCCATAGAGGGGGGCAGGGACCCGGATTCGAATATATGGGCAAACAGCTCCTGTAGTTTTGGTACTAAGGTGTCAGCATAGGTAGTGTAGAATTCTAGGGGGAGACCATCCGCCCCGGGTGCCTTTGAGGGGTTAAGCAGGGATAGCGCCTTGATAATCTCCTCACTAGTAACGGGGGCCTCAAGTGTCTCAATCTGGGAGCTAGTAAGTGCGGGTAGAGCAATACCATTTAGGAGGGCAGCGAGCCCCTCCCCATCGTCAGCAGCCACAGAGGAGTACAGAGATGCGTAGAACGACCGGAACCCACCAGCCACTTCATCAGGATCCGTGCTCACAGACCCGTCAGGGGCGCGGAGCGAGACCACCGTCGGAGGCCTGAGATCCAAATGGGCCAAATAGGCCAGAAGGCGGCCCGCCCGCTCCCCGCATTCGTATAGTCTCTGCTTATTGTAAAATATCTGCCTCTCGGCTTTTTCAAAGTAGAGACTGTTCACCACCCTCGACTGCAACTTCAACCGGTCCGCCGCCGAGGACTTAATTCCCTTTTTAAATATAGTCACCATATTGGCCCTGCGCCAATCCAGTGGTACTATTCCTGTCATTAATGAGTCCCTAAAAATTAAATACAATGGCTTTGAAATTACAGAGCTCAATTCTTTTAGGATCCGTGGGTGTATGCCATCTGGTCCAGGTGCTTTATCCACCTTTATTCCATCTAAATATTTCTGGACCATATCACTATTGAGCCATTGTGGATTTGGGGCTGTGTCACTACCACCCCCATTTTGGACATTAGCTCCCCCATGCTCCTTTGTATACCCAGAACTGAAGAAAGTATTTAATAAATTAGCCTTCTCTTTGTCCCCAGTCACCCACTCTAGATTATTTTGTAAAGAGCCTACATGCTCAGACTTGACCTTTTTACTATTAATATGTTTGAAGAATTTTTTGGGGTTTGTCCTACTATCTTTTGCAATCTGTCCGTCATTTTGAATTTTTGCATCCTTGATTTCCTTTTTACATATCCTGTTATATTCTTTGTAACATTTAAATGACACTAGTGTTCCCCCATTTTTATATTTTTTAAAAGCTCTTTTCTTATAGTTTATAGCTTTTTTAACTTTGGCAGTGAGCCACATAGGTTTTATTTTTAGCCTTTTAAACTTATTGCCCATGGAAATATACTTTGCAGTGTTGTGTAGGTAGGGGTGGAAATGCTATGCTTGGTGCCCATTATCCCCGGAGCTGGCAGCACACACACTCACTGTTGAGCAGAGCTCTCTCTCTCTCCCTCCCCCGGGGCTGGTGTCCTCCTCGGGGAGTAGCAGTGTGATGACAGTCAGGTGTAAATAGAATACGATGAGCCGATCTCATACACCTCCTCTCTATAGCCGAGCACATGCACACTGTTTGTAATCTCCTCTACAGAGCTGCCATCATGTGCAGCGAGAGCTACACAGTTCCCGGCTTCCACGTGTGTTCAGTGCAGAAAAGAGGGGCCTCTAGGCTTCAGTGTACAACTGAAGAGAGAAGCCGATTGGATGCCCCTCCTCTCTCCACTGAACACAAGGGGAAATGTACTGGCAGAGGCGACGGCGGCCATTTTTTTGTAGCCCGTCTGACGTTTTTTCCCTAAAACATTCCCGATTTTCCCGGGACAAAAGCAAAATCCCGGGAAAATAATCGTAACAAGCTTAATTCGGGACGAGGGTCCCAAATTCGGGATTGTCCCAGGAAATTCGGGACTGTTGGCAACTACGGCCTTTATATATGTGTAGCGATACCCCCAGCTAAGAGAGCCGCTGGAAAAAATTGATTTGGTTGGGCCCTGCAATGCACTGCTGTCAACCCCCAGCAATTGGCTCTAACCTCTCCTGGCACAGTCAGTAGGGGATGGCAGAATTGTGTAACCTATAACTCTCAGAGACACAATCCTGCAATAAACACAGCCAGCAATAGGGTATGGCTATCAATAACCGTCTCTTCTGCACAGTAAATGACACAAACACAAGGGTACTTAACCCTGGCACTTTTACTGAGAGTGTTGGTTAAGCATAGAAAAAGTATACATGAACACATGCAGAGCCCTGCAATGAAAGGGGTACTTTTGCAAACAGACAGATATAACAAAAGAAACTAACGGTCCCCGCTGCAGCTATTCTACCTCGTGGGTAAAAAATGGCACCCAGAAAAGTCTACGCTACTAAGTCAGGCCTAACTGTATTATGTAGAAGTTCTGCAGAGGAAAATCTTCGCTAGCAAACGGTGGTGCACTTTTGAAGAAACAAGTTATAATCCACAAAGAGAAAAAGGGTCTTGAACTTGGTGAACACAGGATAAGTCTTAGAGACTCCTAGATACTCAAGGCGCTGTCCCTCCGGTGTATGACTACAAGCACTAAAGTTAATTCTGAACAACAGTTATCTGGCCTAGGAGATCCTGTGTTTGTCTCTGAGCAGGTGCTCTCTCACCCAACCGGACCAGTCCGTGTCCGTATCTTCCGTTGCTGTGTCTCGGTACACAGATTCCACGACACCCGGGTCTTCGGTCCTCCTGGCAAAAGTACAGCAGCAGTCGGATGACGTCCCGCAGGCTCCTCGGTGGAACGGAAGGCTCTTTGGAGAAAAGTCCCGGCTTCAGGCCTTGTCACACAGCAGACTCGAACAAAAGTTCCACTTGCTGGCCAGGCGGTGTCCAAAGAGACCCAACTCAGTCCTGCCCCCCCAGTTAAATAGCCCACCCGAGCAGTCCTTGCGCGGGACAATGCACCTTGGGTGTCTCGTGGCATTCTGGGTTTGGTAGTCTCTGAGGTCTAAAAGCAATACCCCACTACACACTCCCCCTACTTAAAATCTTTGGTCCCCAAAGATAAAATCAACACAAAGTACAAACAATGCAATTTATAGTAGCAAAAGAACTGGGCAGGGGAACCTCCCACCAAGCTCGGTGAGGGAGATTTTCCTGCCCACAGGTCATACTAGTGGGAGTGACCTGCCTAACTGTGCCAGAGAGTGAGCTGGGGTTGCCCTCCACCAAATGCACGGTCGAGGGGCCAGGTTTCTCTATTGTCCTTCTTGCAGTTATCACAGTGTCCTCAGAGCATTCTCCCATTTGAGTGTAAGTCAACTTCCTGGGAGGGCGAATAATTCTCTTCACTCTTTGTTCTCGGGGGGTCACAATATCTGGCACAATGGGTGCCTCCATTGGGGTAGGTGTCAGAGGACTTGTGGCTTCAAGGGTATCCAACTCTGGTGCAGAAAGGTACAGTGAGTTCCCTGGGTCTTTAGCTGGGACTGACTCCAAAGCATCTTCCCATTCTTCAGTCTGGGTACTGGATGGAATGAACTCAGCAGCTTCTGCGTTCAAGGTGTCACTTAGGAGGAATTCAGAGGGTGTGGGATCCGCCATTAGGGATTCAGGTGCTTAAAACGGCCATAGCCAGCTGAGCTCCAGCTCCTCATCTTCACTTTGATCTGTAATTTCCTCCTCCCTTGACTGAGTTGCTTGAGACCTGGTATTAGGTCTTGGAGTGTGGGGAGTTGAAGGTAGCTCGGGGGAATCCGGAGCCGGAGGTATCCTGACTGCCTCAAAAAGGGGTAGCAGATGGTGCCTGTGCCAGGTCTTCAGAGACCCAGCTCTTCCTTCAGGCTTCAACTGACACACTGGTAAGCCAGGCAGTTTCCTACAGATCACATAGGGCTCTGACTTCTATCTGTCTGCCAGCTTGTGCCTTCCTGGGACCCCTAGGTTTCGCAGCAACACTCTGTCTCCTGGTTGCAAATCCTGGATCCGAACCCTAAGGTCGAAGTTCCGCTTATTCCGGGCTCCTCTCTGGTCAGAAGTCAATTGGGCCTTCTCATAAGCCAGCTTCAAGCTTTTCTGCAATCTGTCCACATACCCCTTGTGTGAGGCAGCTGATGTGTGGTCCATTGAGGTGCCAAAGGCCAAGTCTATGGGTAGTATTGCTTCCCTGCCAAACATCAGTCTATACGGGGAATATCCTGTGGCATTACTGGTCGTGCTGTTGTAGGCATGCACTATAGCAGCTATGTGCTTGCCCCAATGCTGCTTTTCCTCACTATTCAGAGTCCCCAACATGTTTAACAAAGTCCTGTTGAACCTTTCCGGTTGGGCATCACTTTGAGGGTGATAAGGGGTGGTGCGAGTCTTCTTTATGCCCAAAGAGTCCAGTAACTTCTGGATCAGTCGACTTTCGAAGTCCCTCCCTTGATCCGAGTGAACGCGTTGAGGTAACTCGTAATGCACAAAGTACTTCTCCATAAGTACCTTGGCTACAGTGGAGGCCTTCTGGTCTTTGGTTGGAAAGGCCTGGGCATAACGGGTGAAATGGTCGGTTATCACCAGAACATTTCCATGTCCACTCAAGTCAGGTTCCAGACAAAGTAAGTCAATGCATACCAAGTCCAAGGGCCCTTGGCTTTGCAGGTGGCCCATTGGGGCAGCTTGATGGGGCAGTGTCTTTCTCTGTATACAGCGAGCACATGAGTGACAGTACTCCTCTACTTCAGCTCGCATGCAGGGCCAGTAGAATCTACTCCTTATGAGCTGGAAGGTTCTTTCTGCCCCTAGGTGGCCATGATTGTCGTGGAGGGCAACTAAGACAGTCTTTCGATGTTTTTCCGGCAAGAACAAATGCCACTTGTCTTCCAGGTCATCAGAGGGGCCCCTTCGGTAGACCACCCCTTGATGCACCCACAACCTGTCCCATTCCTTGCGTATTAAACGGGCCTCCTTGGAGGGATCATGCAAGAGCCTGTCCGAATCCGGATCTTCCAGGGCTTCCAAGGCCAACCTTCCCCAAGGGTCTTCTTACTGGTCACGTCTTATATCCTTTTTGGACAGTTTCGGCAAGTCGTCTTCGCCAATCTGGGTCACATCACAATACTGTAGTACTTGGGCACTCCTACCACCGAAACGCCAATTTTTTCTGCCCGGGATCCTCCACTAGCTTGAAGCTGTGCTCCCCGACACAAGGCCCGCACCCCATCCGGGGTCACCTGGGTCCAGGCTTCTGTCCTGCAAGTGGGAGCATGAGACCTTCTGGACAAGGCATCAGCATCTCGGTTTCCAGTCCCAGGCCTATACTTTAAGCTAAAGTTGAACCCAGAGAGGGCTGCCAACCAACGGTGGCCGGTGGCATCCAGCTTGGCTGTGGTAAAGAGGTAAGTTAATGGGTTATTGTCTGTTTTCACTACAAAGTCAGCTCCATACAAGTAGTCTTTGAGTTTGTCTACAACAGCCCACTTTAAGGCCAAGAATTCCAATTCGTGGGTGGGGTAATTCTTTTCCGCTGGGGTTAAACTCCTACTCACATAGGCAACTGGCCTCAGTTGTCCTTCATACTCCTGATACAGCACGCCTCCCAGACCATCATGACTGGCATCCACGTGCAATTTGTATGGCTTCTTGGTGTCTGCATAGGCCAAGATGGGGGGCGGTGGTCAGACTCTTTTTCAACATTGTGAAGGCCTTTTCACACTTCTCGGTCCACTGGCCTTCCACTGATTCTCCTGGTTTCCTGGGGCCAGTGTCATCCTCCTCTCCTTCCGTCTTCAGCAACTCATTCAAAGGTTTGGCAATTCTTGCAAATCCCTCCACAAACCTGCGATAATAGGAGCAGAACCCCAGGAAGGATCTGAGCTCCGTCACTGTAGTTGGTCGGGGCCAGGAGGTGACTGCCTCCAGTTTGTCAGGGTCTGTAGATACCCCTTCTTCAGACACTATGCGTCCCAGGTAGTGGACTGAGGATTGGTAGAACTGGCACTTCTCCCTGGAGAGTTTAAGTCCCTCATCACTAAGTCTCTTCAGGACTTTCTCCAGTCTTTCTTCGTGTTCCTCCAGAGTCTTCCCAAAGACAATGATGTCATCTAGGTACACTAGGACTTTGATGAGGTTCATGTCCCCCACTGTCTTCTCCATTAGTCGCTGAAAAGTGGCAGGAGCCCCCGACAATCCTTGAGGCATCCGGTTAAATTCATAGAATCCCACTGGGGTGATGAATGCCGTCTTCTCTCTATTTTTTGGATCCATTGGGATCTGGTAATACCCACTCTTCAGGTCCATGACACTGAACCACTTGGCTCCAGACAGACTCTGCAGAGCATCCTCTATCCTGGGGGTGGTGTATTGGTCAGGTATGGTCCTCCTATTGAGAGTCCTTTAGTCTATACAGAGCCTCAGTGACCCGTTCTTCTTCCTGACTACTACGATAGGAGAGGCATATGGGTTTCTGGACTCTCGTATAACTCCAGTTCTCTTAAGCTCTGCCAATTGCTCACGTAAGTCCTCCAGGTCGGCCAGTGGGACCCGCCAGCATCTCGGAAAGGTTTGTCTTCCTGCAGACGGATCTTGTGGGTGGCACTCCTCGCACACCCTACATCAAATTCATCTCTGGAGAAGATCTTCCTCCACCTTCTCAGCTGGGCCCTGGCTCTCTCCTTCCATACCGGTGGTAGGGTCGTGTTCTCCAGGCAAAGCTTCTCCAGCATGGGTGCCCCTCCTTCAGTCTTCTCCAGATCAGACAGAGCCACTGGGGTTGCAGGGTTTACTTGGCCCAACAGCATCCGGGCCGGAATCTTCACAGGCAAGTCAGTGATGTTCCTAATGCTCACTGGTATCCGGCCATTGGCCTTCTTCAGAGCCCTCAGCGGGACTACCTCAGGGATGACTTCCAATCCTGGGTGGGTATCTAGGGGGTCCGGTTCCAGAATCACGAAGGGGCCAGGCTGCTCCCATGTGAGCTTCACAGTGGCCTTCAGACAGGTCATTTCACCAGGCTGTAATACTCTCTCCTCCTTCTCCAATCTCCAGACTTTCCCTACCCCCTCTTCTGGGGCCTTCTGTTCCAGGACCAATCGTTGGTAGGCTAACTGCAACATTGGGTGGATCCTGGCCATTGAATTACCCTGCTCCTGTGCTAAGGGAGCCAGTAATCTCCTGACCAGGTCAGTATTGGTCCCTATTATCAGGGAACTCTTGTTGGCCCCTGGTGGGCGAGAGCAAACTAATGCCAGGGTGTCAAAAGCCTCTGTCTTTCCTGCTATCGAGGGGTCGAAGGCCAGTTGGATTGAGACATAGCCATCGTAGGGGAAGCTTTTGGTGCCAATCCCCCATATTTCCAGATCTTCCAATTTCTGTAAGGGCAAGTGACTCAGGTGCTTTTGATAAAAGTCACGGTACAGGAGAGTGACTTGGGCCCCTGTGTCCAGGATGGCCCTCATGTAAACTCCCTCCACTTGAATGGGAACCACAGGGGAGGGTCCCACCAATTTGGCTGGAAACCCCCTTGGGGAGGCTTCTTTCTTTGGACTTGTGGGTTTTCCCTTAGGCGTTTTCTTCTTCTTCCACCTTTTTCTGGATCTTAATCCCTGTTGGGCCTGGTATGCATTGACTCCTTGCAGGTCTTGAAATTTAATTCTTGGCGGGCGGTATTTAGCATTTTGGGAGGGGTATTGTTTTCCTTCTCCCACTACTCTTCTTGCTTGAGGATTTTAGTGGAGCTTGCTGAAAATGATAGGCTCCCGGCTAACTCCTTCACTGGGGCCCTCTGGAGATTTCCGCCGGCTGGTGATAGGTGCCCTGGGTCTTCCTTGGACTGGGGCACACTCGCCCAAAATAGCCTCTCCCCTGTCCCGCAGAGAGACTGGCGTTGAGGCACTCTGGTGCAGTTCCTTCCTTCCTTCCTCTTTTTTTAGGACTCCTGAGTTCTTAGCCATTAGGGAGGTCAAAAGATCCAGCACTTGGGTCATCTGAGACTTTAAAATCTCCACTTCCGAGTCCCGTTCAGAGGCTATGGCGGATCTGACTCCCACTGAGGGGGAAGGGGTGGCTTTTTCAACGGCCTGTTGGTCCTTCAATAGAGCTTCTTCGTATCTTATGATCCGCACAAGGTCTGGGTAACTCAGAGACATGACTCCTTCAGAGGTCTTCAGGTGGAGCCAAACTGGATCCGAACGCAATGCTCCCCTCAGGATCTGCTTCATCCTGGTCGCATGTATGACTTATGGCAGCATCCCCTTTTTAAGGACAATTTGGCAGAGCATCTTGTTTAACCTTCTGACAAATTCGGACAATCTTTCTCCCGGCTGTTGAAGGGTATGCTCAAATTGGTATACTAGTTCAGCCACCTTTTCCAACTGGCCAAATTCTTCCTGTAACATAGTCAGATAATCATAAGCAGTACAAGCAGAATTGCTGAGCCTAAGATTCTTTACAGCTTCAGCAGCAGCGCCTTTCAAACTCTCACTTATGCGCTGCTTCTTCTGGCCCTCTGGTACTTCCCATCCCTCTACAGCCTGCATTGCTTGCTCAATCCAGGTGTCAAAGTCTTCCTCCCCCAGAGGGACAGGTTGTTTCCCCGAGAAAATCCTGAGCTTCCGGTACCCGGCTTCTACGTGTACCGTGTTACTTTTCTGGCACTTTGTGACAAAATCTCCCAGAGCAGTTCAGGCCCTATAGCGGCCAGGGGTATCCCCAAGGCTATCTTCTCCTTTGGCTTCTCTGCTTTAGGGGATATTGGTGGAGAGGATGGTGGAGGTGATGGCAGGGGAGATTGCAGAGGTTCCCCCTTCACTGCCTCTGTATGCGCCAATTGGTATATCTGGTTATCTATGGCCTGTATGTTCTGACCTCTATTATCATCATGTCTTACCATTGTGCCGGGGTGCATTGGGCGTACTCTGTGGTTGGGTACTCTGTAGTAGGCTAATCTGTGGTTGGGTACTCTGTGGTTGGCTTGATGAGATACTACTGGTGCTGCTGAAAGACATTGAAGGTCCATCATCTGACAAGTTTGACGCATCATTGGAGAGTCCATCAGCTGTTTCTGAAAAAAACATTTGGTTATATATATTTTTTTTACAGGTTAGCATAGCGAAATCCTATGGCATCAAAAAAAATTTAAACTTACCAAAGGGGTCTACCATGGATTCGAGAATTGCAGTTGCAGAGTCCAGACCACCCTCCCTGCCTTGGTTTGCCGGCCTATGTCCGTAAATGGCGTCCATGTCGTCGTACCACCTCCAAGTACTCCGACTGTTTCCACTACGACTGTTGTCGTCCTTAATTTTTTTATATTGTCCTTTAAGCTTCTTAAGCTTTGCCCTGCACTGCCCCATGTCCGTTCAAATCCCTCGGCTGCCATTCGTTGAGAAATATCTTTGTACACCTTTTCGTTTCTCACTGATCCATCAAGCTCACTCTGAATAACGCTATCACCAATAATCCTTAGGAAATTAGATAGTTCCTCAGATGACCAGACCCTGCTGTTGTTTGCAGGCATCCTTCTCCTTTATATTGAGGGCGACAAGGTGCTTGTTTGGCGCTTTGCTTTGACGTCAGCATTGACGATTTTCTGTCCACCAATCAGTGGAATGTATCGTGTGACGCCAGTAGCTCCGCCCTAACCGTACCGTTCCATTTTCTATGGCCCCACGTCTGAAGCAGGACCCTGAATGGTGTGGTACGGTTCGGTTTAATGGCACCCTTTCATAATGGAAACACCCAAAATAGCGTACCGTACCGAACCGTACCGAACCGATCCGCGCAGTGGAAACGAGGCATTAGAGACTCCTAGATACTCAAGGCGCTGTCCCTCCGGTGTATGACTACAAGCACTAAAGTTAATTCTGAACAACAGTTATCTGGCCTAAGAGATCCTGTGTTTGTCTCTGAGCAGGTGCTCTCTCACCCAACCGGACCAGTCTGTGTCCGTATCTTCCGTTGCTGTGTCTTGGTACACAGATTCCACGACACCCGGGTCTTCGGTCCTCCTGGCAACAGTACAGCAGCAGTCGGATGACGTCCCGCAGGCTCCTCAGTGGAATGGAAGGCTCTTTGGAGAAAAGTCCCGGCTTCAGGCCTTGTCACACAGCAGACTCGAACAAAAGTTCCACTTGCTGGCCAGGCGGTGTCCAAAGAGACCGAACTCAGTCCCGCCCCCCAGTTAAATAGCCCACCCCAGCAGTCCTTGCGCGAGGCAATGCACCTTGGGTGTCTCGTGGACTTCTGGGTACGGTAGTCTCTGAGGCCTAAAAGCAATACCCCGCTATATGAGTATACCCTAGCCTCTCTGTATAGGGGCGGGGCTGAAGTGGGCCCAGTCAGGTAGGCCATACGGGGCCCCATGATGTCTATCAGCGGCCCTGGGGGTAGCCATAGCTATTTTATTTGTGTAATAGACATAATATGAAGTTCAGGGAAGCTAGACTTCCCCTCCCTCTTCCTGTCAATTGATATTTAAATAAACCAGTTAGATTTGGTTTTTAGAGATCAGCAGAGGTGGAAGTTCTTTGCAGGATGTGATGTATCAACAGAAAGTTGGTGGGAGAGGCTTTGGGTCTTTTGAAACAAGCATGTGGACAAAGTGACTTGTGTTTGGAAGGATGATGGAAATTTCTTTGGTTTTTAAATTTAATTCCAGTTGTTTTGCAAAGTTTTATACTGTAATACAGTTTTGGGTAGAGAGTAAACGGGAGGCATCCACATTATTGTTGTAACATCTAGGTACAGAGAGAAACCACATTGTTCTGTAGAGAAAGCAGGCCTAAGTGTGCTGTACAGTTTGGTCTGGCGACGCAGTGTACGATTGTACAGCGGATACGTTTGTGTATGCATACACTGTGAGGGGTAGAGACATAATTCGGGGGGGGGGGGGTGATCGGTGGTTGTTGACTAATCGTTTGGCATAGTTACGGGTATTGAAAAGAGTGGTACTCTGTAGTTCTGTGCCAAAAGTGTTGGAACATCAAGCCATAGAGTTAAATAACGCCTTGGTTAGGGTTTCTAGTTGGGGGACTGGACCAGATAGTGGTTGAAGTCCGTCAATTCACTGTAGAAGAAGGCACCGGGAGGTGATTTTCTAAATGGGTGCAAGGGTTTCCCTGAACGCAGGGATAAGACTATAAGCCGATTTGAATCACCATGAGCAATGGGCAGTCCGTGCAAGGGAAGGAATGCGAGGCTTGCTACAGTCAGACGGCTACACAGTACATGAAGTCTAGTTTTGGGGAAAAGGCCCTTAACCACTTAAGCCCCGGACCATTTGGTAGCTAGAGGACCAGAGGTGAATTCAGAATTTTGCACTGCGCTGCTTTAACTGTAAATTGTGCGGACATGCAATGTTGTACCCAAACAAAATTTGCGTCCTTTTCTTCCCACAAATAGAGCTTTCTTTTAATGGTATTTGATTGCCTCTGCGATTTTTATTTTTTGCGATATAAACGGAAAAAGACCGAAAATTTTGAAAAAAAATGATATTTTCTACTTTTTGTTATAAGAAAAATCGAATAAACTCAATTTTAGTCATACATTTAGGCCAAAATGTATTCAGCCACATGTCTTTAGTAAAAAAACGTCAATAAGTGTATATTTATCGGTTTGCGCAAAAGTTATAGCGTTTACAAACTAGGGTACATTTTCTGGAATTTACACAGCTTTAAATTTATGACTGCCTATCTCATTTCTTGAGGTGCTAAAATGGCAGGGCAGTACAAAACCCCCCCAAATGACCCCATTTTGGAAAGTAGACACCCCAAGGAAATTGCTGAGAGGCATGTTGAGCCCATTGAATATTTTTTTTTTGTCCCAAGTGATTGAATAATGACAAAAAAAAAAAAAAAAAAATTACAAAAAGTTGTCACTAAATGATATATTGCTCACACATGCCATGGTTATATGTGGAATTGCACCCCAAAATACATTCTGCTGCTTCTCCTGAGTACGGGAATACCACATGTGTGGGACTTTTTAGGAGCCTAGCCACGTACGTGACCCCTGAAACCAAGCACCGCCTTCAGGATTTCTAAGGGCGCAAATTTTTGATTTCACTCCTCACTACCTATCACAGTTTTGAAGGCCATAAAATGCCAAAATAGCACAAAACCCCCCCAAATGACCCCATTTTGGAAAGTAGACACCCCAAGCTGTTTGCTGAGAGGCATGGTGAGTATTTTACAGCTCTCATTTGTTTTTGAAAATGAAGAAAGAAATTTTTTTTTCTTTTTTTTTTTTTTTCAATTTTCAAAACTTTGTGACAAAAAGCGAGATCTGCAAAATACTCACAATACCTCTCAGCAAATAGCTTGGGGTGTCTACTTTCCAAAATGGGGTCATTTGGGGGGGTTTTGTGCCATCTGGGCATTCCATGGCCTCCGAAACTGTGATAGGCAGTGAGAAGTGAAATCAAAAATTTACACCCTTAGAAAGCCTGAAGGCGGTGATTGGTTTTTGGGGTCCCGTACGCGGCTAGGCTCCCAAAAAGTCTCACACATGTGGTATCCCCGTACTCAGGAGAAGCAACAGAATGTATTTTGGGGTGTAATTCCACATATGCCCATGGCATGTTTGAGCAATATATCATTTAGTGACAACTTTGTGCAAAAAAAAAAAAAAAAATTGTCTTTTTTCCGCAACTTGTGTCAACATATAAAATATTCCATGGACTCGACATGCCTCTCAGTATATAGCTTGGGGTGTCTACTTTCCAAAATGGGGTCATTTGGGGGGGTTTTGAACTGTTCTGGCATTTTATACACAACATTAGGAAGCTTACATCCACTCTTCTAACCACTTGAAGACAAAGCCCTTTCTGACACTTTTTGTTTACATGAAAACATATTTTTTTTTGCAGGAAAATTATGTTGAACCCCCAAACATTATATATATTTTTAAAGCAAAGGCCCTACAGAATAAAATGGTGGGTGTTGCATTTTTTTTTTCTACACAGTATTTGCGCAGCGATTTTTCAAACGCATTTTTTGGGGAAAAAATACACTTTTTTTTATTTTAATGCACTAAAACACACTATATTGCCCAAATGTTTGATGAAATAAAAAAGATGATCTTAGGCCGAGTACATGGATACCAAACACGACATGCTTTAAAATTTTGCACAAACGCGCATTGGCGACAAACTACATACATTTTTAAAAGCCTTTAAAAGCCTTTACAGGTTACCCCGTTAGATTTACAGAGGAGGTCTACTGCTAAAATTACTGCCCTCGATCTGACCTTCGCGGTGATACCTCACATGCATGGTGCAATTGCTGTTTACATATGACGCCAGACCGACACTTGCGTTCGCCATTGGGCAAGAGCAGGGCAGGACAGGAGTGCTTTTTTTTTTTTTTTTTTTTTTTTTATATTATTAATTTTGCTTTTTTATTTTTAAATTGTTCCTTCCATGTTTTTTTTTTTTTTATTGTTATCTCAGGGAATGTAAATATCCCCTATGATAGTAATAGGTAGTGACAGGTACTCTTTTTTTGAAAAAACTGGGGTCTAGACCCTAGATCTTTCCTCTGCCCTCAAAGCATCTGACCACACCAAGATCGGTGTGATAAAATGCTTTCCCAATTTCCCAATGGCGCTTTTTATATCCGGGGGGGGGGGGACATTCCCTCCCACTGCTTGTAAAAGCAGTCCAGAGGCTAATTAGCCACTAGGGTTGCTTTTACATTAAAGCCGGCCGCTGGCTGAAAAGAATGATACCAAGATGATACCTAAACCCGCAGGCATCAATCTGGTATAACCATTCAAAGTCCAGCAACATACCAGTACGCTGCTGGTCCTTGTTGGACATGTATTGTAATCTTTTTTTTTCATGCAGCCAGGTGGCTGAACGAAAAAAGAGATTGATCGGTGGGTATGCCCACCATTAGAATACCGCCCTTCATCCACCCACTTCTAATGATGGGCATACATGCACCATTTATATATGCCGAAGCATGGGGGCATCCTCCCGCAAAAAAGTTATGCCGCACACACATGGTCGGACTTTTCCACGGGCAAGCCTCCGTCGGAATTTCGACCGTATGTACGCGGCATTAGGAGCAAAATCGCTCCTCCGCCCCTGCTGCCCCAATGCTTTGGCATATTTGCTTCTTTTTTTTTTTTTAACTGTGGTGGTGAAATCACCTCCTACAGCACTGGAGTCGCAGGGATCAGGCCTGTCTCTGCGAACGCTGCAGTTATGTGTGTTGTGTTTTGTAAGTGACAGTGATCGATCGATACTGCACTTCGGTGGCCTGGGCTGGACGGAGGGGCAAAACGCAGGTGCTAGCAGGTATCTGGGCTGATCCCGCTAACACTGCGTTTTTGGGAACCCTAAACTGCTGGGGACGCTAGTATAGATCTGATCACGCGTGGGTGTTAGCGTTACTGGCACTAACCTGACGCTGCCTGGGGTGTGACGCAGACCCTCTCTGACGCTAAAACCTAATTGATATCACCCGCCGGGCGATCAGGGGGTTAAACCTTTATTGGGTTATATACGGCGGGTGCCCTGACACTATAAAAAGCAAACTAACTAACCAGCGTCACCCGTAACACTTATATGATGATTACTGGTGAAAGGGTTAACTAGGGGCAATTAGGGGGTTAAAACCTTTATTAGATAATATATGGGGGTACCTGACGCTATAAAAACCTGCGGCGAACCTAAAAAAAATTACTGGCTACCGATCTGCATCACCGACGCTAAGACATCGATCAGAAAAATGATCGCTTAGCGACAGTGGTGATAGGGGGTGAAAGGGTTACCTGGGGGGCGATCAAGGGGGTTAAACCTTTATTAGATAATTTATGGGGGTACCCGACGCTATAAAAACCTGCGGCGAACCTAAAAAAAAAATACTGGCTACCGATCAGCATCACCGACGCTAAGACATCGATCAGAAAAACGATCGCTTAGTGACAGTGGTGATAGGGGGTGAAAGGGTTACCTGGGGGGCGATCAAGGGAGTTAAACCTTTATTAGATAATTTATGGGGGTACCCGACGCTATAAAAACCTGCAGCGAACCTAAAAAAATTACTGGGTACCGATCTGCATCACCGACGCCAAGACAGCGATCAGAAAAACAATTGCTTAGTGACAGTGGTGATAGGGGGTGAAAGGGTTACCTGGGGGGCGATCAAGGGGGTTAAACCTTTATTAGATAATTTATGGGGGTACCCGACGCTATAAAAACCTGCGGCGAACCTAAAAAAAATTACTGGGTACCGATCGGCATCACCGACGCCAAGCCAGCGATCAGAAAAATGATCGCCAAGCGACGGCGGTGCTAGGGGGTGAAAGGGTTATCTGGGGGGTGATCAAGGGGTTAAACCTTTATTAGGGGGGGTTAGGGGGCTACACTGGACCTAAAACTAAATGTAGTGACACTTTTACAGTCACAAATATCACTGATTGCAGTGATCAGTAAATAAATGGTCACTGCAATCAGTGACACTGTGACTGGGGGCTGGGGGGTGATCTGGGGGGTGATCTGGGGGGGCGATTTATGTGCCTATGTGTGCTGGTGTTAGTGTAGTGTTAGTGCACTGACCTGTGTGTCTTCTCTTGTACGACGCTCGGTATATGTGAGCGCCGCACAGGAGATGACATCACTTCCTCCTGCTTTCTCTATCTGTGTAAACAGTACACAGACAGAGGGGGCATTTCTATTCGCCGGGAGCGATCGCGGGGGGGTGGTCGGAATCGAACGGCCGCCCCCCCATCTCGGAACGCTCCCAGACGAATTCCGACCGCTCACTGTACAGAAGGGGGGTCCGATCGGACCCCCCAACTGTACAAAGGCAATCACGTATGCTCTACGTGATTGTGCCTGTCGGTGCCATTGTGCCGACGTATATATACAGTGAGCGGTCGTTAAGTGGTTAAACCCCTTAAGGAATAGCATAGGTGGTCCAAGGATACTACTTAGGGTGGTAAAACCACATGGTTGAGCTGTTTTTACCACCCCCAGTTTTTCCCCTGCAGAGGCAGCAGCTGAGGATGTACATATGCTGTGGCTGCAGCTTTCGGTGTTACCCGTGTGAATGGGGCTGCACTGCAACTACCCCGCAACTGTGTGCATTGCACATGGTTGCGGTGTTGTGATGCTGCATTTATGGACTTAAAACAGGTGGTGAGGAGGTGACATGTTGCTTCTTTACCGCCTGCCAAATGCTTCTGAAAAGCGATCTGAGTATGGATTGCTTTTCAGAGGAGAAGCAGTCCTTGCTGCTATCACAAACAAGCTCTACAAAAGCAGTTCTAATGGTACAGGAATAGGTGGGCAGGGTTAAAAGTAAGATATACACACACACACATGTACTGTAATCAGGGCCGCCATCAGGGGGATACAGACAGTACACCTGTAAGGGGCCCGGATGGCAACCCCCCTTATTTATTTTATAATTTTTTTTTGTAAGGGGCCCAGAGGTCGTCCCCGGAGGACCCCAGGGCCCCAGATGGCAACCCCCCCTTTTTTTTTTATTCTTTTGTTTTTTTCTTTGTTCGTCAGCACCCAAAGCCCCCCCCGACCTCAACAATTCGCTGCTCAATTTGCGGTGGCAGCACCCCCCCCCCCCCCGGTTCTCCTCTGCTCCAGGGGGCCCATACCTGAAGCTGTGTAAGGGGCTCCAAAATTCCTGATGGCGGCCGGCCCTGACTGTAATTGTGCTGTCCCCCCTATACATTGTAAAGTGCTGTGTAAACTGTTGGCGCTATATAAATCTTGTATAATAATAATAATAATAATAATGTACAAACACACATGCACACATACAGACACAAATGTACACATTGTGCTGCACCAAAAGCACCCCATGTTTGCCAATGTATGGGATACCATTAAAAATGAATGCAAAGAAAAAGGGGGCTGTGTGTGAACACAGGTGGGACTTTGAGTGAGGCACATGGCTAGTGTCTCCATCCCGGCTACAATGTATAAGAGAAAGGGAGTTTGGGACTTTAAATGAGGTACTGGACAAGGTGGGGGTACATAAAGGAAACACATGTTTAATGACATGAATAGTATATGTGTTACATTGTGAGAATGATGGGATTGCACATAAAAAACACACATGTCGTGGGCATAGTGGACATACACTTGGAAACTCATGGCAATATGACAGTGCATATGAATCATGGACATCAAGGGTACAAATTGACATTAACTAAAAATACATGACAGTATAATGAATAGATGTGCAAATTCCATGAGTACACAAATGTAAACATAATGTCCATCATTCTACTCATCCCCATATCCATCTTGTGCATGTAAGTTTCTCGGGATTGGCAATTCTGTCCTTTCCTGTTTATGCCTTATGTCACTATAGGCTAAATATATTTTTATATATATATTTTTTTAGATTCTGTGTTGGAAGCATCCGCCCCTGATGAGTTAAATACGAAACGCGTCAGGCGACAAAGGATGCAAACACACTCCCACACTTGTTTTCGACCAATCCATAATATCACAACTATCATGCCTACAATTTGTTACATCTTGCCACTCCATTGCACTATGCCGCTCCAAGGAATTATGTTTACATTTGTGTACTCATGGAATTTGAACATCTATTCATTATACTGTCATGTATTTTTAGTTGATGTCAATTTGTACCCTTGATGTCCATGATTCATATGCACTGTCATATTGCCATGAGTTTCCAAGTTGATGCAAGTGTATGTCCTCTATGCAATGCTGTATCCTGGCCTAGGCCAACAAGGCCCAGGCCTAGGGCAGCACTTTGCAGGGGGGCAGCACGGAAAGAGTCCCCGCCAGCTTGCGCTACACTGTTAGTGTAACGCAAGCTGATCCTAATTTTGACTGTCCTATCAGTCTGGACCACAAACCTCCACTGTGATGTTTTCTGCTGCACCATTGGCATGGTTATATCTTCTTGGTCCTCTCCATAAAATTATCAGAAATTTGTGCTTAAAGTAGAACTATAGGCAATACTTTTTTTTTCATTTTGGATAGAGTAAGGGAGGGTTGGAGCCCCTGTCAGTTTATTTTTTACCAACCCTGTCCCATTTGTCGTGGAATTATTGGTTGTTTGCAGAGCACACAGCCTATATTTCCTGTGCTAAATGAGCACACACTTTAGATTCCATCTTTTTGCAATAATGCTATCTTTAGCTAAGTTCCACTCACCGTTCATCCATCCCATCCATAACCTTAGGCAAGCATCACACAACCAGCTCTGTTCTCATCTCAGCCTCCCAGCATAGTGTGCCTGGGAGTTGTGTCTCTCTCTCTTTTATTAAAAACCCCACAGGATTAAAATCCCAACAGGAAGTGATGTCACAGCATGTGACCTTCACACAGGGAAAATGACAATACAAGGACATCCCTTCCAACAGGGAATGCAGTACATGAATACCACTCAAGAAATATAGCTTAAAGGATTCAATACAATAATACATACAATGAATATAATAATGCATGATGGCTAACGTCTTATGGGTGTGTCCGGGCAGGGAAAGCGTGTATGCTCCCAGCAAACGAAGCCGTATTGATTTAAAACATGGACGCCTAACCTGACTCTGACAACACTCACAAGCTCTCATATTACCGTTGATAGGAACCCTTATTCTGCGCTATTCCATAGAATAACGCATATTCAGATTATACTATTATTGAATGGGGGAGGGAGGCTATCTGCAGACGTGCGCTACGAATCCCAATCAATGTTGATCAGACACAGCAGAGACAAGAGCACGCATCTGCCTATAACCAATGATGTTGTTGCAGAGCGAGCATATCCCCTCCTCAACGATCGTCCGTGCTAATGCACAAAGGGCCCTCGTCGGTGGACATATTCGCACCCTGCAAACATCACACTCCAACCTCAAGACGTTTTCCCCTACCAGACGGGATTCAACCAGCCTCAGACTGCCCCAGCCAGCTCTTTAGAGCGGGCTGCGGAAGTACTAACACTGGGTGACACTATGACAATACATATTAAATATATCTTCATAAAAATCTCCACAACAGTCCTCCCTTTTTTGTCATATGCACCCCATGTTTCCATCGATGAAACTTGATCTCCTTCTTACACCTGGAAATGAATCAGTCCTTAGTCCAAAAAAAAAGGAAAACACGGCTTGACATGTAGACTCTACTCTTCAGGGGCATGACTTATAAAGGAGGACACGACATGGTGAGCTGTAGTAATCGCTGATCTGTCTGTGATCCTCTGTGTCTTATACGTGGATCCGGCTTCGGGGCGTCTCATCAAGGAAACTCTGGTCACGCGTCAAATCAGCTAACAGGAGCACCTCGTCACGACATAGAAAGAATAGAAATAAAAACGACATGAGTATATATATTCCCACTTCCTTTAACCACGATCCGCTGTAAAAATAAAAATTAGATCCCCAAAGATCCCCAGACCCTTAAAAGGACTCCCAACCTTCACTAGCTATAGCTCTGGCTTCAACAGTTACACGAAGAACCCTATCCTTAACGGATGAGAATTGTTCAATCGTATCCCAAGCTCGAGCCCCCCCCACCTTGTACATCCAGGACACCATGCCCAGACCTGGTCGGGGTTGGTGAACAAATCCCTTCTAGCTGTCCCTGCCATTCTTAATTTCTCACGCCATCAGATCCTCGCGATCGGCCACGAGATAAGATGCTGGGACAGCTTCACCATCACGCATGAACCTCTTGCTTTCGGGGGAATTACCTTATAAGCTGCAGATCCACAGAAGCAACAAACTAAAGTTCAAACACACTTGTGGCCTACCTAGATACTCAAACCGACAAGAGGCAGAGCCATTAAAACTAACCAATTTTACCCTCTAAAAATACATTGTTAGATTCCATTGACAAGTGTCTGTTCGGAGTCTTCACCAGTTTGTCAAAACTCCTCATACCCATAATAACATCATAAATGGCATGTACCTCTGTCATCGCTGGGGACTAAAACTCGGTGAAGACTCAGAACAGACCCAGCAATCGGTCCTGTTCGCTTTCTGAGCTAGTCAGGTAATACACTTTAAATAAAAACTTGGGATGCTTTTCATCGTTACCCTTGCTAAAATTTACTAAACAACAAAAATATAAATAAACAAAGATACTCCTCATTCTTTGGTGTGGTTGAGCCGCTTCTTGCAGTGGCTGGCGTGGTCTCATCCCTCAAGCTTCTTTACAATGACCCAGTCACCTGGTTGGAAAGAATGTAAACTGATTATTGTGTCAGGGTCCAGGAGGGACTCGTGAACCCTGTGGTGGACCTTTTGAAGTTCATGTCACAGCGATCGCACCTCCCCCATCAGCCGAGAATATAAATGACAGCTAATGAGGAAAGTACGACTCTGGTTTTGATTGACCTCCAAACAACCCTCATATGACAATAACCCAGACATCGGGACTGTGGTCACTGCATAACCTGTGCGTGGCTTACAATACCTGGAACCATTGACAAAAGGTTCTTAGCATCTGGGATGGGAACCTACTTCACCAGACTGCTGCTCGCCGATTCAAATTCTATCAAACAAAGACAGTCTTGGCACAAACTTGGTTAGAATTACAGAGGTTAACATTATTTGTTTGACAAAAAAACTGTCACTCTTACATTTATCACTTCTCCCCCCTTTTCTTCCTCATTACAGACTAAAGGAAGAAATGTGTGGTGCAGGAAAAAAAAGAAACAATGAAATAGCCTATGATACTTTTACCTCCTTAGACTCGTATTTATCCATATGTACAGCTGTCTACATACACCTGTTCTCTGTGTACAAACTCCTTGGACCTGAAAAATACTTATAAGCAAAATCATTACTCTATCCTTCATATTTAACCTGCAAAGAATGGTAAACAATAATGACATTCCTGTACATTGGTAAATTGTCAATGACATTCTTTCAAAACTGATTCAAACAAAACCCTCCGTAACCCTTACTTTTCTCGTTCCTACAAAAATACAACAGCCGCGACGCATCGGAGGATCGCGCTGTAAGTTCGAACATATTCACGTTACTAGATACAAACGTGGGGGAGATACTTCCCAGTTTCCAAAACCACAAATGAAAAAAACAAAAACAGCCAGAATTCTACCTTTACTCTTTCAGCAATAGAAAAAAATACAATGGGACAAACATGAGAGCAGCTCGAGAACCTTGCATGGACCAGCCATACAAAGTTCAAACAAACGGGCATGAGACTACACCTCCATCAACACACTCATCATTACAGATTTCTGAAGCCGCAGCTGAACTACATCCATTCCAGAGGGATATCCAAAATAGTATCCTTGGACCACCTATGTTAAATCTTTTTGGGGTTCAAAAGCCTTTGCCCCAAAACTAGGCTTCGTGCACCGTGTGACCGTCTGACTGTGGGAAGCCTCCATTCCTTCCCTTTGCACAGACCTCCTTGTGTCCATGGCGATTCGAATCGGCTTATCGTCTTAAACCTGCGTCCAGGTTAAACCGTTGCACCCATTTCGGAGAGCACCACCCGGTGTCTTCTTATACGGTGGATTGAAGAACTACAACCACTATCTGGTCAAGTCCTCCAACTAGAAACCCTAACCGAGTCGTCAACTCTATGGCTTGTTGTCCCAACACTTCTGGAACTACAGCAACAACCACAGATCAACCCCCGAATTAGGCCTCTACTCCTCACAGTGTATGCATACACAACCATTTTCCGCTATACACCCATACACTGCGTTGCCAGACTAAACCACACAGAACACTTACGCCAGTTTACCACCTGCAGAACAATGTGGCTTCTCTCTGTATCTAGATGATACAACAATGGTGATGCCCCCCTGTTTGCTCTCTACCCAAAACTGTATTACAGTACAAAACTTCACAAAACTGGAACGAAATATAAAACACTTTTAAACGCTTTCCATTTTCCTTCCAAACACAAATCTCATTGGCCAACCTTTCAGACAACCCCAAGCTCCTCCCACCAACTTCCCTCTGATAAATAAAATGCTGAAAAGAAACTTCCGGTTACATGCTCAGCTCTCAAAAAAAACAAACTAGTTTATTTACATATCAATTGTTCAGGAAGAGGGAGGGGGAGGGGGGAGCCTAGCCCCAATCGCCTTGTCTATCAAGACACCAAAAAATCCATGGCTAAACATCATATACAATTTAAAAACCTTGTCAAGGAAATTATGGAATAAACCCCCCTTTGCAAATGGGAGGGAATCCCCCCCTGATCCACATTCCCTGGAAGTCAAACCATAAATTGGGACTCAAATACAAACTCCTGCCAAAAGATGGCTATACAGTACAAGTTCCAAAAACAATATGAATTGCCTTCTGGGAAACTCCCAAATATTTAAACATAAAAACACACCATTGTACAAAAACTCTGTTAGGCCTCGTACACACGACCGATTTTCTCGGCAAGAACCAGCAAGAAACTTGCTGGCAGAGAGGTCTTGCCGAGTAAATCGGTCGTGTGTACGCTGCTAGCGTGTTTCTCGTCGAGAAAACCGACAAGAAACCTCGACGAGAAAATAGAGAACCTGCTCTCTATTTTCTCGTCGAGATTCTCCTCGGCGTGTTTCTCGACGAGAAAAGTGAGTGTGTGTACACTTACCTGTCTGCCCGGAAGCCCGCGCATGTTCGAAATGAATTTGACGCATGCGCGGTAGCTTCCTAGGCATACGTAGGGTAGACCAAGATGGCGGCGACGGCATCGAATGTGACGAGCGCATGCTCGACGTAGTCGATGACGTCACCGCGTACACTCCTTTCAAAGAACCGCGGGTTCTTTGAAACGAGCGTGTGTACACTCGGCCGGGACAAGTTTCTTGTCCTAGAATCTCGTCGAAAAAAACGACATGTTTTTCTCAACGAGAATCTCGGCCGTGTGTACGAGGCCTTAGTCTTACAATCTATCAAAATTCAGTGTAAAGTGGAGTTTTTACTTAAAAACGAAAACCAATACAAAAACCGCCGCTCATATACTGCAAAGTCAGCTGACCCTGCAATAGCTTACATTCACTTAAATGAAAACAGGGAAATCCCCATCCTAACACCATCTGCATGGAGTTTGCATGTTCTCCCTGTGTCTCACTACTCTCCCCAGCAGTGCACAGGTCAAACTGTAAACGCAGGACAAAACTGCGCCAATCAACAAATGCCAATACAGCATATTTAGGGGCTGTGTTTGCTAAACTGGAACTTCCTATCTCAAACTGTAAACGTCTCTCAAAATGGCCGACAAGCCAGGACAACAAAATGGTGGATGACCACCGCACACCTCATGGACAACAACAAAAATGGCCCCATTAACGCATGCAATTTTTCCCGCCAAAACCAGCATGGGACATCACAATGAACACCACATGGGTTCCCCCGTACAAAGGAAAACAAAAATGGCCTCCAGATTCCAACGCAGAAAAGACCGCACTACATTCGCACCAAACATCAAAATCTGCCCCAAAGGCTGAGAAATTCCACCAGCGAAATAGCCGACAAATGCCACATGGTATAGCGCCCAAAAGAAAGGTGGCTGCACCTTCCCTTATATGATGCCCACAGGCCAAGGAGAAACTGCGCCTCAAAATGGCAGACAAACCGCAAGGCCAGGAACAAAAGCCAGAAATGGCGCCATTAACGCATGTATTTTTTTTCCCTGCCAAAACCAGCATCTCTTTAAAAGAAAATCAAAAATGTTTTTCTCCACAAAGACAGACTACACCATTGAAATTTTTCTAAATTATCATCAAAATCCACTGAAAAATGTGTCAGCTACACTCTACAAGGCTCACATGTACACTTACAAACTTTTTTTTTTTTAAAAAACCCTTTGGCCACTAAACAGCACATTTAAAAAAATGTAAGTTACATAAACAATATTAAAAACATATTCATTTCTCTAAGTTAATATACTCTGAGATATTCACCACACACATACAGTACAATGTTGCCTGCATGTCTGCTCAGAGTTTCCTTCCCTCAGGGCATAGCCCAGCAACACAAAGCAGTGGGCAAGCCCTTCCCCCATTCAAGCACATGGCTGCTCCGACAAGCCTAACACACACATTGCAGGCTGAATAATCCCACATCTATACCTTCATTTCATACACAATATACAGTTTCCATATGCATCAAACTTGTAGTCAAAAGATACACAGAGACCCACCAACTTTCATAATTGTAACTGATGACCATGCTGCCTGCCCCCTCCCCCGCTAAACCTCATGGCACACAGGGACCAGACTTTCACAATGCAGCAGCAATGGCTGGCTGCACAAGCTGCTCAATACATCGCACAAAGGTCACTTTTCCAAACAGCCATCTCTTACACAACTTCAAATCACACTCATGGGCACACGTGTCCTACATCACACAAACAATCTAATCACATACAGTCTATATTTCTCATTTAGTTACACGCTTACAGCCCGCAGCTTCCCCACCCAAACATCCAGGCACATACGATCTGACTCACAGACATACAATCTCTCTCCCAACAAAATCACACACATGGAAGATCGGATTCACAGACACACACACGCTGTGTATAAAATCTCTCGTACTCGAAACTTACAGCATTATTTCAAAAAGACGAAAAATTTGTTCTTTAGCAGAGCCCCCACACATCACGTCGTAGATCCACTCTCCCCCCCCCCCCCCCATCTCGACCTGATGCATAAAGGGGCTCTATCTAGTCCCTTCAGAGTCGCCATCTGTCGTGGAATTATTGGTTGTTTGCAGAGCACACAGCCTATATTTCCTGTGCTAAATGAGCACACACTTTAGATTCCATCTTTTTGCAATAATGCTATCTTTAGCTAAGTTCCACTCACCGTTCATCCGTCCCATCCATAACCTTAGGCAAGCATCACACAACCAGCTCTGTTCTCATCTCAGCCTCCCAGCATAGTGTGCCTGGGAGTTGTGTCACTCTCTCTTTTATTAAAAACCCCACAGGATTAAAATCCCAACAGGAAGTGATGTCACAGCATGTGATCCTCACTAAAGAAGTTACCAACAGGAAGTGAGGTCACAGCATGTGACCTTCACACAGGGAAAATGACAATACAAGGACATCCCTTCCAACAGGGAATGCAGTACATGAATACCACTCAAGAAATATAGCTTAAACGATTCAATACAATAATACATACAATGAATATAATAACGCATGATGGCTAATGTCTTATGGGTGTGTCCGGGCAGGGAAAGCGTGTATGCTCCCAGCAAACAAAGCCGTATTGATTTAAAACATGGACGCCTTCCCTGACTCTGACAACACTCACAAGCTCTCATATTACCGTTGATAGGAACCCTTATTCTGCGCTATTCCATAGAATAACGCATATTCAGATTATACTATTATTGAATGGAGGAGGGAGGCTATCTGCAGACGCGCGCTATGAATCCCAATCAATGTTGATCAGACACAGCAGAGACAAGAGCACGCATCTGCCTATAACCAATGATGTCGTTGCAGAGCGAGCATATCCCCTCCTCAACGATCGTCTGTGCTAATGCACAGAGGGCCCTCGTCGGTGGACATATCCGCACCCTGCAAACATCACACTCCAACCTCAAGACGTTTTCCCCTACCAGACGGGATTCAACCAGCCTCAGACTGCCCCAGCCAGCTCTTTAGAGCGGGCTGCGGAAGTACTAACACTGGGTGACACTATGTCAATACATATTAAATACATCTTCATAAAAATCTCCACAACACATTGCAGAGATTTCCCTTCACTTCCTGCCCCATAGCCAAACTGGAAGTGAGAGGAAATCTATGCAAATTAAGGGAATCCAATGCCCCCCCCCAGGCCCTAAGAACTAGTGTCCCAACTCGAAAATTTCAAGGTTTGGTCTTAAACAGAAAGGGGTGTGGCCTTGACAGGAAGGGGTGGGTCATATTTAAATTAGGGGGTGCACAAGTTTAGTCAGGCCTAGGGCAGCACAAAACCTAAATGCACTACTGCCTCTATGCCCACGACATGTGTGTTTTTTATGTGCAATCCCATCATTCTCACAAATTAACCACTTAACGACCGCTCACTGTATATATACGTCGGCAGAATGGCACCGACAGGCACAATCACGTAGAGCATACGTGATCGTCTTTGTACAGTTGGGGGTCCGATCGGACCCCCCTCCTATACAGTGAGCTGCCGTTTATCGTTGGGGAGCGATCAGAGATGAGGGGGTGACCATTCGATTTCGGCCACCCCCTCGCGATCGCTCCCGGCCAATGAAAATGCTTCCTCCGCCATGTGATGTAAACACAGGCAGGAGGAAGTGATGTCATCTCTCGATTCCGGCGCCGAGGAGAGAGGAAGCAGGTTAGTGCACCAACAGTCCACTGACACTTAGGTACACATAGGCACACATTTCACCCCCCAGTCACCCCCAGATCACCCCCCAGGTCACCCCCCAGCCCCCAATCACAGTGTCACTGATTGCAGTGATCATTTATTTTACTGATCACTGCATTTAGTGTCATCTATGATAGTAAAAAGTTGCAGGGCAGTTAGGATTAGGCCCCTTTAGGTCCAGGGTAGCCCCCTAACCCCCCCTAATAAAGGTTTAACCCCTTGATCGCCCCCAGGTAACCCTTTCACCCCCTAACGTCAGCGTCACTAAGCGATCGTATTTTCGATCGCTGTATTTAGTGCCGGTGGTGCCCTAGATAGCCAGTTATTTTTAGTTTCGCCGCATGTTTTTAGAGCATCAGGTACCCCCATATATTATTTTAACCCCCTGATTGCCCCTAGAGTTAACCCTTTCACCAGTGATCACCGTATAAGCGTCACTGGTGACACTGGTTACCCAGTTAGTTATTTAGGTAACCCGTCAGGTTTTTATATAGCGTCGGGTACCCCCATATTAAACCTAATAAAGGTTTTAACCCCCTGATTGCCCCTAGTTAACCCTTTCACCAGTGATCACCATATAAAGGTTACGGGTGACGCTGGTTGGTTAGTTTGCTTTTTATAGCATCAGGGCACCCGCCGTATATAACCCAATAAAGGTTTAACCCCCTGATCGCCCGGCGGGTGAGATCAATTAGGTTTTAGCGCCAGAGAGGGTCTGCGTCGCCCCAGGCAGCGTTAGGTTAGTGCCAGTAACGCTAACACCCACGCGCAAAGCATACACCTCCCTTAGTGGTATAGTATCTGATCAGATCTATACTAGCGTCCCCAGCGGTTTAGGGTTCCCAAAAACGCAGTGTTAGCGGGATCAGCCCAGATACCTGCTAGCACGTGCGTTTAGCCCCTCCGCCCAGCCTAGCCCAGCCCACTCAAGTGCAGTATCGATCGATCACTGTCACTTACCAAACACATGAAAAACAAAAAAGCAGCGCCTTCTGAGCGTAGCAATCAATTAAAATTTATTGAAACATAAAATCAATAACAGGTAATCCACTCACAAGAGGAGAATATAAGTGAGCTTATCTGTATGAAGACTGGGATAGTTGGACTCATCCGCTCATCCCGGGCATGTGAAGCTGTGTATCCAGAGGTGGAGGGGAGATGGTGTCTCTGGACCTCCTCTCAAGAGTCGCCGATTATGCCGTAGAGTGGAACTACTCACTCGCAATGGAGGAACGGAGGACGACTTTGCTGGAACACAACGACAGAGTACATCCGGGTCGTGGGGTCAGCGGGGAGGATGCGCGCGTTCGAAGCATCCGTGCTTCTTCATCAGGCTTGGTAGGGGCCATCTTTGGTTCCGGCTATAAATACTAGGTAAAGATTGGCTGATAGGACAGTCTATATCACCATGGAAACCAAACACAAAGTACAGGCAGCAAACGCTAACTTGGCGCTGACCCATATATAAAGAAAAACAATAAATGCATAAAGATACTGATATGACATCAGGGATTAATAGGAGAAAAAACTAACTAATACATAAAGGAATCAATAAATAATCAGTAAAAGTATGGGAATAAAGAAATATATATGTAAAAAATATAAATGACAATAAAAATAGTCTAATGAGTTGCCATAGGGAACGGATTAATAGCACATGTAAATATATATAAAAAATATATAAATATATATAAAAAATATATAAATATATATAAAAAATACATAAGAACGAAAGATATAATAAATTTCTAAAAAATCTCTAGAAGGAAGAAAACTTTACCCATATATGCACAAATACATATACAAATGTATCATAGCAATCTGGACTATAAAGGAGATATACACCCACAAAGGAATATCCCCACTATTGTAATATACCTGGATGACATGATATGTGCATACCAATATGCACATATACATACATACATACGTGGGCAAACACACATAGCAAAGAGGTGAATATTAGAAAAGGAGGGACCAATGTTGGCATAAAACATGCACATAGTAATAACAACATAGAAGATGGTATCTTTAGAGGAGAATATTGATTTCGATACCTTCATTCAAGCCCCCGGGCGCAAGACTATCGAGGGTGAATATCCAATAGTTTTCACGCTCACATAGTTTTTTATAGCGCTCGGCTAAAGGGAGGTGTTTAGGGATAGCTTCTATAACCCAGACACGTAGACCCACAGATGATTGGTGGTGAAATTCTTTGAAGTGTCTAGCTACACTATATTTTTCTCGACCCTTCTCGACAAAGTTTCGATGTTCTCCGAACCTTTTTCGGAGGGTACGGATAGTGCGGCCTACATAGAATAGGCCGCACGGACAGGTCAAGCAGTACACCACATACTCAGAGGAGCATGTATAAAAATCAGGTAAGATGTACTGCTTGCCTTTACAGGTAAACTCTTTCTGTCTGTGGTTGACATGCTTACACGTAAGGCATAGTGCCTTCTTACACTGATACATACCCTTCAAATTAAAGAATGTCAGGGATGCACTGGTAGAGGGCCCTGATGTTTTAATTTTGCTCGGGGCTATCAGGGCCTTGATGTTTTTGGCCTTTCTATAACTAACTACAGGGCGCTCTGTAAGTGTAGTTTTTAAGTAAGGGTCCTCCTTCAATATGGACCAATGTTTGACCAAGATCCTTTCCATTCTCCTGAATTGGCTATGGAATTGGGTGACAAAGCGGACTGGTTGAGTGTTGTCGTCTGTGCTCTTAGCTCTTTTTTCTCTCACGTCAGCATTGAGATAATGTCGATAGGCACCCTCTACTAACTCGTCGGGGTAACCTTTCTCAAGAAATTTTATTTTAAGCTTTGAGCCATGGGAAATATAGTCCTGTGGCCGAGTACAATTATGTCTCAGTCTACAGAACTGGCTCTTGGGTATGTTGTTCACCCATCGTGGATGGTGACAACTCCCATAATGCAGGAAAGAGTTACCTGCAGTGGGCTTGGTGTAGTTCTGTGCACAGACCGCATGGTCTTCATGAAAGAGCTCAAGGTCCAAGAAGGCCAATGTATTCTCATCTGTCACATAAGTAAAAGACCCATATTATTGGAATTGCAGTGTTGTAGGAACCCTGGGATTAGTGTATCAGGCCCATCCCAGATGATGACCACGTCATCTATATAACGACCATAAAATACTAGGTGGGAGGCATATGGGTTATTTTGCCAAATGTTATGGTGTTCCCAATACCCCATAGTGAGGTTAGCATAACTGGGGGCAAAATTAGCCCCCATAGCTGTCCCCTGAATTTGGATATAGAATTGGCCATTAGCCTCAAAGTAATTATGGTTGAGGCAATAATCCAACATTTCAAGTAAGAAATTGGTCTGTCTATTATTGAGGAGTGGATCCTCATTGAGGAAATATTGTGTGGCATGTAGGCCTACTTTATGGGGAATGGACGTATAGAGAGACACTACATCCAACGATAGCCAACGGTAAGACGGTTCCCATCTATATTGCTGTAGCATTTGAAGTAATGTTATGCCATCTTTAATGTATGAAGGGAGATTATTAACTAGGGGCTGTAGGAAATGGTCAATATATATGGAAAAATAGCTGGTTACACTTTCCATAGCTGCTACAATAGGTCTCACTGGGGGATTGGCAAGACTTTTATGGACCTTGGGAAGATGGTAGAAATAAGGTCTCTTATAAAAGTCATGCAGAAGAAAGGCGACCTCTATATTGGTCACTAATCCCTCGGCTTTGGCTTTGTTGACCAAATCATGTGCTTCCGTGGAGAATACTGGTAAAGGGTCACAGGCAAGCCTTAAATAAATTGTATCATCAGAGAGTAACCGAGCACTCTCTGATTGATAGTCTACACGGTTTTGGACGACTATCCCTCCCCCTTTATCAGCTTATCTAATTATAAGTTCTTTGTTGTTTATAAGACTTTTCAAAGCAATATTTTCGGCTATCGACAAGTTGGTGGAAAATTTATGTATGGAACATTGTTGGCACATCCGCAAAGTCTCTGCATAGACTACTTGATAGAAACTCTGGATATAGGGTCCTTTGGCGAACGTGGGATAAAAGATGGACTTGGGTCTAAATTTTGTCTTCTGGACAGGTGGAGAAGTGGACAGATGTTGAGTGAGCAACTCAGCAAGGTCATCTGGGTCATCCGTATGAAGGAGACCCAGGTGATCAGAGGCCGTGCAGTCCGGCAAGTCACAATCTAAGGAATGATCCACAGCAAAACATGCGTCAATAGGGGTGTCTAGGACATCCTCATCAGCAGGGGAATCTTTATCAACCTTCATATTGAAAAATCGTTTTACTGTAATGTTTCTAATGAATCTATTAAGGTCTAAAAATAGAGTAAATGGGTTGGGAGATGCTGTAGGGGCAAATGTAAGACCTCGAGCAAGGAGCAGCTCTTCGGATTTCGACAATGTATGACTGGAGAGATTGAATATCCTCACAGTCTTCGAAATTTCCCCCTCCTTTCTGTGTTTACGTCGTCCCCCTCTCCTGCCTCTGTGACGAGCTTTCTTTTTGGGCAAGGGAGGGGGGCAACCACTAAAAAAGAGGAAGGGGAAGGAGAGCCTGGGGCACACGGTCCCACAGTGTGCCCAAGGTGAATTATACTATCAATAGGTGGGGATAGAACAAATGTGGGGACTGTCATACTGGGAATAGCATCAACCCCTCCCAAAGAGGGGTGATGTATCTCAGCCGAAATGTTGGTGGGGGAATCAGAGTTAGATGTTACAAGACGAGATACAACAGTATCACCATGAGATATACTATTCAGAGGTGAAGTGTTGATAGAAGGAGGAACAAGTTCAATGGGTCTAGAATCAATCGTAGTGGAAAATAGAATAGAAGATGAATCATCTGTAGATATATGTGTAACGGAATTAGTGTATTTTTTAGTAATAGGACGTGAATATGGTTTAAAAAATGGAGGGGGATGGCCGTAGTTATTCATATGAAAACGAGGTGTGTTAGGCAATGGTCTAATGGTTGGCCTAGGTACACAATCCATCAACGGTATAAGACAGTTGAGCCTATCTGGACCAAGGTGATCATTATTGGGTCCAGACGGACCTAAATGAGGAGTTCTAGATTTCTTCCAACAGAACACTCTGTTGGTGTTGTAATCATCAAAATCTCTACAAATTTTGTGTAGTTTGGTTCCAATGAGAATATCTTCTTGAAATTTTGTGTTTAGTTTTAATTTTCTCAGCCATGAGATGGGCAATGATGTGATACATGACTGAAGTGATAGAATTAAATCTGTAATTTTGGAGAGACAGGTAATATATTGAATATCCCTTTGTTTGGCGACAATATCCATCCATTTTTGGGTACAGAACTCTGAGATATTGGCCCATTCCAGGGCTAAGTCGGTACCCAAAAAGGAACAAGTTTTGGTGTTTCTAAGTCCTCTAGGGGAAATTTTATATTTAGTATACTGGTCCAAAAAAAACCTATCCCACCATTGTTGGTTAGCAGCAACAATTGTATCTTCGATTTTACGAAATTTAGCACAGATTAACCTATAACTGGCTCTAGGGACTGATATAGATGCTGAGAAGAAATTCTCCGGAAACATAGTATATATTTCATCTAAGATTACATATTTGGCTGACTCAATTTGCGATATGATCTCCATGGTATCATAGACATATATAAGAAGAATAAATGTACATCTGTAAGCACAATGATAACAAGAACAGTATCTATATGCATATATCACATTATAAGCTGAGAATATCTAGATCTGGAGAGAAAACACCTATATTCCGTGGCTGCTCGATTGAGAACTTCAAAAACAATACATACAACACAAGGGGTTAATCAAGCGCACTCGGGATAAGGGTGTGTGTACAAAACTAATATGGGAACAGCGGTAAAATGATTAGGAGGAATAAACTCATAAGATCAATGTCATATTAGTCCATACTTATAAAAATGACTAGTCCACAAAGAAGGCTGCCGGCTGACAGATAGAAGGGATCTGAAATAGTACAAGAAAAACAAAAAAGCAGTGCCTTCTGAGCGTAGCAATCAATTAAAATTTATTGAAACATAAAATCAATAACAGGTAATCCACTCACAAGAGGAGAATATAAGTGAGCTTATCTGTATGAAGACTGGGATAGTTGGACTCATCCGCTCATCCCGGGCATGTGAAGCTGTGTATCCAGAGGTGGAGGGGAGATGGTGTCTCTGGACCTCCTCTCAAGAGTCGCCGATTATGCCGTAGAGTGGAACTACTCACTCGCAATGGAGGAACGGAGGACGACTTTGCTGGAACACAACGACAGAGTACATCCGGGTCGTGGGGTCAGCGGGGAGGATGCGCGCGTTCGAAGCATCCGTGCTTCTTCATCAGGCTTGGTAGGGGCCATCTTTGGTTCCGGCTATAAATACTAGGTAAAGATTGGCTGATAGGACAGTCTATATCACCATGGAAACCAAACACAAAGTACAGGCAGCAAACGCTAACTTGGCGCTGACCCATATATAAAGAAAAACAATAAATGCATAAAGATACTGATATGACATCAGGGATTAATAGGAGAAAAAACTAACTAATACATAAAGGAATCAATAAATAATCGGTAAAAGTATGGGAATAAAGAAATATATATGTAAAAAATATAAATGACAATAAAAATAGTCTAATGAGTTGCCATAGGGAACGGGATTAATAGCACATGTAAATATATATAAAAAATATATAAATATATATAAAAAATATATAAATATATATAAAAAATACATAAGAACGAAAGATATAATACATTTTTTAAAAAATCTCTAGAAGGAAGAAAACTTTACTGGACTAGTCATTTTTATAAGTATGGACTAATATGACATTGATCTTATGAGTTTATTCCTCCTAATCATTTTACCGCTGTTCCCATATTAGTTTTGTACACACACCCTTATCCCGAGTGCGCTTGATTAACCCCTTGTGTTGTACTTACCAAACACATAACTGCAGCGTTCGCAGAGACAGTCCTGATCCCTGCGACCGCTAACAGTTTTTTTTGTAGCGTTTGATATATTTGCTGACAACAGTCAGGTGCTTTTTTTCCTGTGAATCTTACTAGTGTACCCCTAAATTTAGAGACCAAAATGGCAAGACGAAGGTACACTAGTAAAGAGGCCTACGAGATTCTGAGCATGACAGATAGTGAAGAGGAGGTCACGTATCTGTCAGATTCAGGCTCAGAATATCTTCCCGTAGAAGACAGTGACGTCAGCGGCCCCACGTCAGATAGCTCTGACGACGAAGTTGAGGTCCCTGCTAAGGTCAGGCGTACCCGATCCCGATCTTCTGAGGTTGTTGAGGAGCAAGAACCGCAGGGCTCTCGTATCATGGAGCAGAGTAGTACTAGCGCCGCTATTCCTTCTGGTGAATTGGCAAGCACCAGCGGCCTAGTACAGCCTGGGCGTACATCCAGCACTGCAGTATCACGTGGTGACGTGGCGAGTCCCATTAAGTGCAGTTCAAGCTGGCGAGGTGGCAAGCACAAGTAGTGTCCCGCTGCCACCAAGAAGACAAAGGCAGGCCCGTCGTGCCCATAGTGCCCTTCCTGCAGAATTCGCCTATCCTGATTGGGTCCCCACCACTTCTGCAGAACCGGTACTTCCCCCATTCACTGCCCAACCCGGTATTCAGGTGGAAACAGCTGATTTTATGCCAATCGATTTTTATTCGCTGTTTTTCACGGAAGATCTCTATAGATCTATTGTGGACCAGAGTAATTTATATGCTGGTAAATTCATCACCGCTAATCCCCAGTTGCCTTCCATTGCCAAAGATTGGAAACCAATTACGGTTTCCAAATTTAAGACCTTTCTGGGCCTTTCCCTCAACATGGGCACACATAAATTCCCGTCATTGCGTGCTTATTGGTCCACGCACCCAATTGACCACATGCCCGTGTTCTCTGCCTCCATGCCCAGGAAACGATACGAGCAGATTTTGCGGTTCATGCACTTCAACGACAATGAACTTTGTCGTCCACGTGGGACCCTGAATACGACCGGCTCTATAAAATTCGGCCCCTCATAAACCACTTCAACGAACGTTTTGCAGCCTTGTTTATTCCCGATCAAGCTGTCTGCGTTGATGAGTCCCTGATTTAATTTTCTGGCCGCTTGGCTTTCAAGCAGTACCTTCCCAGCAAGCGTGCCAGATACGGGGTCAAGCTCTATAAGTTCTGTGACAGGGCAACAGGCTATGTACAGGCATACCCCACTTTTAAGTACACAATGGGACCAGAGCATGTATGTAAAACGAAAATGTACTTAAAGTGAAACAATACCTTTTTTCACTTCTAGGGTATAGTGGGGGGTCAGGGGCTTTAGTGGGGGTGTCAGGAGCTGTAGTTGAGGTCTCAGGGGCTGTAGTGGGTGTGTCAGGGGCACACTGGAACAGGGCGGGCTATGCTCTCGGAGCTTCAGTTCCTTCTACTGCGGCTGCAAAATGTCTGTACAGTACTTGTGAGGCACTTTACATACACTCGCCAGTATGTCCTTACTCGCGAGTGTATGTAAAGTGAGTGTACTTAAAGCGGGGTATGCCTGTATGGAGCTTTATGGTTTATGAGGGAAAAGATAGTCAGGTTGAGCCGGTCAACTGCCCGGATTACATAGGGAGTGCTGGCAAGATAGTGTGGAACTTGGTGTCACCCTTATTCAGAAAGGGGTACCACTTGTATGTGGACAATTATTACACGAGCGTGCCACTGTTTAGTCACTTGTTTGATCATCAGATTGGAGCATGTGGCACCGTGCGACCTAATCGCCGGGGCTTTCCCCAGCGGCTTGTAGATGCCCGTCTTAGGCTGGGGGAGAGAGCCTGCGTAAAGTGTAATAACTTGCTCGCTATGAAGTGGAGGGACAATAAGAATGTTTTCCTTCTTACCTCCCTTCATGCAGACACGACAGTCCAAATTCGTACGGCGACTGGTGTTGTGGAGAAACCCCTCTGTGTCCACGAATATAACAAAAATAAGGGAGGGGTGGACCTCAATGACCAGTTGATGGCGCCGTATCTAATTGACCGTAAGGCGAGACGCTGGTACAAAAAAGTGTCTCTATCCTTATTCCAATTGGCTTTGCTGAACACTCATGTGCTATACAGAGCTTCAGGCGGGACTTTATCTCTTCTAAAATTCCAGAATGAGATAGTCACAGAACTCCTGTATCCAGGCGGTTCTGCACCTCACCATCCCCTACCAAATGCAGTAAGCCGGCTGCATGAGAGGCATTATACGCATCTCCTCCCGAGTACCCCTACCCAACGAACCCCCCAAAAAAGATGTTGTGTCTGTAGCAAGCGCGGATTTAGGCGTGACACCCATTATTATTGTCCACTCTGTCCTGACAAACCTGGTCTTTGCCTTGGTGAATGTTTTGAACGCTACCACTCAAAAGTGAAGTTTTAGCGTAGGGTACAGCATTTCACAGACTAGGACACACTTGCACAGGGTCTCCCAAGATGCCATTACATTTTGAGAGACCCGAACCATTACAGTTGTTAAAGTTTAAAAAAAAAAGTGTAAAAAATAAAAAAAAAAACGTAAAAAACAAAAACACAAAAAAAATATAAAATAAAAAAAACAAAAATAGTTGTCGTTTTATTGTTCTCTCTCTCTATTTTCTCTCTATTGTTCTGCTCTTTTTTACTGTATTCCATTCTGCAATGTTTTATCATGCTTGCTTTTCAGGTATGTAATTTTTTGTTTTTAGGTGCGCCATTCAACTGCAGCGCGGAATTATTTATCTTGACAGCAACAGCGTTTGCTCCCACGATACATAAAGCCGTGACTCCAGTGCTGTAGGAGGTGATTTCACCACCACAGTTAAAAAAAAAAAGAGCATATATGCCGAAGCATGGGGGCAGCAGGGGGCGGAGGAGCGATTTTGCTCCTAATGCCGCGTATATACGGTCGAAATTCTGACGGAGGCTTGCCCGTGGAAAAGTCCGACCGTGTGTACGCGGCATAACTTTTTTGTGGGAGGATGCCCCCATGCTTCGGCATATAACGGAAAATTTATATCAAATACTTACCGTAATTTTCCTTTCCTGATGGACTCCATGGCAGCCTACGTGTGGGTTAATCCCGCCCCTCATACCTCATAGGACCCTTCTCCCATAAATCTTTGCTCTGGGCCAGAGGCCGTGTTCCATAATTTAGCCTACTCCAGCCACTGGGAGGGAACTCCTGCTGCCATGGAGTCCATCAGGAAAGGAAAATTACGGTAAGTATTTGATATAAATTTTCCGTTTTCCTGACAGACTCCATGGCAGCCTACGTGTGGGAAATAACTAGCCATACACACCCGGGTGGGCAGAGTGCTGGACAAAAGAAAAAAGGTTTAATTGGCACCATCAACAGACAAGATATGTAAACCACTACGCAGTAGTGTGCCATGAACCTGTTAATTGAAGACCACAAGGCCACCTTGCAAATAACTTCTGGAGGCACGTGACGCCGCCCATGATGAAGACACACTTCTAGTTGAGTGAGCAGTCACCGCTTCTGGAGGCGCCAAGCCCTTGGCTTTATAGGCCCACTGAATGGCCTGAACAATCCATGCTCCGATAGATCTGGAAGAGGCACGCATTCCCTTATACTTCCTGTGAAAAGAACGAGCAGGTGGTCGGTCTGACGGAAAGAAGCTGTAGCTTCAAGATACTGACTCTGAGCTTTTCCAACATCTAAGGGATAAACACTGGAATCCTTGGTAGATCTGAACGTTGGAAGAGCAATCTCCTGATTGTCATGAAACACAGATGCCACTTTGGGGTTTGAACCCAACATAGGAATTAAAAAGTTTAGAAATGGCTCCTTGCATCCCTGAGAGCTGATTTCAGAGACCCTCTTGGCCGATGTTATAGCCACCAAGAAGACAACTATTAGAGAGAGTCATTTGACAGAAGATTGATCTTCATGTTCCAACTCTCTACCTAAGAAAAAATCCAGGACAAGGGGAAGATCCCAATTAGAAAAACTTGGCTCTGAGGTCTGAGCCTTATTGCTCCTCTGAAAAACTACTGAGTAAGAGGGTGTCTAGCCCAGGAAACACCTGTAACGGCAGAGATTACAGCAATTTGGACTCGCAGCGAGCTGACTGACAATGAGAGATCCAATCCTGATTGTAAGAAGCCCAGGATATCATGTATCTTTGGGTTATTGCAAGAACCTGCAGTGGAAGAGGTGTAGTCTGAAAACTTTTTCCAAATCCTCTGGTAGACCCTGTTGGTGCCTGTTCTTCTGGCATTTAATATTGTGGAGATGACCCTACTTGGACAGCCTAGGGCCTCCAACCTTCCCCTCTCAAGAACCAGATCAGAGATGTAGATGGGCCGGGCATGGATGTAGAAATGCCCCTTGTGATAGGAGATCTGGTCTGGAGGGTAGAGAAACTGGGTCCCGGAAGCTGAGTTGCATCAGCAGTGGAAACCATGGCTTGTTTGGCCAGTACAGGACTATTGCCACTATCTCTGCTTCTTCCATCCTGAGCCTCGGCAAAAAACTGAGAATGACAGGAACCGGGGGAAAGGCATAGGCCCTGTGGAACCGCCAATGGTCTGTCAGAGCATCTACCCAAAAGCCTGGGGATACCAAGACCTCGTGTAGTATCTCTCTAGTCTGAAGTTGCATGGGGAGGCGAACAAGTCTACTTCCGGAATGACTCCCAGGGACAAGACCCACCTGAAGACTTCGGGGGGGAAGTCCACTCGTTGTCCAGAGAAACTCAACAGAAAATCTGCCTGAACGTTCGGGACTCCAGGGAGATAGACAGCTGTCAGGTTGGCCAGGTTTTTCTGGGCCCAGATCATGATGGGCTCTATTTCCTTTGACAGGGAGAGACTGCGAGTACCCCCCCTGTCTCTTGATGTATGTGACTGCCGTTGTGTTGTCCAGTCTTAGGAGGACTGAGTCTCCTGCTGTTAAGTGGTGAAAGGCCTGCAGAGCGCAGAACGCTGCCCGGAGTTCCAGAACATTGGAGAGAGGGAAAATTCCATATGCCTTGGGCTACTTCTGTCAGCCCCTGTTGCTGGCATCTGTAGTGATGGTGACCCAAGACACAGGTGCGATGGAGTGACAATTGAGGAGGTTCCTCTGTTGTAGCCACCAAGGAAAGCTCTCCCGCATGGATGAGGTTATTTGGATAAAGTGATCCCGAAGCCCTGGATTATACTGCTGGAGGAAACCCTTCTGGAAGGGCCGCATTTTCCACTGAGCCCACTTTACCATGGGTGTTGTTGCCACCATGGTGCCAATGAACTTTAGGCATTGAGAGGCTTGGAGATGAGGACGACATTGCAAGCCAAACTCTGTCCCGGATCACTGGGATTTTTCCAGGGGTAACAAGATGGTGCTCTTGATAGCGTTGAAGTGTGCCCCGAGGAATACCAGGGACTGCGTAGGATCCAGATGGCTCTTTTACAGATTCAGAAGCCAACCAAACTCGAGTAGAGTGGAGATGACCTGGGATCTGTGGATTAGCAACTGCTCCTTGTCCCAAGACAACAGCAGGTCGTCTAGATAGTGATACAGACGGATACCTCTGGTCCTGATCAGAGCCACGACAGCCAACAAGTTTTGAAAACACACGAGGCGATGTTGTAAGCCCGAAGGGGAGACAGGTAAACTGCAGACGGATTTGATCGACAGCAAAGCGAAGGTATTTCTGGAATTCTGACGCTATCGGAACATGGAAGTAGGCGTCCTTCAGGTCTATAGAGACAAGCCAATCGCCTGGTTGGATTGCTTGACTGATCATGAGTATTGTCTCCATCTTGAACTTCTCCTTCTAGATAAAAGAATTCAAGTGGGTTAGGTCTATAACTGGCCTCCAGGAGACGTTTTTCTTCAACACCATGAAGAGGAGCGAGTAGACCCCTTAAAACCTTTTGTCATCTGGAACTGGAATTGCAGCGCCCTGAGCCACAAGAGAGACAGGAGAATTTGCTTTTTCTCTTCCGAGAGAGGCAAGGATGCCGACTTGCTCTGTTTTAGGCAGGTGCAATATCATAAAGACTTGGGGCATCTTCCGGTGGACAAGAATCCCCTTTTTGAAAACTTCTGGCCTGAAGGCTGTTTTTCTCTTCCAGGTCTTCTTGAAGTCATGGCCAGGCCTATAGTAGCGAGCATTCCTTGCTCAATCTGAACTTTGCCTGGGCTGTGTTCTCTTCTGGTTTAGCAGACGGCGATCCTGGGGAAGGAACCCCGACTTGCCCCCTGTGGCACGGGTGATGGCACTGTCCGATATGTTCCCAAAGAGGGACGAACCCCCAAATGGAATCCTGCACCATGCCTGCTTGGAGGCAGGGTCAGCTACCCATGGGCGCAGCCACAAGGCACGCTTAGCCGTGACAGATGTCAGCATGATCCGAGCCACCAGGCAAATTATGTCTAGGGAAGCCCCACGAGAAAGGCCAACGTCAACCTTAGCCCATGAATAGGTGAGCTCCTGGCCAGTTCTTCCGAGATGCTCCTCAGAGAAGCATCTACGTCATCTGCCCAGACTTCCATCGCTTTAGAAAGGGCCTAGAGCTAGAGCTGGTTTGCAGGTCATACCCGCTGTAATGTAGATCCGCTTGAGGTCGGTATAAATTTTCCACTCCAGGCAATCCCTAAAGGAAACAGTATCCTCCAATGGGAGTGTGACGTGCCTCACCATCCTCATTAGGGCTGAGTCAATGAGAGGAGCCGACTCCAGGTGTTTTACATCCTTGCTTTTAAATGGGTACATTTTTGATACCTTCATTAACAGGCAATTCTTCCTTTCAACACCACCCCATTCGTCGGTAATTATTGCGCTGAGTTCACCCAAAAAGGAGAAATTAGGGTGTTCTTTTTTGAGGTGTTTAAAATATTTCCTCTATTTGGAGGGTGCCTCCACTGGCTCTTCCATCTCAAAGCTTCTTTGACAGCTTTTGACCAGCTGTGGTACTAGGGCAAATTCAAAACCTGCACCAGGGTCATCTACCTCCACCTCACTGTCTGAGGCTTCAATTGAGGAATGGCTCGGCTGTGAAGGGCCTGGAGCCTTGAGATCATCCCTAATAGGGACTGACATAGTGTCGCCAGCAGGGTTGTGGGTATGACCAGAATCCCCTTTACTCAGGGACTCATGGACCACCTTTCTGACCAGTGCTTCCACTTGTTGGTCTCCACCCTCTCTTTCTTATGCGACTTTAGAAAAGCATCGCTTGCAGAGCGATTTGCCTTCAGGAACCTGGGCCCCGCATACCCAGCAGGCTTTCCTCACAGAGCGTCTGGAGTGGCGGTGAGAGTGACGCCCAGAGGTGGTTTTAGACTCCTATCTGTGGTACCTAGATCTAAAGGAAGATCTGACGTCTGGACCTTGAAGAGGAGTGACAACGTTGAGACCTAGGACGGTCTTTGCCGTGCTTTGGTGTTCAGACGTAGAAGAGCTGAGTGAAAAAGAAAGGGTTAAGAGCTCCTGAATGAGTGAACCCAAGCATCACAGGTAGAAAATAAATAAATCCTACCTGCAGCGCAAGGGTTGGCCACAAGAGGGCGGTGACAGATCCATGGCAAGGCAGTTTGAAAGTGAAATGAATCATTAAAGCCTTATGAGAAACAGGAGTGACAACAGGCATGAGAGAGCACATAACAAAACATAGCCAGCACCCAGGGAGCCTGCAGCAAACAATTTACTTTGTAAACCAGAGCCCAGTGCCTGGGTAAATACCGCATAAGCCTGCAAGTCATCCCAAGTAATAGCTGCTTTGACAGCTATTTAAATTTGCCACCGTTAACGATGTCACCGCCCCATAGCGGTTGCCATCCGGTGGCGGCCAATCGCATGCGCGACCGCCGCCGCCATTTTGGCGAAACTGCGCCTGCACGAACCAAGCACAGAATCTTCGTTCGCGGCTTGCGGATGCGCAGCGACTTCCTGAAACGGCGAGCTGGAACGCAGCTGCGCTCCAGCCGCCGTGGCCACTCACTGGAGCTTGATAGAAAATAAGGAGACACACAAAACACAGAGATACGGCTGCCATATAAAAGGAATATCTTTGTACATTACCACCACCACGGCACGATCCGGACCAGAACCTGGGACTGGGGAGCTGTTCGCTCGACCCACCGCACGATCGGGCGTTTACAAAGCCTCCCGCTAATAGCTGGGACGTTTGGCCATATTGCCGCTTGCCTGCCAATGGCCAGGTTAGTAAGCTCTTCATGGTATCACATCATATCGCCCATGTCCACCTGCTAATAGCTAGGATTGCTGGACTGCAGAGAGGATCACCGTTAACCACCAACGTATCGCCGTGCACACCGCCAGGCCTGGATTACAGAAAAACTTCATGAAAAGGTAAGACTATATCTTGGTCCTAGGAGGAGGACAAAAAAAGGAACACGGCCTCTGGCCCAGAGCAAAGATTTATGGGAGAAGGGTCCTATGAGGTATGAGGGGCGGGATTAACCCACACGTAGGCTGCCATGGAGTCTGTCAGGAAATATAGTTTAGGCACAGGTTGCGTTAAAAAAATGTTTTATTTTTTACTAGGTTTTGTTTTGGTATTTGCTTTGCAGGTATGGTATGGTAAGGTCTTACTGTTGTACTGTAATGTTACTTTGTTTTAATGTTAACCATCATTTGCTTAGCAGGTACACCATTCAGTTGCATCGCGGATTTATTTATCTTGACAGCAACAGCGTTTGCTCCCACGATACATAAAGCCGTGACTCCAACGCTGTAGGAGGTGATTTCACCACCACAGTTAAAAAAAGAGCATATATGCCGAAGCATGGGGGCAGCAGGGGCGGAGGAGCGATTTTGCTACTAATGCCGCGTATATACGGTCGAAATTCCGACAGAGGCTTGCCCGTGGAAAAGTTTGACCGTGTGTACGCGGCATAACCTTTTATGCCGCGTACATACGGTCGAAATTCCGACGAAGGCTTGCCCGTGGAAAAGTCCGACCGTGTGTACGCGGCATAACTTTTTTGCGGGAGGATGCCCCCATGCTTCGGCATATATGCCCATCATTAGAAGTGGATGGATGAAGGGAGGTATTCTAATGGTGGGCATACCCACCGATCAATCTCTTTTTTTCGTTCAGCCAACAGGCTGCATGAAAAAAAAGATTACAATACATGTCCAACAAGGACCAGCAACGTACTGGTATGTTGCTGGACTTTGAATGTTTATACCAGAATGATGCCTGCAGGTTTAGGTATCATCTTGGTATCATTCTTTTCAGCCAGTGGCCGGCTTTCATGTAAAAGCAATTCTAGCAGATAATTAGCCTCTAGACTGCTTTTACAAGCAGTGGGAGGGAATGCTTGGGAAATTGGGAAAGCATTTTATCACACCGATCTTGGTGTGGTCAGATGCTTTGAGGGCAGAGGAAAGATCTAGGGTCTAACCCCCCATTTTTTTCAAAAAAAGAGTACCTGTCACTACTTATTGCTATCATAGGGGATATTTACATTCCCTGAGATAACAATAAAAATTATTAAAAAAAAAAAAATATGGAAGGAACAGTTTAAAAATAAAATAAAAATATGCCGAGCGGTGTCCGACGGACCACTGCTCCCCCATGGCTTGGAACTTGGCCCGAACAAAAGTTTTGGCCAACTTCCGACCTTTTAGTGGGATTCCAGCCCCACTACCAATTGCAACCTAGATGACTGGAATGTTTTTACTCCGAGTTTTACTCGGTCTGTTTGTTTTCCTTTATCTGTTTCCTTTCACTGTCTCCCTACTTGACTCTCTGGTCTTTCACCTTTTTTTTCCCTCTAGAAGGTCCGCGGGGTGTGTGCTTAGGGAAATGATCTTCTGCCGATTGCTAGTCCTACTATGACGCTTAATTGGCTGTCCCTGAATGTTCAGGGTATGAATTCTCCTCAGAAAAGGGTGAAGATTTTTAAGTATCTTAGGAAGCAGCGGATTGACATCGCCTGCTTACAGGAAACCCATTTTTCGGCGTCTTCCTGCCCTAAATACTTTGATGCTCAGTTTCCCCAGGTATTTTTGGCCACGGCTCCAACCAAGCAAAAGGGGGTGCTCATAGCTTTCCGCAAGTCGGTTTCATTTAGTTGCACTAGACAGATCGTAGACCCTGATGGCAGATATCTATTGCTACAAGGCACTATCCAAGGAAAGGAGGCTACCATCATGACTTATTATGCGCCAAACTCCAACCCAGGACCCTTCTTGACTCACGTCTGCGCCCTGCTAGCATCCCATCACAGGGGTACTCTCTTTCTTTCGGGTGATTCAAATTTAGTTTTGAATCCCTCACTGGATAAATACCCCTCGGAGCGTATCGCTCCCTCGCCTGGCGCTAAAAAATTTGCTCGCTCTTTACAATTACATGATCTGGTCGATCTTTGGAGGGAATGCCATCCTCAGAGTAAGGACTTTACACATTATTCCCACCCTCATCACTCTCACTCCAGAATTGATCATATGTTCATGCTACGACGCCACCTTCCCATGGTGGTCAGGGCCTCTATCCTGGCTGTTCCATGGTCTGATCATGACCCTGTTTTGGTGGTCTGCCACTCCGTTTTGGACAGACCCCAATTCTCACCCTGGGCGATGAATGATTTGCTCTTATCGCTTAAAGAGGTCCGGGAAGGTATTTTTAAGGCCTCAGAAGACTACTTCCGTGAAAATCAGGGGTCGGTTACGTCGCCGGTAACGCTTTGGGAGGCTTATAAGGCGGTACTCCGTGGCCACATTATTCGGGTAGCGTCAGCCCGTAAGCGGGAAAGGGGTTTGAAACAAAAAGCCCTGGAGACCTGTCTGGAGGCATTATCTGCGGTTTTTAAACAATCCCCCACCTCTGGCAACCGTAAACTCTTGGAACAGGTCCGTTCGGAGTTGGATCTTTGTCTCACCGAGGGGGCTGAACGCGTCTTACGTTGGTCCCGCCAGAGGTGGTATACCAGGGCGAATAAACCTAATCGAATGTTAGCCAACAGACTCCGGACTTTCGCTCCTAAATTCACCCCCATCACTTTGCGCAACCGACACAATGTACTTACGGGTAATCCGTTGCGTATATTGGAGGAGTTTCGATTCCGCCTTACTAAATTGTACTCTGACCCAGAGCAGTTTAACGCCCAGGACACTGCTGATTTCCTCGGCCGTCTCCCTCTCCTGACCCTGACGGAGGCGCATGTTACTCTTATGGACCGGGATATACAAATTTCAGAGGTCCTCCAAGGTATAAAAGATCTTAAGGTGGGAAAGCGACCGGGGCCAGATGGCTTTACGGTGCTTTACTACAGGAAACTGGCAGTTATGGTAGCTCCGCATCTAACGGCAATGTATAACTCTGTTAAAAATGGATGCTCCTTTACCCCGGACCTCTTGACGGCAAACATAGTGATGATCCCTAAACCGGATCGCGATCATTCCTCCTGGGCTAATTTTAGGCCTATCTCCCTAATTAACGTTGACATGAAAATTTTGACCAAAATTCTGGCTAATCGCCTAAATTCTTTTCTTCCTCGATTAATCGGGAAGGACCAGGTCGGCTTTATACCTCAGAGACAGGCCGGTGACGCTATTCGGCGTATATTGCAACTCCAACACATAGCTCATACTCGCTCGCTAGAATCTATGCTCTTGTCTCTGGACATAAACAAGGCCTTTGACACTTTGTCATGGCCTTACCTCATGTCTGTTCTTCGACATTATGGCTTCGGGTCTTCATTTATGCACTGGATATCTGTCTTATATGATTCCCCCCGGGCAAAAATTAAGTATTATGGATTCGAGTCTCCTCTCTTTAATATCAAGAGGGGCACCCGTCAGGGGTGCCCCCTATCACCTCTTCTTTTTGTATTGGCTCTGGAACCCCTGGCAGAGGCGATTCGCTCTCATCCGGATATACGAGGCATCGAATTAGCGGGTTGTCCCCATAAAATTTCCCTATTTGCCGATGATGTCCTTCTCACTTTGACCTCCCCCAGAAGTTCTTTACCAAACTTGCAAACCCTTTTGGATACCTTTGCTTCCCTTTCGGGGCTCCGGGTTAATCCCTCAAAATCGAAAGCGTTGTCGGTTAACCTCTCTCCTGGCCTGATGAGGGATTTACAGTCGGCATTCTCCTTTCAGTGGGTTTCCTCGCTGCCCTATCTGGGAATCCACCTTACCCCCACGTACTCCGGATTGTACCAGGCCAACTTTCCACCATTGTTCAAGAGACTAACGGATATGCTGTTGTCTTGGTCTCATTTGCCTTTTGTCTTGGTTCGGCAGAATAACGGCTGTTCGTATGTCCTATCTCCCGAAATTATTATATTTTTTCCGTGTCTTGCCTGTTCAGGTTTCTTCGCATATCCTCCGCATACATCAGCGAAGAATTATGCAATTTATATGGGGTTCGACCCGCCCTCGAATCGCCAAACAGGTCTTGTTTGCTAAGCGAGTCAATGGGGGTCTTTCGGTTCCTAATTTACGGGCCTATTACATAGCTGCTAACATAGCCCCACTTTCGTGCCTTCATGAAACCTATCAGCTCCCGCTCTGGGCTATGCTTGACCTGGTTGACATCGACCCTATTCCTATCTCCTCATTACCCTGGCTCCCACCTGTGCATCGTCCGGCGGTCATGGGGCCCTGCTTGGCCCACTCCTTGCGACTATGGGACTCGGTAAAGTACTCTGCAGGGCTGATCTCCCCACATCTCCCACTCTTACGACTCTTACACTGCCCGCTGTTCCCTCCAGGTTGTGATAATCCCTCCCAATTCCTATGGTGGACCATGAACGGGTTCACAGATGTTCACTCACTGCTACGGCCTACCAGGATTTTGGCATTTGACGCTTTACGCTCTTCTCACGGTATTCCCTTGCGTGAGCACTATCGCTATTTACAAATTTGCCACTTTCTTCAGAGCCTTATTAGGTTTCAATCTACCCCTTATACCTTGACCCCCTTTGAGAGCCTTTGTAGAGCCAGGCCCCATTCTCCGGGTCTAATATCACTGATATACTCGGCGGTGATATCAATAAAGAGACCCCCATTGAGGCCTTACCACCTTCAATGGGAGAAAGAGCTGGGGAGGCAGTTGGACCCTGAGGACTGGCAGGCGATGACACTAACTCTGTCCAAATGCTCACGTAATGTGTCAATTTTGGAAAATGCCTATAAAGTATTGTATAGGTGGTACTACACACCGGCAAGCTTGGCTCGCTTTATCCCAAATTATTCTCCACTTTGTTATAGGGGGTGTTCCCAGGAAGGCACCATGGCACATATTTGGTGGTCATGCCCACGGGCGTGCAGACTGTGGATTAGGGTATATACTCTCCTCCGCAACCTTTTTCAGATTAATATCAAAAGAGACCCCTATGTAGCTCTCCTTGGTAAGCCCATCGTGGAACTACTGCGTCCAGAACGGCAACTAGCCCAACATCTTTTTACTGCAACTAGATTGACAATTGTGAGAGCATGGAAAACCCCTACACTAAGCTTTGAGGCAGTCAAGAACCGCCTGAACGATATCATGGTCAACGAGAAACTAACAGCTATTCTTTCTGATACGCATGACAAGTTTATCAGAGTCTGGCAACCTTGGATCACATATTACCACCCTTCTAGATTCGACGCTGCATTGCTGTCACTATAGGACCCCTCTTGCGCGCACCCCGTGGACCTCCTACTTCCCTCTTCTCTTTCTCCCTCTTCTCCTTCTCCTCTTCTTCTTGTCCTGCCTCCTTTTTTTCTTTTTCTCTTTTCTCTTTCTCTCTCTTTCTCCAATTTTTTTATTTTTTTTTCTTCTTAGGCTCTTACTTGAGGTTTAACTGTTCTATCTTTTCTAGAGGATGCCAACTTTCAGGTTTTATTGTTGTGTATTATACACCCATTCTACAGGTTTACGCCCATCTGGGCATGGCCCAGGTTCTGGACCATCGGGTCCTGAGGACTTTTTCATTTATTTTTTATTTTTATCTTGAATATAACATAAGATCACGGCTCATGCTTCCTTCCTGTTGGTGAGGGCTTTCGAGTCCAGATCTACTTTGTATACTGAATGCTATAACACTCTATTGCAAACCTGTACTGTTGATTTAAATGACAATAAACTTTTTTTTTTTTTGTAAAAAAAAAAAAAAAAAAAAAAAGCAAAATAAAAAAAAAAAAAAAAAAAAAGGCACCGCTGTCCCCCCCTGCTCTTGCGCAAAGGCGAACGCAAGCGTCGGTCTAGCGTCATATGTAAACAGCAATTGCATCATGCATGTGAGGTATCACCGCGAAGGTCAGATCGAGGGCAGTAATTTTAGCAGTAGACCTCCTCTGTAAATCTAATGTGGTAACCTGTAAAGGCTTTTAAATGCTTTTAAAAATGAATGCAGTTTCTCGCCGCTGCGCGTTTGTGCGCAATTTTAAAGCATGTCGTGTTTGGTATCCATGTACTCGGCCTAAGATCATCTTTTTTATTTCATCAAACATTTGGGCAATATAGTGTGTTTTAGTGCATTAAAAATAAAAAAAGTGTGTTTTCCCCCCAAAAAATGCGTTTGAAAAATCGCTGCACAAATACTGCGTGGAAAAAAAATGCAACACCCACTATTTTAATCTGCAGGGCCTTTGCTTTAAAAATATATATAATGTTTGGGGGTTCAACATAATTTTCTTGCAAAAAAAAAATGTTTTCATGTAAACAAAAAGTGTCAGAAAGGGCTTTGTCTTCAAGTGGTTAGAAGAGTGGATGATGTGTGACATAAGCTTCCTAATGTTGTGCATAAAATGCCAGGACAGTTCAAAACCCCCCCAAATGACCCCATTTTGGAAAGTAGACACCTCAAGCTATTTGCTGAGAGGCATGTTGAGCCCATTGAATATTTTTTTTTTTTTTGTCCCAAGTGATTGAATAATGACAAAAAGAAAAAAAAAAAAAATTTACAAAAAGTTGTCACTAAATTATATATTGCTCAAACATGCCATGGTTATATGTGGAATTGCACCCCAAAATACATTCTGTTGCTTCTCCTGAGTACGGGGATACCACATGTGTGAGACATTTTGGGAGCCTAGCTGCGTACAGGACCCCGAAAACCAAGCACCGCCTTCAGGATTTCTATGGGTGTAAATTTTTGATTTCACTCCTCACTGCCTATCACAGTTTCGGAGGCCATGGAATGCCCAGATGGCACAAAACCCCCCCAAATGACCCCATTTTGGAAAGTAGACACCCCAAGCTATTTGCTGAGAGGTATGTTGAGTATTTTGCAGATCTCGCTTTTTGTCACAAAGTTTTAAAAATTGAAAAAAGAACAAAAAAAAAAAAATATGTCTTTCTTCATTTTCAAAAACAAATGAGAGCTGTAAAATACTTACCATGCCTCTCGGCAAATAGCTTGGGGTGTCTACTTTCCAAAATGGGGTCATTTGTGGGGGTTTTGGGCTATCTTGGCATTTTATGGCCTTCAAAACTGTGATAGGTAGTGAGGAGTGAAATCAAAAATTTGTGCCCTTAGAAATCCTGAAGGCGGTGCTTGGTTTTCGGGGGCCCGTACGCGGCTAGGCTCTCAAAAAGTCCCACACATGTGGTATCCCCGTACTCAGGAGAAGCAGCCAAATGTATTTTGGGGTGCAATTCCGCATATAACCATGGCATGTTTGAGCAATATATCATTTAGTGTCAACTTTTTGTACATTTTTATTTATTTTTTTCTTTTTGTCATTATTCAATCACTTGGGACAAAAAAAAAAAATTCAATGGGCTCAACATGCCTCTCAGCAATTTCCTTGGGGTGTCTACTTTCCGAAATGGGGACATTTTGGGGGGTTTTGTGCCATCTTGGCATTTTATGGCCTTCAAAACTGTGATAGGTAGTGATAGGTAGTGAGGAGTGAAATCAAAAATTTATGCCCTTAGAAACCTTGAAGGCGGTGCTTGGTTTTTGGGGTCCCGTACACGACTAGGCTCCCAAAAAGTCCCACACATGTGGTATCCCCGTACTCAGGAGAAGCAGCAGAATGTATTTTGGGGTGTAATTTCACATATGCCCATAGCATGTGTGAGCAATATATCATTTAGTGACAACTTTGTGCAAAAAAAATAAAGTTTGTCATATTCCCGCAACTTGTGGCAAAATTTAAAATATTCCATGGACTAATCATGCCTCTCAGTAAATAGCTTGGGGTGTCTTCTTTCCAAAATGGGGTAATTTGGGGGGGTTTTGTGCTATTTTGGCATTTTATGGCCTTCGAAACTGTGATAGGTAGTGAGGAGTGAAATCAAAAATTTGCGCCCTTAGAAATCCTGAAGGCGGTGTATGGTTTCCGGGGTACGTGGCTAGGCTCCTAAAAAGTCCCACACATGTGGTATCCCCGTACTCAGGAGAAGCAGCAGAATGTATTTTGGGGTGCAATTCCACATATAACCATGGCATGTGTGAGCAATATATCATTTAGTGACAACTTTTTGTAATTTTTTTTTTTTCTTTTTGTCATTATTCAATCACTTGGGACAAAAAAAAAATATTCAATGGGCTCAACATGCCTCTCAGCAATTTCCTTGGGGTGTCTACTTTCCAAAATGGGGTCATTTGGGGGGGTTTTGTACTGCCCTGCCATTTTAGCACCTCAAGAAATGAGCTAGGCAGTCATAAATTAAAAGCTGTGTAAATTCCAGAAAATGTACCCTAGTTTGTAGACGCTATAACTTTTGCGCAAACCAATAAATATACGCTTATTGACATTTTTTTTACTAAAGACATGTGGCTGAATACATTTTGGCCTAAATGTATGACTACAATTGAGTTTATTCGATTTTTCTTATAACAAAAAGTAGAAAATATCATTTTTTTTCAAAATTTTCTGTCTTTTTCCATTTATATCGCAAAAAATAAAAATCGCAGAGGCAATCAAATACCATTAAAAGAAAGCTCTATTTGTGGGAAGAAAAGGACGCAAATTTCGTTTGGGTACAACATTGCATGTCCGCACAATTTACAGTTAAAGCAGCGCAGTGCAAAATTCTGAATTCACCTCTGGTCTTTTAGCTACCAAATGGTCCGAGGCTTAAGTGGTTAACACATATAATATTCATGTCATTAAACATGTGTTTCCTTTATGTACCCCCACCTTGTCCAGTACCTCATTTAAAGTCCCAAACTCCCTTTCTCTTAGACAATAAAAAATAATGACACCCCTAAAGAGCAGAGCATTTGTCTGTGTGTCAGGAAAAAGTGATTTGTCGCGTGTTCCTCAACACACAGTAACAAGAACCAAGCCTTGGACAGGGGTGCCTCAAGACTGAAAATACTTTTCAAGGGTGCCCGACTGGAAAAAGGTTAAGAAACACTGCTCTATACAAAAGTGTTGCCTAAAGTTCTACTTTAATTATGAGAATTATAACGCTATCTGCATATCAACTACAAAGTGAGCCTAATGTTATTCAGGAATGTTTGTATCTGAAATCAACATGACTCATTTTTTTCATGGCTCGCCTTATGCAGTTGTGAAATTATTATCATCCAGACGACAGTGGATTCTTCAGCCAAATATTTCACAACCCTCGGACTATAACCGTGTGACGTTAGAGGAAGCTCTTTGTTTTTCTCAGACAACCATTCACACAGCCGATATTACACCGAGGAGCGCACACGCTCACAACAGTAACGCCTTCGTCTGGGGGGGAGGAGCAATGAAGGTAGCCGTGTGTACACAGAGGGGGAGGAATCAGACGAAAGAATCAGCTTTGTGTGTAGCAACAGTGTTTTGGAAGCAGAGGCCGGACCCAGCTGCCCAATAGGAAACCTTGGAAGTGGGAGGGATTTCTTTTTCATAGCGGAATAGTCGCGAGAATTAACGGTAGGAAGACCGAGCTATAAAGACAGCGACGAAGAGGAAGCCAAGTGAGCCACCGCTAGTGATGTAATGGGCACAGATTGATAGGCCATGTCTGTTGCTGCCGTCCCCGGACTGCCCCGGCTTTGCCTGCTTCTGCTTTCTGTACTTATACAGCTGACAGGATCTGCGGGTAAGTGAAGGAGGGGCTGTGTTCTGACCGAGCACTATGGCCTGGAGAGGATGACCACAGTCCATTCTCTTTGGCAGACTTTGTGTATGTTTTAGCCGGTGCCGTGTTTGTTCTGGCTTTTATGGCGTGGCTTCAAGGAAAGGGAGATCCTTGTATAGTTGTCAGCACGAGCTGTGCTGGTCGATAAAAACTATAGTGGAATACTCAGTAATATCTGTGTGTAATAGACTGCGATATTGTCTGTGTGACCCAGTAGAAGAGCGGTTTTTAACCACCTCAATACAGGGCACTTGCACCCCCCTTCCTGCCCAGGACATTTTTCAGCTTTCAGTGCTGACTGTCACACTTTGACAATTGTATGGTCATGCTACACTGTAACCATGTGAAATATTTTTTTTTTTTTTTTTTTTTTTTTATAATTTTCTTCACACAAATAGAGCTTTCCTTTGGTGGTATTTAATCACTTCTGTTTTTTTTTTTTTTTTTGTTTTTTTTTTTTATTAATTGCCCCCCCAAAAAACAAATCTCTAAATTTCTCTGCTTCACTTATGGGCACTGGTGGCACTGATGGGCAGCATTGATGAACAGCACTGACTGGCATTACTAATGGCCACTGATTTCTGGCACTTGTGGGCACTTAATTGTAATCAGGGCACTGATTACATTCCTAGATGTCCTCTGTGAGGTGATGCCACTGATCGGCTCTCCTCCACACTCTGTCAGTGTGAGGCGAGGAGTGCCGATTAGGTTGGGTTCACACTAGTGCGACATGACACTCGTCCTACTTTGGATCTGACTTTGCCCTGCGACTTTAAGCCGACATACGTCCGACTTTCAATGAACGGGGATCCGACTTGGATCCCCGCCAATACCAGGCACTGTGTTTGGTATGAATCTTGAGGGGGAACTCCACGCCAAACTTTAAATAATAAAAAAAAAAAAAAACTAAAAAAAAAACTGCATGGGTTCCCCCTCCAAGAGCATACCAGGCCCTTCGGTCTGGTATGGATATTGAGGGGAACCCCCTACACCGAAAAAACAGTGGTGGGGTTCCCCTCAAAAATCCATACCAGACCCTTATCCGAACACGCAGCCTGGCAGGTCAGGAAAGGGGGTGGGGATGAGCGAGCACCCCCTCCCCTGAACTGTACCAGGCCGCATGCCCTCAACATGGGGGGGGGATGGGTGGTTTGGGGCAGGGGGCACCCTGTGGCCCCCCACCCCAAAGCACCCTATCCCCATGTTGATTAGGACAAGGGCCTCTTCCCGACAACCCTGGCCGTTGGTTGTCGGGGTCTGCGGGCGTGGGGCTTATCGGAATCCGGGAGCCCCCTTTAATAAGGGGGCGCCCCCCACCTTATGTGAATGAGTATGGGGTACATCGTACCCCTACCCATTCACCTGGGGGGAAAAGTGTCAATAAAAATAAACAGGCTAGACAGGTTTTTAAAGTAATCTATTAGGCAGCTCTGGGGGTCTTCTTCCGACTTCGGGGGTCTCTTCCGACTTCTCCAGCCCTTCGGTTCTTCTGCCGGGCTCCTCCGCTATCTTCTGCTCTTTTGTCGCTCTTTTGCTAGCGTTGGCCTGGTTTTATCCGACGTCTTCTTCCCTCTTCTCTTCATGCAATGTTGACACAACGCTCTCGCCCGCTGTAATGCCGTGTGCGCAACGACTTATATAGGCATGGGGTGTGGTCACTGGGTGATGTCACCTGGTGACCCCGCCCCTTATGACGTCGGTCCCGGGGCATGATAGGACTGTGACGTCATAAGGGGGCGGGGTCACTGGGTGACATCACCCGATGTCTATACAAGTCGTTGCGCACACGGTATTACAGCGTCGTGTCAACATCGCATGAAGAGAAGAAAGAAGACCGGGCCAACGCTAGCAAAAGAGTGGAGGAGCCCGGCAGATAAAACCGGAGACCGGGAGAAAGGCCGGAGAGACCCCTGAAGTCGGAAGAAGACCCCCGGAGCTGCCTAATTACTTTAAAAACCTGTCTATTATTAATTATTATTATTTATTTTTTTTTGACACCCCCCCCCCCCCCAGGTGAATGGGTAGGGGAACGATGTACTCCATACTCATTCACAACATAGGGTGTGGGGACCGGGATCTGGTGGCCCCCTTGTTAAAGGGGGCTCCCGGATTTCGATAAGCCCGCAGACCCCGACAACCAACGGCCAGGGTTGTCGGGAAGAGGCCCTTGTCCTCATCAACATGGGGACAGGGTGCTTTTGGTGTGGGAGGGCAGCAGGGCGCCCCAAAGCACCCACCCCCCCCATGTTGAGGGCATGCGGCCTGGTATGGTTCAGGAGGTGGGGGGGCGCTCGGATAAGGGTCTGCCAGGCTGCGTGCTCGGATAAGGGTCTGGTATGGATTTTTGGGGGGACCCCCATGCCGTTTGTTCGGCGTAGGGGGTTACCCTCAATATCCATACCAGACCAAAGGGCCTGGTATGCTCTTGGAGGGGGAACCCATGCCGTTTTTTAAAAAAAATTGGGCGTGGTGTTCCCCCTCAAGATCAGCAGAGCACAAGTCGCATGCCAAAGTCAGGTCATGCAAGACGGCGTTCCGACTTTGATCCGACTTCAATGGGCTGAAGTAGGATCAAAGTCGGACCAAAGTAGTACAGGGAGCATTTTCAAAGTTGGACCGACGTGTCGGACCAGTTAAGAAGGCTCCCATAGGGAAACATCAATTTTCACACGTCATGAGCTCCCAATGTCGGAGCGTTTGTCGCACCAGTGTGGTGCATCTCCGTGTTTACATGTGACCGGCTGTGATTGGACACAGACGATCCCATAGTTGAAGAGCCGCGGCTGCAGCTCTTTACAGAGATCAGGGTTGCGCCGTGTCTTAGCGGGTGCGCAGGAGCGGTCGTTCTGGGAGGCCGTCGTATGACGTCTACCCAGAACAAGAGCCGCACCGCCCAGCTGTCATTATACGATGGGTGGGCGGCAAGTGGTTAAACTGTGAGCTATAAAATGCTTCCAGCTTTTGAAATAGGGGGGAAAAAAAATTGTTTTCAAAATGTATGGCCCCTTTCACACGGAGGGTCCGTTCAGGTCCGCCTGTCAGTTTTTTTAGGCGGACATGGACGGACGCTCCATGTAGCCCTATGGAGCCACGGATGTCAGCGGTGACATGTCCTCTGACATCCGCTCCGCCAAAGTGTGACGGAGGAAAACCCTATTTTTTTCTTCCGTCGGCGGAGCGGATCGGATGAACACGGACAGACTGTCCGTGTTCATTGATCTCCCCATAGGGGAGAGCGGCGCTCTGACAGGGCGGTCCCTGCACAGTGTGCGGGGACCGCCCAGTCATCTGCCGGCTCAGCGGGGATCAACTGAGCGATCCCCGCTGAGCAAGCGGAGCTTCACGGGGCAGGTCATGACTGATCCGCCCCGTGTGAAAGAGCCCTATCTCTTCATGTAGCTTTAGGACCCATTTCACACAAGAAAGCAGTACCGGAAACTAGGGCTGCAACTAACGATTATTTTCATAATCGATTAGTTGGCCGATTATTGTTTTCGATTAGTCAGTTAATAACCTAAAAAAAAAAAAGGGAATTTTGCTGCGATATTTGCATTTTAAAATTATTATTTTTTTGGACCAATTTGTTGGGCAGATTACAAAACACAAATTGCTGCAAAAACACATTACATGCTTTTCTGCAGCTTCTCCATTGAAGTATATTGAACCAAAATAGCACTGTTGCATTTAAAAAAAAAAGTCCTTGCCCTTTCCAAATATGCAGCAGCTGAAAAAAATCATGGATGTGAACGTGTCCCATAGGAAACCATGTAAATGAACTGTAGTGCGTTTTCTGCAAAAAGCACCAAAAAACAGGTGTGACCCAGGCCTGAGATGTTTAGCAACATAATGGGGTTAATTAAACTAAAATTAGTACAAAAAGGAGCAAATAATCACTACTGTAAGGGGTTTATTTTTTACTGTGGGACAGTGAAAGTAATATTTACAGTAGCGATTTGCTCTTTTTGTACTATAAAGGATTAATTTTTTATTTTTTAACCCCATTATGTTACTGGCCGATTAATCGATTATGAAAATTGTAATCGATTAATTTCATAATCGATTAGTTATCAATTAATCGATTGGTTGTTTCGGCCCTACCGGAAACCCACATTCCACTCACCGCCTTCAAACCGCACAGGGTGTGCGATCTGCTGCAGGTGTCAATGTATTCCTAACACCCCAAGCACAGATCGCAAACGCAGTGCGATTGCCTGCAGTGGGTCATATGGTAATATTATACCAAGCGATCTGGTCGCAGTGTGTTTTAAAGTGGCGTATGATTTCAGCCCATTCCAATAAGTAGGCTGAAAAGTCTCACGGTATTGAATTGAACAGAAATGCGGACCAAGTTCCTGTACAATTCCAGCGGTTGTTAAACTGGTTGTAAGCCCTTACATTTACCCAATGAAGTTACTTTCAAAAGTGCTGAATTTATAAAGCTTGTCTGAGCGGTCAAAAAAAGGGGGGCGGAAAGCTGAAGTTACACTCTGCAGAGCTCAGTGTGGAGAGCACTGATTGGAGGGAAGGGGCACACCCCTTCACACAGGAACTGAGGCTGTCAATCAGCTGGAGGTCCCTCCTCTGTTGCACTTTTTTTTTTTTTCCTCTTGGTGTCAGGAAAACGTGTCAAAAGTAGGGATTGACTGATATTTTTTGGCAGTATCGGTGACAAACGTACCCGATTTATTACCGATATTGCTTCAAGGGTTTTTACCGGGATGATGCATGCATCACACTGGTACTGCTCTTTAGAGCGGACGGTCAGCTTTATTGTAACAACAACCGATGCATCTCAGCTGTTATTACAATCAGTGGGAGGCGACTCTCCTATCCTTTTTCAGCAAAGGAAGATGCACTCTTTGCCTTTGTTTGATCTGTAACTGTCATCATGTGATCAGCTATTTGTTTGAGTGCACAAGCACATGGCCTCATGCATATGAAAAATCGAGCTGCAAAGCCACTACCAACACCAGGAGAAAGTGGCTGTAAAAATGTGCTTTTAGTAGCTTTTTGCATTGGCTGGCAGTGAAAAATTTAAGATTTTAGTTTTTTACAGTAACAGCGGGGCCGGAGACAGAGGGCGCTCAAGGAGGGGGGAGAGCAGGCAGTCTATCACGGAGGGAGGCACTTTGACCACGGTGATCAGGGCGGAGCCGCCCTGGTTATCGTGGTCTGTTTAGAGAGGCCATACAGGAAATGTCAGATTCAGGTTTTTTTTTTTTTTTACAGTTTAGAGGGGGGCAGATTACACAGCACAAACACTGTGCTGTGTAATCTGCTTTTAAGGGACCAGAATGTATATCTTTATTTTTTTGGGGGGTTCACAAACGCTTTAAAAAAAAAAAAAAAAAAAAAAAGAGAAAGCGTTTGTCAACCCCCCCAAAAAAAAGTTAAAGGGTTTGTAAAGGTTAGTTTTTTATTTTCTAAATAGGTTCCTTTAAGGCCCCGTTCACACAGGGGCGGCACGAGGTGGCACGACTTCTGGGGGCGACCTCGGTGGCGCGATCTCAAAACGACTTGAGACGCCCGCCGAGGCGATTTGCATAAAGACTTCTGTATAGAAGTCAATGCAGGTCGCCTTGGGTCGCCCCCAAAAGTAGTACAGGAACCTTTTTCTAAGTCGGAGCGACCTGAGTCGCTCCTATTAGAATGGTTCCATTGAACAGCGTGGGACGCGACTCGTCAGGCGACCGAGTCGCCTGACGAGTCGCCCCTGTGTGAACCGGGCCTTAGCTAGTGCATTGTTGGTTCACTTACCTTTTCCTTAGATTTCCCTTCTAAATATTTGTTTTCTTTGTCTGAATTTCTCACTTCCTGTTCCTCCTCAGTAAGCTGTTCAGTAAGCTGTTCTGGCTGACTCCACACCACTCGGATGATGGTGTGAAGTTTAGTGAGGAGAAACAGGAAGTGAGAAATTCAGACAAAGAAAAAAAACATTTAGAAGGTAAATCAAAGGAAAAGGTAAGTGAACCAACAATGCACTAGCTTAATGGAACCTATTTAGAAAATAAAAAACGAACCTTTACAACCCCTTTTAAGTGGCTGTACCGGGATGATGCCTGTTACTGCCTATTGCTATTACAAGGGATGTTTACATTCCTTGTAACTGCAATAAAAGCGATCAATTATTTAATTTTTTTAAAGAAACGGTGTAAAATTTTTTTATAAAAAACTTTTGCTAAGAAGAGGAAATGTGAAAACAACCTTGTACACCAACCTTCCAATTTCATATAAATAAATTGCACAATTCAAAAAAACATGGCCTTGTGATGTATTCTCAAACAATGTAACAATACCTCCCCTAAATATGAAAAAAGTGTACTATAATACATCTCTCTCCTCTGGGAAGTGTGTACCCTTAAATTGTACAAGATGCATACGAGTGTGCACAAACTAATTCTCATAAACCACATGCTAAAACAAAGTGATAAAAGTACAGAAAATTGTAGTGTACTACAAGACACCTCACTCTTCCAACCAGACTATGTCCTATGCATCATTACAAATCATTCAGATAGTGCGAATATGCTCAAGTTGGGCTGCAACTAATGAATATTTTCATAATCGATTAGTTGGCCGATTTTATTGTTTCGATTAATCAGTTAATTACCTGGGGGGGGGGGGGGAAGAAGTGTGGTGTATAATTTAGTTAATATGTAAAGTTTAAAAAAAGGAAATTTATTCTTAAATATATCTATGCAGTGGTAAATATAAATAACCAATTCTATGGTTGGGGAGAAAAATCTCTAATCCATTTTGAGAATAACTGACAGATTAGATATACTATTAGAGGGTGAATCTGGTAAAATATCAGATATCCTTATTAGAAATAATAAAAAAACTTCTTGGTCAAAAGAATTTTCAGACAGTGTATGTAGTTTTTGTTCAGAAATGACATTCATTTTAAAACTGAATTTGTTGTTGGGCAGATTAAAAAACACAAATTGCTGCAAAAATGCACTACATGCTTTTCTGCAGCTTCTCCATTGAAGTATATTGAACCAAAAAAAGCACTGTTTTGCATTGGAAAAAAGTCCTTGACCCTTTCCAAATAACGCAGCAGCTGAAAAAAGCATAGATGTGATTTTTTTCCATAGGAAACCATGTAAATGAACTGTAGTGCGTTTCTTCAAAAAACACATAGATGTGAACCAGGCCTAAGACGTTTAGTAACATAACTGGGTTAAAAAAAAAAAAAAAATTAGCCCTTTTATAGTACAAAGAGCAAATAATCGCTACTATAAGAGCCGGTTCACACAGGGGCAACAACTTCACCCAACACGACTTCCAGAAGCAACTCAGACACGACTTGAGCATGAATCACAGCGAGACTTGGAGTAGACTTCACCTCGACTTGTGGTCATTAACACGACTTGAAGTATATTCCTTTTGGCTTCTGGGTAAATTCCTTTCTGCTTCCTGTAAAGTTGCCTTCAAAATGAATAGTGATCAGACTTCTAAGCGACTTCCATTGAAATCAATGGGACAAGTTGCCTACAGGTCACCTAGAAGTCTGATTGAAGTAGTACAGGAACCTTTTTTGAAGTCGGAGCGACTGCAGTCGTGTACATTAAAACGTCTCCATTCACTTCAATTAGTTTTAAAAATAGCGTGACTTGGGGCAACTCGGGGCGATCTGAAGTCACGTCCGGAGTTGTCCCTGTGTGAGCCGGTTCTTAGGGGTTCATTTTTTTTACTGTGGAAGAGTGAAAAGTAATAATTACAGTAGCGAATATTTACCCTTTTTGTACTATAAAAGGGCTAATTTTTTTTATTTTTTTTACCCCATTATGTTACTAATCGATTATGAAAATAGTAATCAATTAATTTCATAATCGATTAGTTGTCGATTTAATCGATTAGTTGTTTTGGCCCTACTCTCAAGTGTGAATTCCACTTTAAAATTAAGTCTTTATGCAAAAATATGTTGCTAAATCGACATAATACTGTAATCATACAGAATATGCTCAGATCCCTTAAGTGTGAAAAATAATATGAATCCGTTCAAAAACTCTCCTTCTCTTATCGTCCATGGACTGACACAGCCTCTTAACACTTTACCCGTGGGTTTATGTCCCTGCTTGCAGAAGAAGTCCTAAGCAGAATGTGAGATGTTACACATACATTCTAAAAGCCAGAGCTGAACAGCCCCGCCCAGGGGGGCGGTCCCTCCGGACATAACCCTCCCACCAGCAGCCCTCAGTTGTTTTTTTTTCTTCTGCCTAGCAGGAGAAGACATGGCTCTCTCAGGAGCCAGTCTCCTGACCGATTTTTATTCCTTTTTGGAATTTTTCTTGTTTTATTTTTGAGACCTTCAATCAACTGTCGGCTGGGCAACAGGTTGGGTACAAGATATCCTCGTAGTCTACCCTGTCAGACCATCGAGCGTGCTGATCCTCGCCTTGTGTGCGTGAGACTCAGTTCACGACAAGCCCCACGACTTCAGGGGTGGCTGGTGGGCTTTTATGCTCCGCGGTCCTCTCAAGATTGAACAGTCCTGCTGTATCTTTCGCGATGGACCGGGCCGACAGCTACTCAGTACCGCACTGTGATAGTCCTGTCAGAAACACACCAGTGGGTCCTTCTGGGGACGGGTAAGTAGTCTCACCTGGCTGCAGGTGAGTACATGCTGTGTGTTTCTCTGTGTTGGGGGGTTTTCCCTGTCTTCCCCTGGGTATTGCTACTCTGTCACCATTGCTGGCGCTGTGCTATCTGGGGTGCCTGGGGGTCATTCTGTCCCGGGGGGAGGCCCTCATGGCTGTCTGCAATCACTGGGGACTGTGGTGGGGTTTTTTTTGTGTGTGTTTTGGGACCTGGGCGCCGTTCAGCGCCATGTTTAGTGCTTTTACATTTGTTTGGCGGCCATCTTGCCGTGGATTGCTGGAGCACATTGTGGAGGCCATTTTCTTGAAGCTGCGTGCGCTTTTTACATGGTTTGGCCTCTATCGCTGCTGGAATGGTGCAATTCTCCTCGCAGCTCACTCGCGCTGGTACAGCGTAACCTAGCGGTCCTGGTCCGGGTTGGGGAGTCCACTGGGTATCCCCTCCTCAATCAGCGCAGCCAGTGGGTGGACTTTTTTCTGAGAAAGTCTGAGGGGCAATTATGGAGTCTTTCACCAACTTTCCCATGCATGTCAGAGGCAACAGGTAGTGCTCCAGCACCTGCGGTCCCTATGGACCAGTTGTCGGCAGTCCTGGAAACCTTTCTTACCAGGATGGAAGCGGTGTGTGAGCGCAGGGGTGCAAAAATGCGCCCTCTCCCCACATTAGCTCCACAGGGGGAGTGCTCCGATTCAGATATGGGCCTAGCTGCTGCTGCTCAGGACCCTAGCTCGGAATATTTTGATGGTTTTGAACAGGACATTCCTTGTGAGGAAGACTCCAGTTCTGAGTCAGTAAATGACAGGGCGCTTGTTAGTGAACTCATTGATGCTGTGAGGGACACTCTCAAGCTGGATGCTGCGGAACCTCAGGCGGAGGCTGTCTCCTTTTGGTTCCTTTAAGGCCAACCCTTCTAAAAAGGTTTTTCCACCTTTCTTTGACAGGTTCATTGATCAGGTTTGGGAAAAGCCGCAGAAGACTTTTATGGTCCCATGGCGTCTGTCTATCAGATACCCCTTTGAAGGGGCCCTGCTTAAAAAGTGGGCCTCTCCCCCAGAAGTGGTGAGCAGAGCCATGTTTGCCTTGTTGGGATCCGCCTTACGTCCTGTCATTGCAGCGACCCTTGTGTCTCAGACACTCACGGAATGGGCAAAGATTTTGCACCAGACTGTGCAGGAGCATGATCTTCCTCCTGAGACCATTGCCCTGGCTCACCAACTGGTGCAGGGCCTGGTATGTGTGCGACGCCACTTTGGACACAGCCCCTTTAATATCCAGGGCCTCCGTCTCTGCAGTGGTGTTACGTCGTCTTATCTGGTTAAAATGCTGGTCTGCTGACCTAGCCTCTAAGAAGCTCCTGACGGATCTGACCTTTTAAGGGTGGTAGGCTTTTTGGTGCTGCCCTGGATGACATTATTAAGGATGTCACCGGAGGTAAAAGCACTCTCCTTCCTCAGACTATCAAGGGAAAGGAGCCCTGCCATAAGCCGGGTCCCTCCTTTCCAGCAAAAAAGGGGTTTTCTCCTATCACCTTCCAGGACGGCACACCTGAGAGATGAGGGCTCCTCCCTACAGGAAACACAATCAATTGACAGCTTGTTATAAGGCCCCACCCTTCCCCTTGATCCCCAGTATTGATTGTTTCTCCCCCGAACACAGCAACATGTTTGTTTTAAAGAAACCTATAGACCGGGGAGGGTCTGATGGTACCCCTGTTGAGACAGGTTTTAGGGAGGCCGAGGAGGGCTGAACTAACCTGTAGGCTTCGGTCTTTCTCACAGGTCACCCCCCAAGATGGACCAGCGCTCTGGCCGCGGGGAGTGCGCGCCATCGCTGTAGTTCAAATATTACCGCCGTCAGGTCGCTCTCCTCACTTCCGGACTCTCAGGGCAGGAAGCACTGTTCTCCAAGCCTTGCTCTGAGCGGCCGCGTCCAAGGAAGTGGGCGGCAACGATGACTCGGTGCAACCAGGAAGTGATAGACGCCGGGAGACAGCGTGGAGAGCGGTGCAGACACTGCGTGAAGTGGTCGGCTAAACGGTACCAGCCTTTCTAGTGGTACTCGCAGGCCAGGACCCAGCCAACCTCCTCATAGAGGAAGGGAAGGCCACTGCAGGCAGATCCAGGTCGGGGACTGGTGAGTAAAAGACCCCTAGGAAAGGGGGTGAGAGTTCCTGGCCCTTAGGGATCTGAAATCCTGGGACCAGCCAGTACAGGAACTGGATGTTACTGCTCGCTTACCCTTTCCCCTCCCCAGTACAAACCTGCAGTCCTAAGGAAAGACAAAGCAATGTTATGCATGTATACTATATCTCTTGTCTTTTAGAAACCCCCAGCGGAACCCAGGAGGCCTCAGTACAACCTCCTGCCACAACAGGAAGTAGTTCCTCTAAAAGATGTGGGAACTGCGGGGATAAACTCCCTAAATCCCACCAGAAGGCCATTTGCTATAAATGTATAAATAATTTAGCAGGGAAGGAGGCTTCTGCAATGATAAAGTTCCTTGCATCTATGCAGACAGAAATGCTGGCAAGAGTTAAAGCTTTCCGTGAAGCAGCTGGACAGTCAGCATCCCAAGGTCCTGACACAGAGGAGCTTACCCCTAGAGAAGGCACATCTTCCCAAAAAAGCCTCTTTACAGGGGGACCCAGTGCCCTCCTCCCACCCTCACAACAACCACCTCCTCTAGAGCAGATAGAAAGCTTAGCCAGATCTGGTCACAGCACAGACATAGAATCCTTAAGCCAGTCTCAGGAGGAGATTGGACTAAGGAGACACCTTCGCTGTAGAAGATCTGGATGGACTCTTACAGGCAATATATGCCACAGAGGAGATTCCAGAAACCCCTAAAGTCACCTCAGCACAGGACAGGGTCTATAGGGGGCTAGGAAAATATGAATCTAGGGTGTTCCCACTCCATCAATCCCTTAAAGACTTATGCCGCGTACACACGATCGTTTTTAATGTCATTTTCAAAACAACGTTTTTCTCGACGTGATTTTTCTTGTTTCCTCTCAAGCCTGTCTTGCATACACACGTTCATTAAAAAAAACGCTCGAGCAAAGCGCAGTGACGTACAACGGCACTATAAAGGGGAAGTTCCATTTGGATGGCGCCACCCTTTATGTTAGTAAAGTTTGTTGAGCGACGATTCGCGCTTTTCAGCCTCGTGCTTTTCAGTCCGTTACAGCGTGACGAATGTGCTATCTCCACTACGAACGCTAGTTTTACCAAAACGAGCGCTCCCGTCTCATAGTTGATTCTGAGCATGCGCGTTTTTTTTCCCCTCGTAAAAGCATACACACTACCATTTTTCACGTCGTGAAAAAATAGAGCAGGTTCTTTTTTTTTTTTTTTGCCCATTTTAAAAATGCTCTGGAGCCTAGACACGATCGTTTTTAATGCCCAATTTAAAAAATTGCATTTTTAACATCGTGAAAAACGGTCGTGTGTATGCGGCATTAGTCTTACAGGAATGGAAGGAGCCTGAGAGAAGGATTGTCAGACAAAAGACCTGGAAAAGGAGATTTCCCTTTGGCCAGACTGACGAAGAGACATTTTTTTTTAAAGCTCCCTAAGTTGGATGCATCTTTGTCTCAAGTCACTAAATTGTCTGACCTCTCCTTCGAGGACGCAGGCAGTATTGAAGATCTAATGGACCGCAGAGCAGAATCCCTTTTTAGGAAAGCCTGGGAGGCTAACACATCAGCCATGGGTCCAGCCTTAGCGGTAGCCTGCGTAGCCAGGAATACAGATTCCTGGGAGGAGAAGCTTGCCAAGCACATATCCCAGGGAACCGATTTCAGAGGATGTTATTGATTCCCTGACAGTCATAGGCAAAGCAGTTGCTTATCTCGCAGATACTGCCATTGAGTCCGCAAGAGCTTCAGCTAAAACGGCAGCTTTAATCCATTCAGCTAGGAGAGCTGTCTTGGGAAGGAGATATAACATCTAAGGGTAAATTATGTGGCCTTCCCTTTCAAGGTTCACTGTTGTTTGGACAGGGCCTAGACGATGTGCTGTCAAGGTCATCCGAAAAGGGTAAAAAATTTCCAGTAAAACCCAAAAAATAAAAATTCAAAAGATATATTTGTTCGAGGGTCCCCCGGGGCAACAGCATAGAACCAAAGTTTTGGTAGGGGAAAGCAAAATAATAATCTTCTGTTTACCTCCCCCAAAGTTGGTACCAAAGAGCCTAAGTGACGCCAAGATCAGAGTGGGTGGTCGACTGTCCCATTTTGTTCCTCATTGGGAAAAGATTTCAGACAGCACCTACATTTGTCAGATCCTGCGAGTCAGTTATTGATTGACAGCCCCCCTCTATGATCACTCGGTCACCCCCCCCCCCAGGGATGCCCTAAAGAGATGTGCCCTCCTGGAAGGTATCCAGGAATTAGTACAGCAGGTGGTGGTACCAGTACCAAAAGAACAACAATACCAAGGATTCTATTCCCACGTATTTGTTGTTCGCAAACCATCAGGGAAGTACCGGCTAATAGTAAACTTGAGAAACCTGAACAGGTATCTGGAATACAAAAAGTTTACTATGGACAGTATCTACTCGGTACGCAAAAACCTCATGAAAGAAGCCTTCATGACGACCTTGGACCTCAAGGATGCCTACCTGCACGTGCCAATTCACGTGGAACATCAGGCATACTTGAGGTTCGCGGTAGTTGTCGAAGGAGAGATTTTTCACTGGCAATTCAGAGCCCTCCCATTCGGGTTAACGGCCAGTCCAAGGATTTTTACAAAAATCCTAGTAGAGGTAGAAGCCTTTCTACATCTCCAGGGTATATCTCTAATACCTTACCTGGACGATCTACTGATCTCCGGACAAACTGCCCCCCAGGTCAGGTTAGATACCAACAAAGCAATTTCAGTCCTGGAAAGCCTGGGTTGGATAATCAATACAGAAAAATCCTCCCTCGAACCAGAACAGGTCAAGACCTTTCTGGGCTATATAGTGGACACTAGGGTTGTCCCGATACTAGTATCGGTACCGATACAAAGCATTTGCGCGAGTACTTGTACTCACGCAAATGCTCCCGATCCCCAGTCCGATACTTTTTTTTTTTCTCAGAGCGGGGGGCGGAGAGTGGGATGGAGAGTGTGCGGCGGGGGGCGGATACCAGGGCGGAGAGCGTGGCGGGGGCGGAGACCAGGGCCGAGAGCAGGACGGAAAGTGTGCGGCGGGGGGCGGAGGGCGGGGCGGGGGGCGGAGACCAAGGCGGAGAGCGTGGCAGAGACCAGAGCGAGTCTTCAGGCAGGTAAGTAAACTGAATCTGATCCAATTGCCTGTCTGCTGCTCAAATGCTCCGTGCCGCTGTGCCCCCTTCACCTCCGTGCCGCTGTGCCCCCTTCACCTCCGTGCCGCTGTGCCCCCTTCACCTCCGTGCCGCTGTGCCCCCTTCACCTCCGTGCCGCTGTGCCCCCTTCACCTCCGTGCCGCTGTGCCCCCTTCACCTCCGTGCCGCTGTGCCCCCTTCACCTCCGTGCCGCTGTGCCCCCTTCACCTCCGTGCCGCTGTGCCCCCTTCACCTCCGTGCCGCTGTGCCCCCTTCACCTCCGTGCCGCTGTGCCCCCTTCACCTCCGTGCCCCCTTCACCTCAATGCCGCCGTGCCCCTCCTCCACCCCCTCGGTATCTCAGGATGGAGAGCGGAGGTAGGAGCCGGTAAATCCAGCTCCTTACTTGTCGGAATGTACAGAGTCATCACTGACTCTGTCCATTCACATAACTGAAACATCGTAAACTGTGTTTACAATGTTTCAGTTTATGAATGGAGAGGAGCCGCTGTCTTCTCTCCATTCATTTTCAGCGCAGCTGAGGCTGCTGAGAGAGGGACTGGGGAATCTGTGTCCCTAGACCCTTTCCCTGTCTCAAAGGGGAGATGTCATAGGTCTGTTAAGACCCCTGATATCTCACCAAAGCCCCCCACAACAAGGCTGATAAAAAAAAAAAAAAAAAAATTATTGAAATAAAAAACACACACACTGACACTGACCCCCCCCTTAAAAAAACAAAGCATTGTAAAAAATAAATAAATAAAATAAATTGTAAAAAAAAAAAAAATGTAAAAAAAAAAAAAAAAAAAACTGACACATGAGATTAAAAAAAAGTATTGGTATTGGCGAGTACTTGAAAAAAAGTATCGGTACTTGTACTCGGTCTTAAAGTGGTATCGGGACAACCCTAGTGGACACCAGGCTGCAGAAGCTCTTTTTACCAGAAGAGAAAGTGACAAAACTAACTTTGTCAGTAGCGGATCTGATAAAGACCCCGTTGCATTCCAGAAGGGAAGTATTAAGAACCCTAGGCCTGATGTCGGCAAGTATACCAGCAATAGTCTGGGCACAACTCCACTCAAGGACGCTCCATTTATTTTTCCTGTCCTCATGGGACAAAAAGGAGTCCTTGGATCAGGAGATACTGCTAACCCCTCAGGTCCTGTCCTCCCTGGAGTGGTGGACAATTCCCAAGAACCTGAAAGGAGGCTTTAAACGCAAGATCTTGAAACGCAAAGGCTGCTCAGAGAAAGTAATAAGTACCCTCCTGAGTAGAAAACTAGTGACTAAAAAGATTTACTCAAAAGTTTGGAAGACTTTCTGCTCCTGGGGTAAATAAAGACAGATGACCTCCACTTCTGTTCTGGTTATCCTGGAGTTCCTCCAAGACTGAGTAGACAAAGGCCTAACAGTCAGTACCCTTCGGGTTCAAATAGTGGCCCTCTCTGTCGATCTTGAGAAAAGACTGGCAAAATAGGACCTCATTAAGCGTTTTCTGTTAGCAAGGGAAAGAGTTTCCCCGATCCTTTTTTAAAGGTAGTTTTCCACCTTGGGACTTGACTACGGTGTTAGAGGCGTTATCTAAACACCAGTTTGAACCTATAGAAAAGGTTCCCGTTAAGTTTTTAACTTTAAAAATAGCATTTTTGTTAAATATTACTACAGCCAGGAGGGTAGGGGATTTGCCGGGACTGTCCATGAAGGAACCATTCCTACTGGTACAGCCAGACAGAGTCCCTCTCAGAGCAGATCCCTTGTATCTACCAAAAGTGGCATCCTTATTTCATAGAACGCAAGACATAATATTGCCGTCCTTTTTGTGATAAACCAAAAAATTAGAAAGAAAAGAAATTTTATTGTCTTGATGTAAGAAGGTGTCTCCTTACCTATCTAGAGAGAACAAAGTTTTAGGAGATCTAATCTACTCATTTTGTACACTGGACCCAGGAAGGGACTTCAGGCCTCTAAAACCTCAGTTTCCAGATGGATCAGAGAAGCTATCTCTAGAACTTATAAATGTTCTGGGAAGCAAGCACCAGCTAAAGTCAAAGCTCATTAAACCAGATCACTAGCAGCTTCCTGGGCTGAAAAAGCTGGGGCCTCCTGGGAACAAATCCGCAGTGCGGCCACCTGGTCCAGTCAACATACGTTCCTGAAGCACTATCGTGTGGAAGTGTTGTCACAGCAAGACTTGGCTTTCGGCCGGAAGGTCCTACAAGCTGTGGTCCCACCCTGAAGGTAGGCCTGTGGTTACTTGATTATCCTCTCAGGTGTGCCGTCCTGGAAGGTGATAGGAGAAAACCTACGTTAGACTTACCGGTAACGGTATTTCTACGAACCTTCCAGGATGGCAGGCCTACTTCCCACCCTATGTGGAGGGAAAAATAAGCTAAACGCTAGGTGGTAAGTACCTATATGGAGCTATGTCCCTTGTGAACCAGTTCGGGATTACTTTATTGCAAACTGGGGATCAAGGGGAAGGGTGGGGCCTTATAACAAGCTGTCAATTGATTGTGTTTCCTGTAGGGAGGAGCCCTCATCTCTCAGGTGTGCCGTCCTGGAAGGTTCGTAGAAATACCAATACCGGTAAGTCTAACGTAGGTTTTTTTCGTCAGAGTCCACGGGTAAGCCCTCCCAGACTGACAACAGTGCGGCTGGTGGACAGAAGCATCTTTGGGTGCGTAAGCCGAACTACCCAGCTCCCAAGCCCGCCTCCGCATGAAGTCTTGCCCCCGCCCGACTTTGGGGTGGGGGGACGACTTTGCAGGTCCTCCGATCGGTGGACCTCCCGGATCTCCGACCGGTGGGTGTGCGAGGTGGTCTCCTCAGGATACAGGATAGAGTTCCGTTCCTGGCCCCCAGACAGATTCTTTCCCTCAAATCTCCCTCTCCTTCCTGCCCGTCGGGCGGCCCTCTTGAGGGCTGTACAGGATTTGCTCAAGTACGGAGTAATTGTGCCTGTACCGTCAAAGGAGAGGTTTCAGGGGTTTCTCTCTAATCTGTTGTCCCAAAAAAGGACGGGGTTCGGCCAATCCTGGACCTCAAGGCCTTGAATGCCTTTGTGAAGGTGCAAAAATTCCGTATGGAATCCATTCGCACGGTGATCGCTACACTCCATCAAGGGGACTTTCTGGCATCCTTGGACGTCTAAGGACGCCTACTTGCATGTTCGGATCTGCGCAAGTCACCAGAAGTTTCTGCGTTTTGCGATCAGCGAAGTCCACTATAAATTTGTGGCTCTTCCCTTCAGCCTAGCCTCGGCACCACGGGTTTTCACCAAGGTGCTCGCTCTGGTTCTAGCTTTGCTGAGACAGCGAGGCATTGCTATCGTGGGCTATCTGGACGATCTTCTTCTAAGAGCAGACAATGGCTCAGAATTAGAAGAAAGTGTGACTATTGTCAGTCAGACCCTCCAGGACTTCGGGTGGCTCCTGAACATTCGGAAGTTGGTCCTGGTCCAGACTCAGCGTTTGGAGTATCTAGGTCTGATCCTGGACTTTTTGGAGGCCAAGGTATTCCTACCCCCGGAGAAGTTACTGACACTTAAGTGTGCAGTGCGGGTCCCAACATTTCCATTCAGCATTGTACATTTACATAAGACACAAATGAGCATTGCGAGAAAGAACTAGGTACAAAATTGTCTCATCAAAAGTTTATCAATTATATTACCTCCCTCCACGCCATCCCTGGTTGCGGTGGAGTAAGTCTGCTCTGTCCCCATTCACTCCATTCCTTCTACTTAAGTCATGTGTTCTCCTACTGTGTCCTTCTTTGTCACTTAAACAGTACCCCCTGTTAACCCCCTCCTACTTCCAAAGAGGCCACTAATGGCCATGGTGACTATTCTTTTTATGTGGAAAAAGCTGGCGGGAGAAAAAAAAAATATAGTGTGTGTGTGTGTGTGTGTGTGTGTGTGTGTGTGTGTGTGTGTGTGTGTGTGTGTGTGTGTGTGTGGGTAGATAGATAGATATATAGATATACCTCGTAGTTAAGTGGTAATTACCCGTACTTGTGTGTAGCGGCCCCCATGGCCTAATTTCCCATACTTGAGTAAAAACAGACAAACTTTAAAGAAAAAAGGGGAATAGGGGAGTGGTCTCCTCCTACTTCCACATGTTTGTTTATTGATTCGAGGCCACAACTGGCCATGGTGTTTAAAAATAAGTGATTATACATTGTGGTATCTTCACCCGTGTGTACCTTCAAGCGATCCTCCTGACCTATTCTTCCCCCAACTTTAAGTGACAGGCCCATACTTCCCAGAAAAATGAACTAAAAAATTGTGATATCCTCACAGTGATCGTGTACAATCTCTGTCCTAATACTACTTTAAGTCCCTCTTCTCCTGTGTGTGCCCTACTCCTTATCCTCCACCCCCTTCCCATCCCATCCCTCCCCTCTCTATTCCAGCATGACTGACTAGAAAATATATTTTTTTCAAAATTTTCGGTCTTTTTTTCCCATTTATATCGCAAAAAATAAAAATCGCAGAGGCAATCAAATACCATTAAAAGAAAGTTCTATTTGTGGGAAGAAAAGGACGCAAATTTAGTTTGGGTACAACATTGCATTTCCAGTTAAAGCAGCGCAAAATTGTAAAACGACTCTGGTCTTTAAGCTGCGTATTGGTCCGGGGGTTAACTGAAATGAAATGTTTCTGTTAACTGTTGATTTTGTCATGCTTGAGGAACTACAGGGAAAAGTACCTCGGAAGGCTTGCGCGCGCTCTCTCTCGCGTCAGATTTTGTTAGGGAGGGGGGAAAAAAATGAAAATCAAGAATCAAATAAGAAAAATATCAGTGCTGGCCAAGGTTCATAATTTGGTTCTTTATACTTCTATAGCTAAACCCATAAGCAACTATACTGGGGGTCATTATGGATCTACTATACCCCCTGCTTTCCCCCTCCATGTCTCTTATCCTCAGCCCATTTCAGGTGCACACTGTATCCATATAAACAAAAAGACAGACAAAACCCAAGCATAACTTACCAACCAATCAGCAACCAACCAAAATCGCCTGTCTAACAGTGCGTTTAAAAACAGGGGTTTAGTTGCACGCATTTGCAAATACATGCGTAAGCTGCAGGCCTCGTCAAGGCTCCCTGTGTACTGCAGTCCTAACGCTAAAATTTTAAGTATTCTCAGTGGAAGCACATGCATGCTGATGGGTAAAGGGCAGATAACTGGAGGGGGCCTACCCTCCTTTAAAGGGGCAGGAGCACACTAGGCACCCAGCACATAGAAGCAAAGGTGCTAGTGCGTTGCCTGACCACAATGACAAAAAATGCCAACATTACAACAAACAAATGTCACTGCCCTTATCTATGACTGACTGGTCTTCATAGCAAGGAGCATGGGGTGGGCGAATCACATATAAACAAAAGCACAAAGACAGACAAAACCCAAGCTCAACTTACCAACCAATCAGCAACCAACCAAAATCACCTGTCTAACGGTGCGTTTAAATACAGGGGTTTAGTTGCACGCATTTGCAAATACTAGGCAGGAGCACATGTGCTGGGTGCCTAGTGTGCTCCTGCCCCTTTAAGGAGGGTGGGCCCCCTCCAGTTATCTGCCCTTTATCTATCAGCATGCATGTGCTTCCACTGAGAAGACTTTAAATTTTAGAGTTAGGACTGCAGTACACAGGGAGCCTTGACGAGGCCTGCAGCTTACGCATGTATTTGCAAATGCATACAACTAAACCCCTGTTTTTAAACGCACTGTTATGCCCCGTACACACGATCGTTTTTCATGCCGTTAAAACTGCCATTTTAAAAAATGGCCCTGAAAAATGATCGTGTGTATGCTCCAGAGCATTTTTAACGACGTGAAAAACGGCCATTAAAAATTCCGGACATGCTCTCTTTTTTCACGTCGTTTTTCATGTTTTTTTAACGACGTGAAAAACGATAGTGTGTATGCTTTAACGACGTGAAAAAAAAGTGCATGCTCAGAATCAAGTATGAGACGGGAGCGCTCGTTCTGGTAAAACTAGCGTTCGTAATGGAGATAGCACATTCATTACACAGTAACGGACTGAAAAGCGCGAATCGTCGCTCAACAAACTTTACTAACATGAAGGGTGGCGCCATTCGAACGGAACTTCCCCTTTATAGTGCCGTCGTACGTGTTGAACGTCACTGCGCTTTGCTTGATTGTTTTTTTTAATGATGGTGTGTACGCAAGGCAGGCTTGAGAGGAAACATGAAAAAAAACGAGGAGAAAAACGTCGGTTTAAAAAATGACATTAAAAACGATCGTGTGTACGGGGCATTAGACAGGTGATTTTGGTTGGTTAGTTGAGCTTGGGTTTTGTCTGTCTTTTTGTGTGTTTTGTTTATCTGCGATTCGCCCACCCCATGCTCCTTGCTGTGAAGACCAGTCATAGATAAGGGCAGTGACATTTGTTTGGCACACTGTATCCAGCCTGCCCAAGTCTTCTCAAATTCCCTACCCCTTTTTTTTTTTTTTTTTTTTGTCCTTCACTACTTGAGTCCACCTTTTCGGCTTCCATTATCCGGTTAACCTCCTTTTTTCCAATCCTCTAGTGTTGGACAGGCGGCCTGTTTCCAAAATCTAGGGATTAATAATTTAGCTGCGTTCAATAAGTGGGGTGTGATACTCTTCCTGTAAGCTTTAATGCAGCTGGGTGTTCCATGGAATAGGAAGCATAGGGGGTGCAAACTCCATAGATCTAGGGGTCAATCGCTCAATCCATGGTGCGATTGATACCCAAAATATTTTAATCCTGGGGCATTCCCACCAAAGGTGGAGAAATGTACCCCTTTGCTCACATCCTCTTCAACACCAGGCATCTGCTGCTGGGTACATCTGAGTTAATCTTGCTGGTGTCCTGTACCACCTTGTCATGAATTTATAAGCCATTTCCTGAACGTACCAACTTATAGATGTAGAATACGTTGATTTTTTTTTTTTTTTTTTTTGTTCCTCTGACAGTTCTCTTATTAATTCTCTTTCCCATTCCGTGATAAAGTATGGGACTGTACTCTTGGGCTCCTGGTATCAGTCTGTACATCTGAGACAGCAGATGCCTAGCGTCCCTCAAGCGCACACACTGGCCCTCAAACACCGTAATTGAGTTTAATGATCTAAGTAGAGGTTTCATCTTGTTAAAGAAGCCTGTCATTTGATAGTATCTCCAACCTGATGCGGGACATTCCCTAGGGCCGTATCCAGCTCCAAATAAGTTGCTAGGGTTCCCTGCAGGGCGAATTTACCACACGTGGTGTCTCCACCCCCCCCCATGGGAATCCCTCCCGGTGGAGCTAGGGGCGACACCTGCGATGGCGTATGTCAACCATCAAGGGGGGACTCAGAGCTCAGCTGCGGCATCCGAGGTCGCCCACTTCCTAAGGTGGGCCGAAAGAAGCGCAACGGCTCTGTCGGCTGTCTACATTCCGGGCGTAGAAAACTGGCAGGCGGACTGTCTGAGTCGTCAGATGCTTGACCAGGGAGAGTGGTCCTTGCACCTGGAGGTTTTTCATCTTCTTTGCCGGCGGTGTGGCACGCCGGATGTGGACCTGATGGCCTCTCGACTCAATCGCAAGGTGTTGAGGTTTGTGGCCAGGTCCAGGGACCCTTGGGCGGATGCCTCGGATGCGTTGGTTGCCCCGTGGGGTCAGTATCACCTGATATATGCTTCCTCGCCTGCTGCACAGGGTGGCGACCAAAGGAATTCCGGTGATCCTCATTGCTCCGGATTGGCCTTGGCGTCATTGGTACGCCGATCTGGTACGTCTCGTCGCGGACGTTCCTTGGCGACTGCCAATGAGGGAGGACCTGCTGTCTCAAGGTCCTATATTTCATCCTGCTTTGCAGTCTCTGGCTTTAACGGCATGGCTATTGAAAGCCAGGTGCTGAGGGGCAGGTCTCTCTGATTCAGTCATTTTGACCATGTTAAGGGCACGGAAGTCTTCATCCAGAAAGATATATCACGGTACCTGGAAAGCTTCGCTATGTGCGAAGAGCTGGACTCGCGTCCACGGACGTATTCCGTCCCCAGAATCCTGCGGTTCTTGCAGCGTGGAGTGACCCAAAAGCTTGCTTTTGAGTACCATTAGGGGTCAGATTTTGGCCTTGGCCATCTTCTTTCAGCAACCGCTAGCAGGCCATTCCTTGGTTGGCACCTTTTTGTGCAGGGGGTTCCCCATGTGCTCCCTCCTGTCAAACCTCCTCTCCCTCCTTGGGATCTGAATTTGGTGCTCTCGGTTCTCCAGGAAGCTCCCTTAGAAAATATCAGATATTCCTCTCCTAACTTTGTCTCAGAAGGTGGCTTTCCTAGTGGCCATTACTTCTGTTAGACGGATGTCTGCGTTGGTGGCCTTGTCCTGCAAGTCGCCTTATTTGGTCATCCATAAGGATAAGGCGGTGTTGCGTCCGCGATCTTCTTCTTTTCTGCCAAAGATGGTCTCGGCCTTTCACCTTAATGAGGACATTGTCCTTCCGTCCTTGTGTCTTCGCCGATCGCATCCCAGAGAGTTTGCGCTTCACAAGTTGCATGTGGTACGAGCCTTACGGGTGTACCGGTCTGCTACTGCTTCCATTCGGAAGTCTGACTCACTGTTTGTGTCTGTCTCTGGTCCAAAACGGGGCCAAGCGGTTTTGCCTGCCACCATTTATAGGTGGATCAGACGGACCGTCATTCAGGCCTATGCCCTTAAGGGGCGGGCGCCTCCCTTTCCGGTTACGGCACATTCCACCATGGCAATTGGTGCTTCCTGGGCTTTCCGACATCAAGCGTCGGTTGCACAAGTGTGCAAGGCGGCGACCTGGTCGTCTGCTCATACCTTATCTAAGTTCTATAAGGTTGATGTAGCTGCATCTTCGGATGCTTCCTTCGGCCGCAAGGTGTTGCAAGCGGCTGTTTAACGTTGCATCTCCTCCGTTGAGGAGCTCTGCCTTGTTTGGAGTGAAGTTTTTGGTTTTCCAATTATACTGCTCCCTTCCCTCTTGACACTGCTTTGGGACATCCCACGGGTAAAGTGTTAAGAGGCTGTGTCAGTCCATGGACGATGAGAGAAACTAGGATTTTTGTACTCGCCGTAAAATCCGTTTTCTCTGATGTCCATGGACTGACACAGCACCCACCCTTCTTTTCAAGGTTTGTGCTGCTTTGTTCTAAACTGAGGGTTATGTCCGGAGGGACCGCCCCCCCTGGGCGGGGCTGTTCAGCTTTGGCTTTTAGAATGTATGTGTAACATCTCACATTCTGCCTAGGTCTTCTCCTGCAAGCAGGGACATAAACCCACGGGTAAAGTGTTAAGAGGCTGTGTCAGTGCATGGACGTCAGAGAAATGGATTTTATGGTGATTACAAAAATCCTATTATAAAGTGTCCATAAATCTTTGATATCCTTTTAATAGTGCTCTTCATGCCATAAATCCACAATCTCAATGTGTTCTTCGCTCCACCACATAGATAAGACTCGCCAGAGTGTCATATTATAGTGGTCTTTTAATCTCCTCTAATGGCTCCAGATGAAACAAGGATGTTTCTCTTATTGTCCATGGACTGACACAGCTCTCATACTGTTTACGTGTGGGTATATGTCCCTGCTCGCAGGAGAAGATCTAGGCAGAATGTTGGATGTTAGCAACATACATTCTAGAACAAAACCAGAGCTGAACAGCCCCGCCCAGGGGGGCGGTCCCTCCTACCTGCAGCTAGCAGCCTCCGTTTTTTTTTTTTTTGCCTAGCAGACGAAGACGTGGCTCTCTCAGGAGCCAGTCTCCTGGAAGATTTTACTTTTGAATTTTTTATTCCTTTTGGGAATTTTATTTTTGAGACCTTCAATCAACTGTCGGCTGGGCAACAGGTTGGGTACACTGGTATCCTTGTAGTCTTCCCTGTCCGACCATCGAGCGTGCTGATCCTCGCCTTGTGTGCGTGAGACTCAGTTCACGACATGCCCCATGACTCCAGGGGTGGCCGGGTTGCTTTTGTGCTCCCGCGGTCCTCTCAAGATTGAGCAGTACCTGTCTGTATCTTTTGCGGTGGACCGGGCCGACAGCTACGCAGTACTAATCTGTGATAGGTCTGTCTGAAACAAGCCAGTGGGTCCCTCTGGGACAGGTAAGTAGTCTCTCCTGCTGCAGGTGAGTACATGCTGGCTGTGTTTCTTTATATGGGGGTTTCTCCCTGTCTCCCCCCTGTTATGCTGCTCTCTGCACCCTGTACTGGTGCTGTGTGGTGGTGCTTGGGGGTCACTCTGGCCTGACTGGGGGCACTCATATCTGTGTAGTGGAGGAGCAATTTTTTTTGACTGAGTGAGTGTTGGACTTCATTGCTTGCGCCATTAGCGCTGTGTGGTGAATTTGAAAAAATGCGCTCGGCGGCCATATTGCCGTGGTTTAATGGTGCAGTAATACATGCGGCCGGCGGCCATTTTCTTGAAGCCACGGCGGTTTCACTTTGCGGCCTCTAGCGGCGAATCTCCTCACTCTCTCCTCAGGCTTCACTCGCGCTGCAGCGAGGTTTCATACAGCGGAACTGAGCGGTCCTTAAGGGTTGGTGAGTCCTCTGGGTATCCCCTCCTCAGCGCAGCCAGTGGGTGGACTGCACTATTGCGCCAATAATAGTTTGTAGGAAGCTCCTAAAGGGCATCCAGGAAGTGGTTCAAGGTTGTGATCCAAAATGGAGGGGGAAAAAAGTCCAATCTCCATATGGAATCCAAACTTGTGTGTTGAAAGTTCATTAGACAAACACTAAATATAGTCATCACCATATGAATTGGCTCCTTACCACAAAACGAATGATAACATGCAGGTGGCTTTAGCCCAGCCAAGGCCTTTATCCCAGGGAAGAGATCCAAACCAAGTCCTCCGACAGTCCACCAATGTAAGCAAAAAAGGGGGCCCCCCCCCTTTACGGCTCAGTTGCAAGGAAACAACAGAAAAAATATACCATAGGGTAATAACGTATTCACAAGGTAGACAACACCACCGTGCGCAATTAAAAAGTGACCACCACCTATGTAAAAATTGGCTCCTTACCAGACATGGGTAGAGATATAGCCTATAGCTGTATCCTGATCTTGGTCAACCCACATACAAAAATCCCAGGAAGGTCTTCAGTTAGAGACTGGCGCTGTTTATCGCTCCATGTGGGATGCCAAAAAAGAGAGGGGGGAGACCATAGGGTGATATCCTCCTAATATCGGCTTTATTAAAAATATGTAGTGTACTTACAAGGACAAAGTTTCCGTAAGCATAAAAAGCATGCCGGCCGGCATGCACAATTGCCCTTCCGTACTAGAGCTGCGTGGTGACGTCACTGCATGTCATCCCCAGATGTTTCCGTGCAATCGAGCCGTAAAGGGGGGGGGGCTCCCCTTTTTTTTGCTTACATTGGTGGACTGTCGGGGGACTTGGTTTGGATCTCTTCCCTGGGATAAAGGCCTTGGCTGGGCTAAAGCCACCTGCATGTTATCATCCGTTTTTGTGGTAAGGAGCCAATTCGTATGGTGATGACTATATTTAGTGTTTGTCTAATGAACTTTCAACACACTACAAGTTTGGATTCCATATGGAGATTGGACTTTTTTTTTTTTCCCCCCTCCATTTTGGATCACAACCTTGAACCACTTCCTTACTGCCCTTTAGGAGCTTCCTACAAACTATTATTGGCGCAGTTTTTCCTGTTTTTATTTTGTATATGTTTATCGCATTACTGCTGCTGCCTTTTCATGTAATTGTTTCCTATTAGTCTTAGCGCAGTTTTTTTCTCCTTGATTTATTTGGACTGTACTATTCACTGTAATAGGTGTATAGGGTCTCAGAGGGTGGCAGTATAGAGTCTGGTACACCTGCTTCTCCACACTTGTCAGAGGCAACTGGCAGTTCTCCTGCACCTGCGGTCCCTATGGACCAGTTGTCGGCAGTCCTGGAATCATTCCTTGTCAGAATGGAAGCGGTGTGCGAGTGCAAGGGATCTGTAAAGTGCCCCCTCCCCACACATTCTCCTGTAGGGGAGTGCTCTGTCTCAGATATGGGCCCAGCTACTGCTGCTCAGGACCCTAGCTCTGAGGATTTTAATGTTTTTCAACAGGACATTCCTTGTGAGGAAGACCCCAGTTCTGAACCAGTAACTGACAGGGTGCTTGTAAGTGAACTCATTGATGCTGTGAGGGACACTCTCAAGCTGAATGTTGAGACTGAGGAACCTCAGGTGGAAGCTGGTTCCTTTTTAAAGCCGTCTCTTCAAAGTTTTTTTCCATATGTGCCTTTTTTTGATACATTCATTGACCAAGTCTGGGATAAGCCGCAGAAGACCTTGATGGTCCCGCGGTGCCTAGCCATAAGGTACCCCTTTTGAGGAGGACCTGGTTAAGAAGTGGGCTCTCCCCCCCCCCCCAGTGGTCGATTTCCCACCCCCCCCCCCGTCGCCCGTTTGAATAAGGCTACCACGCTCCTAATGGAAGGGACTCCTGCATTTAAGGATCCCACTGACAGGAGGTCAGAAGTGGTGAGTAGAACTATGTTTACCTTATTGGGGTCTGCCTTACGGCCTATAGTGGCGGTGACACTTGTGTCTCAGACACTCACAGGATGGGCAAAGATTTGGCACCAGACAGTGCAGGAGCATAATCTCCCTCCTGAGACCATTGGCCTGGCTCACCAACTTGCACAGGGTTTAGTCTTTGTGTGCGATGCCACTTTGGATGCGGCCCCTTTTAATATCTGGGGCCTCAATCTCTGCTGTGGTGCTGCATCACCTTATCTGGCTGAAATGCTGGTCGGCCGACCTAGCTTCCAAAAAGCTTCTGGCTGACTTGCCCTTTTAAGGGCGGTAGACTGTTTGGGGCCGCCCTGGATGACATTATTAAGGATGTCACAGGTGGTAAGAGCACCTTCCTTCCTCAGTCTATTAAAGGAAAGGAGCCCCATCGCAGGCCGGGCCCTTCCTTTCCGGCGAATAAGTTTTTTTTTCGTCAGATTCCACGGGTAAGCCCGCCCAGACTGAAAAAAGTGCGGCTGGGGGACAAAGCTGTCCCTGGGTGCGTAAGCCCACCACTGCATGAAGTCTTGCCCCTGCCCGACTCCGGGGTGGGGGGGACGTCTTCGCAGGTTCACGGTTCAGTGGACCTCCCGGATCTCCGACCGGTGGGTGTGCGAGGTGTTCACCTTGGGATACAGGATAGAGTTCTGCTCTTTGCCCCCAAACAGGTTCTTTCCCTCGAACCTCCCTTTCCTTCCTGCCCACCGGGCGGCCCTCTTGGGGGCTGTACATGATTTTGTCAGGTGCGGAGTAATTGTGCCGGTTCCATCACAAGAGATGTTTCAGGGGTTTTACTCAAACCTGTTTGTTGTGAATGTACTAAATTCCGGATGGAATCCATTCGCATGGTAATTGCGACACTCCACCAAGGGGATTTTTTGGCGTCCTTGGATATCAAGGATGCTTACTTGCACGTTCCAATCTGCGCAAGTCACCAGAGGTTTCTGCGCTTTGCCATAGGAGAAGTCCACTATCAGTTTGTGGCTCTTCCCTTCGGCCTAGCATCGGCACCACGGGTTTTCACCAAAGTGCTTGCCCCGGTTCTAGCTTTGCTGAGACGGCGAGGAATTGTTATCATGGGCTATCTGGACGATCTCCTAAGAGCAGAAAATGTCTCAGAATTGGAGGAAAATGTGACAATAGTCAGTCAGACCCTCCGGGACTTTGGGTGGCTTCTGAACATACAGAAGTCTGTTCTAGTACCGACTCAACGATTGGAGTATCTGGGTCTGATCCTGGACACTTCGGCAGCGAAGGTGTTTCTACCTTCAGAGAAGTTACTGACCCTTCATCTGGCAGTGCGGGTTCTGACGTCCCGAAAATGGTCGATTAGTTTCTGCATGAGAGTCCTGGGACTAATGGTGGCTTCCTTTCGAGGCAGTTCCGTATGCCCAATCACACACTCGGGCATTGCAGAAGGGAATTCTGTCTGGGACAAGTCCCCATTGTCATTGGATCTTCAGATCCAGGTGAGTCACTGTCAGGGCGTCCCTGACGTGGTGACTGAGATCCCCGGCTCTTCGGGCTGGGAAGTCGTTCCTCCCCATCCAGTGGACGGTGGTCACGACGGACACCAGCCTGACGGGCTGGGGAGGAGTTTGGGGAGTCCTGTCAGCTCAAGGGCTCTGGACCCCGGACGAATCTCGTCTACCAATCAACGTCCTGGAATTGCAAGCGATCAGACTGTGTCTCTCCCCGTGGTCGAAGAGGCTACAGGGCCGCTCGATCAGGATTCAGTCGGACAACGCCATGGCCGTGGCATATGCCTTCCATCAGGGGGGCACTCGGAGCTCGGCTGCGGCATCCGAGGTCGCCCACATCCTAAGGTGGCGGAAAGAAGCGTGTCGGCGCGGTCGGCCGTATACATTCCGGGCGTAGAGAACTGGCAGGCGGACTATCTGAGTCGCCAGTCCCTGGACCAGGGGGAGTGGACCTTGCATCCGGAGGTGTTTTAACTCCTTGGTCGGCGGTGGGGCACACCGGATGTGGACCTGATGGCATCTCGACTCAATCGCAAGGTGTCTGTTTGTAGCGAGGTCAAGGGACCCCTGGGCGGATGCCTCGGACGCCCCGTGGGGTCAGTATCGCTTAATGTATGCTTACCCTCCGCTGCAGTTGATTCTTCATCTGCTGCGCAGGGTAGCGGCCGAGGGCATTCTGGTGATCCTCATTGCCTCAGACTGGCCTCGGCATCACTGGTACGCCGACCTGGTACGTCTCATCGCCGACGTCCCTTGGCGCCTGCCCTTGAGGGAGGACCTTCTATCTCAAGGTCCTATCTTTCATCCGGCTTTACAGTCTCTGACTTTAATGGCATGGCTATTGAGAGCCAGGTACTGAAGGACCGAGGCCTGTCGGTAATTTCAACCATGCTTGGGGCACAGAAGTCTTCTAGAAAGATCTATCGCCATACCTGGAGAGCTTGCATCCCTATGTGCGAAGAGCTAGACTAACGTCCACGGACATACTTTGTTCCCAGAATCCTGCAGTTCTTGCAACGTGGTGTGGCACAAAGGCTGGCTTTGAGCACATTTAAGGGTCAGATTTCGGCCTTGGCCGTTTTTCTTTCAAAGACCCCTATCAGGTCATTCCTTAGTTGGCACTTTTGTGCAGGGGGTCCGCCATGTGGTTACACCTGCCCAAGCCTCCGCTCCCTCCTTGGGATCTGAACTTGGTGCTCTCGGTTCTTCAGGAACCTCCTTTTGAAAATATCAGAGATATTCCTCTTTTAACTTTTGTCTCAGAAGGTGGCTTTCTTAGTGGCCATCACTTCTGTTAGATGGGTGTCTGAGTTGGTGGCTCTGTCATGCAAGTCGCCTTAGCTGGTCCTCCATAAGGATAAGGCGGAGTTGCGACCGCAACCGTCTTTCCTTCCAAAGGTGATTTCGGCTTTTCACCCTAATGAGGACATTAGAGAATTCTAAACTATTTAACGTGTATCTTCCCACAGGATGACACTGTGGATACACAGATATAGGTATGCCACCATCCTGATATATATGAATTGCAAGACTAGAGACTAATAGTTGGACTTTGAAAGCATACAGGTACATTAGAGTAAAAAACTAGAGATTTATTGGTATACAAAAAAGTTTGATATATAAAACAATCATAGATTATCAAGTTAATTGATCAATATTTATGACTGATCCAACAGAGATTAGCAATATCATACAGTACAATAGATTCCCCCATGGACTGACACAGCACTCACCCTTCTTTTAAGGTTTGTACGGCTTTGTTACGAACTGAGGCTGCTGGCTGCAGGTAGGAGGGTTATGTCCGGAGGGACCGCCCCCCATGGGCGGGGTTGTTCAGCTCTGGTTTTGTTCTAGAATGTATGTTTTTTCTAGCATCTAACATTCTGCCTAGGGAAGGTAACCGCTCAGGTGTGACTGATGAATCTTTCACAGGATCCAGAGCCGTGGGTGCAGGCAATGCAAAAATTTGGAAAGACGCTTGGACAGCCGCACTCCAAAAAATGGTTGTTTATTAAAACAAAAGCACAAAAATACATATCACAGCAAGAAAAAACAGGTAAGAGTTGACGCGTTTCACACTGCGATTCAGTGCTTAATCATAGCTAACATACCCATCAAATGCACCTCTAATATATACTCATGAACCATGGTAAAAAAGAAATTAAAAGCTCAATTGGCTAATTGATAGACTGACAGGTGTGCCCTATCAATGCAATTTGGGATACACCATGTGATCAAAGACACACAAACACACACACACACACACACACTCTTTGTATATCAACTCATAAAAACCCATTAATTATATATACAACTAAGTATAATTATATAAATCTATAACATGTGTATAAATCACCTGCTTATGACAATTTGACAGCAATATTAAAAAAACTGCATAAGATGCATGAAATAAACATATGAGGAAATTAAACTGACATTGTCTGTTCAGAAGTGTGAATGTAAAGTGGATAACTCATATGAACAGTGAATGAATAAGGGTAAAAACACAAACGTTAACCACTTAACGACCGCTCACTGTATATATACGTCGGCAGAATGGCACCGACAGGCACAATCTCGTAGAGTGTACGTGATTGCCTTTGTACAGTTGGGGGGTCCAATCGGACCCCCCTTCTATACAGTGAGCGGTGGCTAAGTGTCCGGGAGCGTTCCGGGATGAGGGGGCAGCCATTCGTTTCTGGCCACCCCCTCGCGATCGCTCCCGGCGAATAGAAATGCCCCCTCTGTCTGTGTCAGACAGAGGGAGCAGGAGGAAGTGATGTCATCTCTGGTGCGGCGCTCACATATACCGAGCGCCGTACAAGAGAAGATATCAGGTCAGTGCACACAACACTACACTGACACCAGGACACATAGGGACATAAATCGCCCCCCCCCAGACACCCCAGATCACCCCCCCAGCCCCCAGTCACAGTGTCACTGATTGCAGTGACCATTTATTTAGTGATCACTGCAATCAGTGACATTTGTGACTGTAAAAGTGTCACCAAAGTTTAGTCTTAGGTCCAGTGTAGCCCCCTAACCCCCCCCCCCCCTAATAAAGGTTTAACCCCCTGATCACCCCCCAGATAACCCTTTCACCCCCTATCACCACTGTCGCTTAGCGATAATTTTTCTGATCGCTGTCTTAGCGTCAGTGATGCAGATCGGTAGCCAGTATTTTTTTTTTAGGTTCGCCGCAGGTTTTTATAGCGTCAGGTACCCCAATATATTATCTAATAAAGGTTTAACCCCCTTGATCGCCCCCCCCAGTTAACCCTTTCACCCCCATCACCACTGTCGCTAAGCAATCGTTTTTCTAAACGCTGTCTTAGTGTCGGTGATGCAGATCGGTAGCTGGTAATTTTTTTTAGGTTCGCCGCAGGTTTTTATAGCGTCAGGTACCCCCATATATTATCTAATAAAGGTTTTAACCCCCTGATTGCCCCTAGTTAACCCTTTCACCAGTGATCACCATATAAGTGTTACGGGTGACGCTGGTTAGTTAGTTTGCTTTTTATAGTGTCAGGGCACCCGCCGTGTATATAACCCAATAAAGGTTTAACCCCCTGATCGCCCGGCGGGTGATATCAGTTAGGTTTTAGCGTCAGAGAGGGTCTGAGTCACACCCCAGGCAGCGTCAGGTTAGTGCCAGTAACGCTAACACCCACGCGTGAAGCATACACCCCCCTTAGTGGTATAGTATCTGAACAGATCAAGATCTGATCAGATCTATACTAGCGTCCCCAGCAGTTTAGGGTTCCCAAAAACGCAGTGTTAGCGGGATCAGCCCAGATACCTGCTGGCACCTGCGTTTTGCCCCTCCGTCCAGCCCAGGCCACCCAAGTGCAGTATCGATCGATCACTGTCACTTACAAAACAAAAACACACATAACTGCAGCGTTCGCAGAGACAGGCCTGATCCCTGCGACTCCAGTGCTGTAGGAGGTGATTTCACCACCACAGTTAAAAAAAAAAAGCAAATATGCCGAAGCATTGGGGCAGCAGGGGCGGAGGAGCGATTTTGCTCCTAATGCCGCGTACATACGGTCGAAATTCCGACGGAGGCTTGCCCGTGGAAAAGTCCGACCATGTGTGTGCGGCATTACTTTTTTGCGGGAGGATGCCCCCATGCTTCGGCATATATAAATGGTGCGTGTATGCCCATCATTGGAAGTGGATGGATGAAGGGCGGTATTCTAATGGTGGGCATACCCACCGATCAATCTCTTTTTTTCGTTCAGCCAACTGGCTGCATGAAATAAAGATTACAATACATGTCCAACAAGGACCAGCAACGTACTGGTATGTTGCTGGACTTTGAATGTTTATACCAGAATGATGCCTGCGGGTTTAGGTATCATCTTGGTATCATTCTTTTCAGCCTGCGGCCGGCTTTCATGTAAAAGCAATCCTAGCGGCTAATTAGCCTCTGGACTGCTTTTACAAGCAGTGGGAGGGAATGCCCCCCCCCCCGGATATAAAAAGCACCATTGGGAAATTGGGAAAGCATTTTATCACACCGATCTTGGTGTGGTCAGATGCTTTGAGGGCAGAGGAAAAATCTAGGGTCTAGAAGACCCCAGTTTTTTCAAAAAAAGAGTACCTGTCACTACCTATTGCTATCATAGGGGATATTTACATTCCCTGAGAACAATAAAAATGATAAAAAAAAAAAATACTTGGAAGGAACAATTTAAAAATAAAATAAAAAAGCAAAATTAATAACAAAAAAAAAAAAAAAAAAAAAAAAAAAGCACCCCTGTCCTGCCCTGCTCTTGCCCAATGGCGAACGCAAGCGTCGGTCTGGCGTCATGTAAACAGCAATTGCACCATGCATGTGAGGTATCACCGCGAAGGTCAGATCGAGGGCAATCATTTTAGCAGTAGACCTCCTCTGTAAATCTACTGGGGTAACCTGTAAAGGCTTTTAAAGGCTTTTAAAAATGTATGTAGTTTGTCGCCAATGCGCGTTTGTGCGAAATTTTAAAGCATGTCGTGTTTGGTATCTATGTACTCGGCCTAAGATCATCTTTTTTATTTCATCAAACATTTGGGCAATATAGTGTGTTTTAGTGCATTAAAATTAAAAAAAGTGTATTTTTTAACCCAAAAAATGCGTTTGAAAAATCGCTGCGCAAATACTGTGTAGAAAAAAAAAATGCAACACCCACCATTTTAATCTGTAGGGCCTTTGCTTTAAAAATATATATATATATAATGTTTGGGGGTTCAACATAATTTTCTTGCAAAAAAAAAAAATGTTTTCATGTAAACAAAAAGTGTCAAAAAGGGCTTTGTCTTCAAGTGGTTAGAAGAGTGGATGTAAGCTTCCTAATGTTGTGTATAAAATGCCAGAACAGTTCAAATGACCCCATTTTGGAAAGTAGACACCCCAAGCTATATACTGAGAGGCATGTCGAGTCCATGGAATATTTTATATGTTGACACAAGTTGCGGAAAAAAGACAATTTTTTTTTTTTTTTTGCACAAAGTTGTCACTAAATGATATATTGCTCAAACATGCCATGGGCATATGTGGAATTACACCCCAAAATACATTCTGTTGCTTCTCCTGAGTACGGGGATACCACATGTGTGAGACTTTTTGGGAGCCTAGCCATGTACGGGACCCCAAAAACCAAGCACCGCCTTCAGGCTTTCTAAGGGTGTAAATTTTTGATTTCACTTCTCACTGCCTATCACAGTTTTGGAGGCCATGGAATGCCCAGATAGCACAAAACCCCCCCAAATGACCCCATTTTGGAAAGTAGACACCCCAAGCTATTTGCTGAGAGGTATTGTGAGTATTTTGCAGATCTCGCTTTTTGTCACAAAGTTTTGAAAATTGAAAAAAATAATATATATATATATATATATATTTTTTTTTTTTTTCTTTCTTCATTTTCAAAAACAAATGAGAGCTGTAAAATACTCGCCATTCCTCTCAGCAAATGGCTTGGGGTGTTTATATTCCAAAATGGGGTCATTTGGGGGGGTTTTGTGCGATTTTGGCATTTTATGGCCTTCGAAACTGTGATAGGTAGTGAGGAGTGAAATCAAAAATTTGTGCCTAGAAATCCTGAAGGCGGTGCTTGGTTTTCGGGGTCCCGTACGCGGCTAGGCTCCTAAAAGTCCCACACATGTGGTATCCCCGTACTCAGGAGAAGCAGAAAAATGTATTTTGGGGTGTAATTCCACATATAACCATGGCATGTGTGAGCAATATATCATTTAGTGACAACTTTTTGTAATTTTTTTTTTTTTTGTCATTATTCAATCACTTGGGACAAAAAAAATTATATTCAATGGGCTCAACAGGCCTCTCAGCAATTTCCTTGGGGTGTCTACTTTCCAAAATGGGGTCATTTGGGGGGGTTTTGTACTGCCCTGTCATTTTAGCACCTCAAGAAATGAGATAGGCAGTCATAAATTTAAAGCTGTGTAAATTTCAGAAAATGTACCCTAGTTTGTAAACTCTATAACTTTTGCGCAAACCAATAAATATACGCTTATTGACATTTTTTTTTACTAAAAACATGTGGCTGAATACATTTTGGCCTAAATGTATGACTACAATTGAGTTCGATATTTTCTACTTTTTGTTATAAGAAAAATCATTTTTTTTCAAAATTTTCGGTCTTTTTCCGTTTTATATCGCAAAAAATAAAAATCGCAGAGGCAATCAAATACCATTAAAAGAAAGCTCTATTTGTGGGAAGAAAAGGACGCAAATTTCGTTTGGGTACAACATTGCATGTCCGCACAATTTACAGTTAAAGCAGCGCAGTGCAAAATTCTGAATTCACCTCTGGTCCTCTAGCTACCAAATGGTCCGGGGCTTAAGTGGTTAAAGTGGCATCGTAAGTGAACGTGAAACATGGGTGGGTACTAGTTATATAATTTGAATGACAAAAATAATGTGAATGGATAAATTTAACTTTAAATGTCCTAATATGTGGTATCTAGGTCAACCTCTATATATGTCCATATCTCAAAATTGTCTTTGTACGATGAACAAAAATAACTAGTATTCAATGTTTAAAATATAATGAAGTTGTGATTCATATACTAATATTGCCAGGTTCGGTGATGGTGAGATGTGAAATAAGTGAGTTTATAAATGTGAAAAATTCCTTGCATTAAATTAAGTGATGATGAATAAAGAATTAAAAAAAAAATAATAATAAATTTAAGAAATGATGATAAAGTAAAAAAATCATACCGTATAAGCCAAGTTTTTAAGCACAATTTTTTTTTGTGCTGAAAATGCCCCCCTCGGCTTATACTCGGGTCACCTTTTTTTTGCGCCTGATCTCCCGGACATTGGGGAGCCGGTACCGGCCGGCCGTAGGTCCTCTGGACCCCAAACTCGGCACACATATAGCACCACTCTTCCTCTACAAGTGTGAAAAGTTTCTTGTCCGGAGAACCTATGGCCGGGGAACACCGCTTTTTCAAAACTGGGAACCCCTTCCATAGACTCCCATGTTAAACGGTCATTTCTCTGGTGACTTTGGGGACCCGGTACCGGCTGGTCGTAGGTCCCCTGGACCCCAAACACATGTAGCCCCACTCTTCCTCTACAAGTTTGCAAAGTTTCTTGTCCGGGGGACCTACGGCCGGGTAGCACCGATTTTTCAAAGCCGGGCACCCCTTCCATAGACTCCCATGTTAAACGTCAGTCTAGTCATGGACACAGAGAGGTATGGACACAGTGAGGCAAAATGAGGCACACCCTAGGCTTATACTCGAGTCAATACGGTTTCCCAGTTTTTGTGGTAAAATTGGGTGCCTCGGCTTATATTCAGGTCAGCTTATACTCGAGTATATACGGTAAATGGGAAGATAAAGAAGCAGACAGACAGCTTATAGGAAGTCATATGCAGACCTAATAGTGTATAGCTGAATGAGTAAGTGGCCCGCACACACTTTTTAAGGGCTTATTAGGCTTCTAGTTTTGAGATTTTGTTTAAACTTGTAAGCTATATCTAATGCCGGGTGGACATTCTAGTATTACAGGTGCACACAAGATGAGCGTGATAATTGACTGGTCGGTTAAGCGACCATGTCGAGCATAATATCAAATGTATGTGTGCACTGCTGATTCAATAGGGATCTTATGGCTGTCTGCTCTAGTTCTTCTGTATATAAGTAAATGTATTACGGTGTATGTGTCTTCTCAAAGTATAGTAGTCTGTCCAGATGTGTTTGTAAAAACCTGAACCTGGACTGAACCTTGGTCAAATCTGTTAGCGTGTGTGTGTGTGTGTATGTGTGTATATATATATTCCTGTCCGGGATTACATACGCTTCATGAAGTGAGAATTAGGGATTTTATTGCTCTGTGCTATTACACATAAGCCTGCCTGTGTGTGTGTGTGTGTGTGTGTGTGTGTGTGTGTGTGTGTATGTATGTATGTATATCTATCTATCTATCTATATAATCTCTCTAGGAAAGACATGACACTTAGGTTTTGCAGGACTCTTGCAATTGGACCAATGTAGGGCCGATAGGCTGCCGTTAGTAAAAGACCAGAAAGATATAGGGTCTGGAGTGTGATGTGTCTTCAAGACAGCGATCGGCCGTGATACGATATACGTCGGTAGATGTATGTCTACATGGAATGCTGGAATTTCATCAGGAGTGGGGGGGGGGAAAAACAAAAAATGAATAAATGGAAAGAGATGAGCAGGAACCATGAATCGGTATACATGAAATCTAATTAATAACTCTTCTATTATGTTTTGCGTGTTTAAAAAGTCACATTGACTTGTTTCTTCATATATAGATATAAGAAGTCCAACAACACGTATTGATAGTATGGCTGTTTATTCTATTCAAACTGATTCCACTGTGGCCCACAGAGTGACGTATAAGTTTCTATCTCATTATAAAGAGACTCGAATGGTTCCACATGTTTTCTTTATATGTTGTCTTGTGAGAGGAGGCATTTAAATGAAGGCAATGTAATTGGAACCGTAATTTGTACATTACAAAACCAGATTTTTGGGATATGTGCAAACTCATAAAGGGATGACTATACACTCTGAGACTGAGTAATTTGTTTGTTACAGAAATTGGTTTTGAGAAGCATACAAACTCACAGAAGGATGGCTATAATCACTGATTGACTCTGAAAAATCTCAATCTAATGATTATTCATAAAAATGAGACACATCCCACTCAAAGTTCAATCCTAGTGGTATCCTCGTGTGTAGAGAAAAAATCCAAAATACTTCACGTTTGCATAGCATCCGAAATTTATCTCCTCTAATGGAAACCTTCGGATGTTCAGAAAATTGGAAGGTCTGATGGCTAAAGAAATAAAATCTTTTTGGGACACACATTTTCTCACTTAATACTTGACGTTGGCACAGATCCCAAGGGGCCTAAGAATCAAGAAATTCCCCTCTACAGACCTTTTTCAGTGATATAAAAAAGAGTGGACAGACACTCTTAATGTCTGTTCCTTTTAAATTGATTGACATTCTCATCAGGTCAAACAAAAAAGCGATGGAGAAACTACAAACAGATGTCACTTATACAAGCAGACCTGACGGAATTACAAACACATGCCGACTTCTTAGAACTAGACGGCCAACTCAACAGAAGATTGGATAAGATGGAAAAACTTGTGATTGACACTAAGAGAAACAAAATGAATCGTGACAAACTGGACTATGAAACGGACAATGTCTATGCATGGAAGAAACCTCCATTCTTCCCAAGGCGTTCACGCAAGAACTCAGGGAAAAGAGTGAGTTTCTCAGACCAGGAAAGTTATATGGTTAACGACACAATAGCATTTTCAGCTTCAGAATCCTCACCTGAACAACTGTCTGCCCCCTCAAATCGAACGGATGAAGACCGTCCCTCTGGAAACCCCCGCGGGGCTAATACAAAGGCGAAGAAGAAACCAGTTTTAAAAAAACACGAAGAGGACAAAAACACAGGAAGCCACAAAAACACCCCCTACACACGAGGGAAGAGTAAATAACTAATGTGATGAACATCTCAGAATTATGAATCATGACTAACGAAGAACTTGCGTTAAGGGACTGAACTTTTGCCCTACTAACCATTTCGATTTATTTGGGACACTTTTGGACGTAAATAAATTCTCACGCAGCATCACTTTAAAAACACTATTGAGTTTCCTAGTGGCACAGCCGACATTGACTCGGATGAAGTGTGTATGGGTGAGTTACCGCCTTCTCCTATTCTATTCAAGGAAGTATGTGTTTTACAGGACTTGACTGAACTAGCTTGTGAATCAGATCCATACCCCCATGGATCCTATTGACACACCTAACACTGTTCCTTTTTTAAATTGAGATCAGATTTTTATCCATTGGGATCTAGGGGGAAAGACCTTGATTTATTTAAAAAAATGATCGAGAAAGATCTTACTCAGCTGGCTCGGAACAGTCATAAAAAATCTATTGGACATAATAACTTAACGGTTAAAAAGAAACCTAGCTCCAATCAGACAAAAGCATAGTTATTAAGAATGCGGATAAAGGGGGATCAGTGGTTATTTTAAATTCTGCCACATACAAAGATGAAGCAATACGCCAGTTATCTGATCTGGACACTTATCAAGTGCTTAGATCATATCCCACCATACCTTTTTTTTTTTTTTTAAAGTATTATACTCTCTTGGATAGAGCTGTACTCGCAGGCATATTTTCTGAAAAAGAAAGACATGTTCATCCCTGAGCACCCCATTATGCCGATATTCCACCACCTGCCCAAGGTACATAAGGGGGTTAAACCCCCCCCCCCCCCCCTTACGGGTAGACCTATCGTGGCGGGGATGGGCTCCCTGAACGAACACCTTGGTGAGTGGCTGGGGTATTAGAGGGACACAAAGCAGCTTCTGTCTAAAATAAACTTGAATGGAACATAAAATATAGATGGATTAGCTGCGATGTGGTCAGTCTCTATTCTAGTATCCCCCATGATCCAGGCATACCAGCGGTTGCCACATTTTTACGTGAATCAGGAAAGTTTTCCTTAGTACTCCAAGATTTTATTTTGGAGGCTTTGGAATATTTTGTTAGACCCCGTTGAACATGAAGAAATTGTGGGTTATCTCCAGAGATGCGGGGCCTCTATGGGGGCAAAATTTTCTCCCTCATTAGCCAACCTTTTCATGGATTGGTGGGAGAGGTCCCGCATCTTTGGACATGATAGCCCCCGTCGACTAGACACTGTATTATACTGTCGCTACATAGATGACCTGCTGTTTGTCACGTCCGATGACAGGTAGATCTTCACAACTGGCTCATATACCTGAATTTAAAATTCACAATAACACCATGGATTTTTTAGATGTGACACTGACAGGGGCAGGGAACACTATAACCACCAGTTTACACAGGAAAGCTACAGCAGGTAACACTGCTAAGAGCAGACTCAGCACACCATAAGAGGGGTGCCTTATGGGCAATTCCTCCGGCTTAAACGCCTTTGCAGTGAGCCAAACAACTTTAATGAGGAAGCCCAAAAATGGCCCTGCGATTTAAACAGAGGGTACTCCACTAAAATTGTAGACAAAGCTCTCTCTGCTGCCAGTGTAATACAAAGGGACAGTCTATTAACAGAAACTCGTACTGTGAGGAACATAAAAACTACACGGGAAGCCTACAATAATATACCAGTCTCCACCCCCTACAGCAGTGAATTTACTAAAATTAGAAAGACTGTCATTAAATATCTTCCCATATTATCCAAAGGCATAAAAACAGTATCTCGACGAGCACCCACTTTGGGAAGTTTTTCTTTCACCCAGCTTATATTCTAGCAAGATTTTAAGCAATAATTGGCTTGCATTTAAAGGTACATTCAAATGCGAAATAAAAAGCTGTGACTACTGTGGTTTCATTAAGAAAGGTGATAAGATTAAGTCTTGTACCAACGGAAAAACATTTAATATTACACAGTTCAAAAACTGTAATTCAAAATATGTAGTTTATGTCATCACATGTGAACTCTGTAATATACAATATGTTGGGCGCACTATACGTAGACTCAGAGATCGTCTACGAGACCATCTATATGATATTGAGATAAACAAAAAAACAATGTGGCCCAACAAGGGCTGGGAAAAAAATCGATTTTAATCTTGAATCGAGTTTTGAGTTCAAGTCGAATCAGATTTGAAGAAAATCGGTTTTTTTTGTTTTGTTTTTTTTTTTTCCTTCAAAGTTTCCATAGCAGGGCTGCAGGGGGCGTATCCGGAATGGCACTGGGCGGCGTTACCCCAATTGCATCTAGCCGCCGCAAGTAGATGTAATGTAACACTAACTAACCGCAAGCCGCCGTCTGCCTACCTGAGCAGCGTGTCATGCAGACAGACGGCGGCGGCCATTGCAGTGTTCAAAAGCCGCGCCTCCCGAGTCCTCGTCGCCTGTGATAGGCGGAACACTCAATTTCACAGCAGGCAGTGTTCAGCCTATCACGGACATCCTCTCATCCTTGTCTGTGTTATGAGGATGATCGGATGTCCATGATAGGCGGAACGCTGGGAATTTGAGTGTTCCGCCTATCACAGACGAGGAGGAGGCGCGGCTTTTGACTACTGGAATGGCCGCCGGTGTATCAGTAAAATCCGTATCCCATGAAAATCTGCATCAGGTACGGGCACAGTGATTGAAGCATGGGCACAGTGAGGCACGGGCACAGTTCAATTCAACTAAGAGTAACCAAGATTTTTTGTTTTATTAGCTAAATCCAAATACAGTATTAATAATTTGGATGTTTAACAATCTTTGTTGCACACTGACTTTGCAGTTAGAGAAAGGGTTTGCCTTTGCAATTTTGTTTGTTGATGCACTTCAATTAATATAATTAAAAAAAAATTAAATTGAATCGTAAACCGAGTTTTTTTATAAAAAAATCGCCCAGCCCTAGGCCCAACATTGGAATACTGTACATTCAAAAGATACTTCCCACCTCCGCATACAAGGCATAGAAAATATGAAGGTTTCCATTAGAGGAGGAGATAAATTTCGGATGCTATGCAAACGTGAAGTATTTTGGATTTTTTCTCTACACACCAGAATACCACTAGGATTGAACTTTGAGTGGGATGTGTCTCCTTTTTATGAATAATCATTAGATTGAGATTTTTCAGAGTCAATCAGTGATTATAGCCATCCTTCTGTGCGTTTGTATGCTTCTCAAAACTAATTTCTGTAACAAACAAATTACTCAGAGTGTATAGTCATCCCTTTATGAGTTTGCACATATCCCAAAATCTGGTTTTGTAATGTACAAATTACTGTTCCCCCGATTTACATTGCCTTCATTTAACCACTTCGCGCCTAAGGACGTCCTGGACTTTGAGCCGGGATATCTAAATGATGCCTGCAGCTACAGGCATCATTCAGATATCGTTTTTTAGAGCCGGCGATTCTGTGTACCGTAAGAATGATCTCTACAGTCTCTATGATCGTTCGGAGGCCAGGCACGATGTTATGACGTCACGCCCGGCCTCTGCATTCAAAAAAACGGCGCCGCTTCGGCTAGGAAGCTGTAATTTTTTTTTTTTTTATTTTTTTTTTTTTTATTTCAGGCTTCCCAGCCTAGAGGTGAGATGTGGGGTCTTATTGACCCCATATCTCACTGTAAAGAGGACCTGTCATGCTTATTCCTATTACAAGGGATGTTTACATTCCTTGTAATAGGAATAAAAGTGATCAAAAATTAATAATAAATAAAATTTAAAGTGCCCCTGTCCCCGGTAGCTCGTACGCAGAAGCGAACGCATACGTAAGTCCCGCCCACAAATGAAAACTGTGTTCAGAACACACGTGAGGTATCGCAGCGAACGTTAGAGCAAGAGCAATAATTCTAGCTCTAGACCTCCTCTGTAACTCAAAACATGTGACCAGTAATAAAAAATTTAAAGCGTCGCCCATGAGGATGTTTAAGTACCGAAGTTTGGCACCATTCCATGAGCGTGTGCAATTTTGAAGGGTGACATGTTAGGTATCTATTTACTCGGCGTAACTTCATCTTTCACATTATGCAAACAAATTGGGCTAACTTTTTAATGTTAATATTTTTAATTCATGAAACCGTTTTTTTTCCCCCCAAAAAATGCGTTTGAAAAATTATTGCGCAAATACCGTGCAAGATAAAAAGTTGCAATGACCGCCATTGTATTCTCTAGGGTCTTTGCTAAAAAAACATATATAGTGTTTGGGGGTTATGTAATTTTCTAGCAAAAAAATTTGGATTTTTACATGTAGGAGCGAAGTGTCAGAATTGGCCCGGCTGCGAAGTGGTTAAATGCCTCCTCTCACAAGACTACATATAAAGAAAACCTGTGGAACCATTCGAGTCTCTTTTATAATAAGATAGAAACTTATATGTCGCTCTGTGGGCCACATTGGAATCAGTTTGAATAGAATAAACATCCATACTATCAATACGTGTTGTTGGACTTCTTATATCTATATATGAAGAAACAAACCAGTCAATGTGACTTTTTAAACATGCAAAACATTATAGAAGAGTTATTAATTGGATTTCATGTATACCGATTCATGGTTCCTGCTCATCGCTTTCCATTTATTCATTTTTTGTTCTTTCCCCCACTCCTGATGAAATTCCAGCATTCCATGTAGACATACATCTACCGACGTATATCGTATCACGGCTGATCGCCGTCTTGAAGACACATCACACTCCAGACCCTATATCTTTCTGGTCTTTTACTAACGGCAGCCTATCGGCCCTACATAGGTTTTGCAGGACTCTTGCAATTGGACCAAAGTGTCATTTCTTTCCTAGTCGTGTGTGTGTGTGTGTGTATATGTATATATGTGTGTGTGTGTGTGTGTGTGTGTGTGTGTGTGTGTGTGTGTATGTGTATATGTATCTGTATCAAATATTAGTGGTGTAACGGATCGGTGACCCGAACGGGTCACCCCGTTCGGATCGGCACACACCGCGATCCTCGGCCTTAGGAAAGGCCGCGGCTTCGGCCTAGCTCCGGAGCCGCGGCCAACTTGGTACACCCGGGGGCGGCGGCCGCCTTGTGACGTCATCACCCCTTGCTGCTCGTGGATTTGAGCTGGCCGGCGGGAGAGACTGGTAAGTGGGGGAGATGCACATTAATGGGGGAGATTGTGGATATTACTGAGGGAAGATTGTGGATATTTACAGTGGGGGGGGGATGACGTGGATATTAGTAATTTTTTTTTGCCGATTCGAAAATGATCCGAGGATCGATCCGTGAGTTTTTTGATCCGTTGCACCCCTAATAAAAAAAAAAAAAAAATATATATATATATATATACATACATACATACATACATACATACATACATACATACATACATACATACATACAGATTGGACCAATGTTCAGTCCATGCGTCTATAAAAAAACAGACAGACTTCTATACTTTGAGAAGGAAACATACACCGTAATACATTTACTTTTATAAGATTTTCAATCTATCCACCCATATACTATCCACCGAGGAGACCTCGCTTTTGAGTAAAGGTTTGACCTTTGCGCCCACCACCCGCCCAAACCCCTTTATGCTGTTTAAAGATTTGAACAAATTTATCAGAGACCTGACAGTCAAAAGGTTCTACAACATTAAATCCTCTCTCAACCCACCACCTCCGGAGGAAATCATTGAAATCACCAACTCTTATGCCCTTGGGGCAGACACGGATTCCTCCGCCAGCATTGACCCAGATGTATCCTATACAGAAAACCCCTTTGCAGACATGGAATTGTACACCCAACATTGTTTAACCTCCCTCCCCAATCCAACATACAAAATTTAAACCCAAGTCCATTTTTAATCCAGTACACAAAAAAGGCCCTTACTTGCAAACATTCTATCAAGTCATGTACACTGACCTAATTCAAATGTGTGAATCAGCCCCAAAGAAAACATCCAACCTCTCCAAAGCAGAGAAAAAAGCCCTTGATGAACTAACCAAGAATCACAACATTATTATAAAGGCAGCAGATAAGGGAGGTGGCATTGTGGTGCAGGATCGCTCTGACTACATGGCAGAATCCCTTGGACTATTATCTGATGCCAACACATACTCCAAACTCACCCATGACCCATTACCAGAATTCACTATGAAAGCCACCGTTTTAGCCAACAGAGCCCTAGAAGAGAATATCATCTCCAAAGCTGAACTATCATTTCTCATCCAGGGTTTCCGGAAAACCCCTTACTTTTACCACTTACCCAAAATTCATAAAGACCAGTCCAACCCCCCAGGCCGCCCGATAGTAGCCGCTATGGATAGCATCACCAGCGGCTTCTCTATGTACATTGATCGTTTCCTCCAACCCCTTGCACAAAACCTTCCCACATACATTAGAGATAGTACTCATTTACTGGACATGCTTTCATTTTACACTTGGGAACCTACCTACCAGTGGGTCTCCTTGGATGTTGCATCCCTATACACCTCCATTCCTCATGCTATAGGCCTCAGAGCAGTAGAACATTTCCTCTCTAAGGACCCTCTCATTAACCCTAGACAGGCACATTACATTCTGGAGGCCACACGATTTTGTTTAGAACACAATTACTTTGAGTTTGATCACACCTTTTATTTACAATCCCGAGGTACTGCTATGGGAGCTAATTTTGCCCCAAGCTACGCCAACCTGACTATGGGCTATTGGGAATTACAGCATATCTCACACAACAACCCCTTTGCTGCCCAAATCATTTATTATGGACGATATATTGATGATATTGTTATCATCTGGGATGGCACAACAGAGAGGGTAGAGTCCTTTGAAAGAAAGCCCTAGGGAATTGTGATTGCAATGTTTAACACACATGTCAAGGACCCTGACAAACTAGCCTTTTTAGAACTCGAACTCTTCCATAGTGAATCCCAAATACATGCAACCAACTTTGTCAAACTCACCACCGGGAATTCTTATATCCACTACCAAAGCTGTCATCATCCCAGGTGGATCCAAAATATACCCAGGAGTCAATTCCATAGGATTCAACATAATTGCACCAAAGATGAAGACTACCACACAAGGCAAACTCCTTTTTTAGAAAAATTTCATGACAAAGGATACCCACCTGCCTTGGTTCAAGAAGCCTTCCTCCAACAGGCCTCAAAACCACCCTCGAAACCCAAAACAACACATGAATTACAACCTACACGATTCACCACCCAATTACATGACTGTCATAAAAGAAAAAAGGAGAACATCATGGCTAAACATTGGTCCATCCTGCTCAGAGATCCCTTTTTGGGCTCTTCCCTTACCCAACAACCCAAGGTTTCCTACCGTAAAGCAAAAACCTAAAGAGTAAAATAGCACGTAGTAAAATCCGAAATTTTTCACCCACCTCTGTCCCATACATTCCCTTAATCCCATTAGTGGGAATGTATCAATGTAAGAAAAAATTATGTCTCACCTGTAAATTTGTTGAGCATGGGCAAAAAAACTTCACTATCCAGGGTAAAGCATACACCGTAAGGAATTTTACAATTGTTCAAGTGAGTACGTGGTGTACTGTCTGACATGTCCTTGCGGCCTCTTTTTTTTTTTATGTGGGCAGGACCATACGCACCCTGCGCCAGCGCTTTGGCGAACATAGACGTTTCATTGAGAAGGGCTGTGACAAACAGTGTCCTTCTTCATTTTTTGAAAACACATCGCAAATCCACTGTGGGCCTCAGTCTGGGTCATTGAGGCCATTCCCAGAGATCTTCCTGCTGCAGAACGCTTCAAACGCTTATGTCAGCAGGAGACCTACTGGATATATTCATTAAACACTCTCTCGCCGGGGGGACTCAACGAGGAAATAGAGACCCATTCCTTATTGTAGTCCCCCCCCCCCCTGTACCTATTCCTTTCTGTATGATTCCCATGTTTTCTCTTTTTGGTGTTTTTTGCAGCGAAGCATTTTGTATTGACCAACTATGGACATCAGGTCACTTGCTGTCTGGGGACGGTACTCTGTCACATGTACAGTAAGTGACTATCTGTCCAAAATATACAAACAGCACCCAATATAATAAAATTTTCCCTCAATTTTTTCTATAAAATCTTTTGCATATAATCTTCATTTCCTTTTTATTTTTTAGTTGTATTTTCTACCCATTACTCATCTTCTAAGAACGATTTTATAGTTTACCAATTTTGCCCTCATCCACCGCTTCTTTATACATATATAAAGCCCCTTTCCTTCTCCCACTTCAGCAACACCCCCCCCCCCCCATTCTTGTTGTATTACGTAGATCTGATTCAAATTTTTTTTTATCCATAAACAAAGTGTCCCATTGCTTACTACAGTTTTTTTTATTTTCTTCCGCTGGCTGTTATGGTTCCACAGCCACAGACTTCCTACTTCCTGTCAATGTATTTAAACTGCTCTCCTCCAGAGAGCAAACAGGCCAGTAGAAGAAGCTGTGAGCTTCGAGCGCGTAGCCTGTGAAACGTCCCACTCTGTTTGGAGGACTGCCCTGCTGAATGACATCACTTCCACGTTCCAGACTGGTTAGTATGGAGCTTCCTGTCATGTGACACCGCAGAGAAGCCTGTGCAAATGAAAATCGACATCTTCTACACCTCTCGGCTGAGGGGAACTTTGCCAGAGCCAGCAGAGCAGCACCAACAGACCTCAGAACACCCCCATCCTCGATGGCTATAATTTTCAAGTGAACCTGTAAGTGTATATATACTATACTTACATTAATGATTACAGTAGGACTAATTTAGTTGGCGCCTCCACCCCCTTCTTTTTTACATTTACTTTTATACAGAAGAACTAGAGCAGACAGCCACAAGATCCCTATTGAATCAGCAGTGTACACATACGTTTGATATTCTCGACATGGTCGCTTAACCGACCAGTCAATTATCACGCTCATCTTGTGTGCACCTGTAATACTATAATGTCCACCCGGCATTAGATATAGCTTACAAGTTTAAATAAAATCTCAAAACTAGAAGCCTAAATAAAATATCTAAACAAGTAAAGTGGACATTGTGAAAGATTGCTTTGGGATTGGAAGTAAGTTTTTAAAAATTGTGTGTGGGCCACTAACTCATTCAGCTATACACTATTGGGTCTGCATATGACTTCCTATAAGCTGTCTGTCTGCTTCTTTATCTTCCCATTTATATGATTTTTTTACTTTTATCAATATTTCTTAATCTTTTTTTTTTTTTTTTCTTTATTCATCATCACTTAATTTAATGCAAGGAACTTTTCACATTTTATAAATTCACTTATTTCACCATCACCGACCCTTGCAATATTGGTATATGAATCACAACTTCATTATATTTTAAACATTGAATACTAGTTATTTTTGTACAAAGACAATAATTTTATGAGATATGGACATATATAGATGTTGACCTAGATACCACATATTGGGACATTTAAAGTTAAGTTTGTCCATTCACATTATTTTTTTCATTCAAATTATATAACTAGTACTCATGTTTCACGTTCACTTACGATTCCACTTTAACGTTTTTTTTTTTTACCCTTATTCATTCGCTGTCCATATGAGTTATCCACTTTACATTCACACTTATGAACACACAATGTCAGTTTAATTTCCTCATGTTTATATATACATAAATTCACGTATTTTGTTAATGTGATTATGCATTTCATGCATCTTATGCAGTTTTTTTTATATTACCGTCAAATTGTCATATAAGCAGGTGATTTATACACATGTTATGTTATAGATTTATATAAATATACTTGTATGTATAATTAATGGGTTTTTATGAGTTGATATACAAAGTGTGTGTGTGTGTGTGTCTTTGATCACATGGTGTATCCCAAATTGCATTGATAGGACACACCTGTCAGTCTATCAATTAGCCAATTGAGGTTTTAATTTTTTTTTTTTCTACCATGGTTCATGAGTATATATTAGAGGTGCATTTGATGGCTATGATTAAGCACTTAATCGCAGTGTGAAACGCGTTAGCTCTTACCTGCTGTTTTTTCTTGCTGTGATATGTATTTTTTGCTTTTTGTTTTAATAATAAACAACCATTTTTTGGAGTGTGGCTGTCCCAAGCGTCTTTCCAAATTTTAACATTCTGCCTAGATCTTCTCCTGCGAGCAGGGACATATACCCACATGTAAACAGTATGAGAGCTGTGTCAGTCCATGGACGTCAGAGAAACGGTATTTACGGTGAGTACAAAAATCCTATTTTTCCACCACTCAATTTTTGTTTCCTGATGTAATGTCAGGAAATCGGAAAAAACTATCATTGTGCGATGTGGCTTCCTAAGGATGCACAATTTTTGTCCAAAACTGGTGGGGAAGGGGGATTACGGTGTGGGGTTGTTTTTCAGGGGTTGGGCTTGGCCCCTTAGTTCCAGTGAAGGAAACTCTTAAGGTGTCAGCATTAGGGGAGGCCTGCCCCCCCCCCATGTGTCCAGCCCTTTGCAGGATGCCAGATGCATAAAGTACAATGGTTGGGGGTGTTTTTTTTTGTTCCTGATTGGAGCCTGCCCAACACACACGCCATATTTATCGGCGTATAACACGCACTTTCATTTTAAGAGGGAAGTTTCAGGGAAAAAAACCTTAAATTTTTAAATAAAGAACTTTGAAGCAAAATAAGGGTCGCACTCCATTGATGCAGCATGCACATTGCCCATCTCCAACCTCGCCAGTGCCTGATTACACATCGCTGTGATCTCCTGTGTACCCGGCGATCAGTCCCACCTCCTGTGATAGACAGAACAGTGGTCCAATGCCGGGCCAGGAGGTTGGACTGCGTCGGGTACACAGGAGATTGCGGCTGTGTATAATCCGGTGACGCTCGGCACTCCTCTTCCCTCAGATGGCAGGAATCAGCGTTTAACGTGTGCAAACACTATTTCCCTCCTGATTGAGAGAGAGATTATACTTTACACACAGTTGTACTCATAAATTCTGCCAGGGTAAGTAAACTTATGATTTCTTGGCCATTTTTCAGAGAATATGAATGATGACACAAACTAAATTTCTTTCACTCATGGTTGGTATTTGGCTGAAGCCTTTTATTATCAATCAGCTGTGTTTTACTCTTTTTATTTTTATTTTTTTAAATCATAATGGCAACAAACTACCCAAATGACCCTGATAAAAAGTTTACATACCCCAGTTCTTAATACTGTGTTTTTTGCCCCTTTTAACATCAATGACAGCTTGAAGTCTTTTTTGTGGATGAGGCTCTTTATCTTCTAAGATGGTAAAGCTGCCCATTTCTTTTGGCAAAAAGCCTCCAGTTCCTGTAAATTCCTGGGCTGTCTTGCATGAACTGCATGTTTTGAGATCTCCCCAGAGTGGCTCAATGATATTGAGGTCAGGAGACTGAGATGGCCACTCCAGAACCTTCACTTTATTCTGCCATAGCCAATGACGGGTCAACTTGGCCTTGTATTTTTGGATCATTGTCATGTTGGAATGCCCAAGTATGTCCCATGCGCAGCTTTCTGGCTGATTGTTGGGGGAAACCTGGTCCACACATCTGTTTTTACAACGAAATGACACTTGATGTCCCTAAACAGTCTGCATAGTAGAATAGCAGGGAAGGGCTTATCTCCGCCCACCTGCTGTGCGATAAGCTTCAAAGAGATTGCATGAAAGTGCAACGATTGGTTGAGAGATGGGCGGGCAAGGGGAAGGAGCTCGAATGAGTTTTATAAAAAGGGTTCGTAACACAGAGCTCGGTCTATTCCCTTTTTGACTGCAAGGACCTCTGTTATCTGGCTGGGACCTTGCTCTGAAGGCCATTTTTGGGCCTAAGACATGTGGCCTGCAGAAGCCTACAAAGGCCTAGTTCTGTGTTACATCTGAGCCCAGCCAGGGAGGATTTCCGAGAGGAGTGTTAAGTATATTTCATATTTGTTGATGTAGATTGTATCTGATATCTGTTGCTAAGATATGTTTCCTACTATTTTTAAAGGAATAAATATAACATGATTTACTGAGCAACTGTGCTTGTCTTTATGGGTAATATTAGCGCATTAGGCCTAGCATTCTCTGATGGGATAGACTAGCAAACAAGGGACTATACAATTAATACATAGATGCAATAGACATATATTATAGGTTACTAGATACGATGTAATATTATATTTTACACTGATGAATGCAAATGTTCCTCCAGTATTTTTTGATGACCTACTGCATTCATCTTGCCAACAATTTTACCCAAATTTCCTCTGCCTTTTTGTAGCTCACACATCCCCCCCCCCCCCCCAAAACATCAGCGACCCACCTCCCGTACCTTTTATCACAGGCCTTGTTGACTCCTCTCCAAATGTAGGGTTTATGGTTGTGGACAAAAAGCTAAATTTCTCTTATCGTCCATGGACTGACACAGCTGGATACTGTATACGTGTGGGTATATGTCCCTGCTCGCAGGAGAAGATCTAGGCAGAATGTTAGATGTTAAAACATTCTAGAACAAACCAGAGCTGAACAGCCCCGCCCAGGGGGGCGGTCCCTCTGGACATTACCCTCCCACCTGCAGCTAGCAGACCTCAGTTTTTTTTTTCTGCCTAGCAGAAGAAGACGTGGCTCTCTCAGGAGCCAGTCTCCTGGAAGATTTTACTTTAACATTTTATTCCTTTGGGAATTTTATTATTTTTTATTTTTGAGACCTTCAATCAACTGTCGGCTGGGCAACAGGTTGGATACACTGGTATCCTCGTAGTCTTCCCTGTCCGACCATGGAGCGTGCTGATCCTCGCCTTGTGTGCGTGAGACTCAGTTCACGACATACTCCAGGGGTGGCCGGGTTGCTTTCATGCTCCCGCGGTCCTCTCAAGATTGAACAGTACTTGACTGACTGTATCTCTCGCGGTGGACCGGGCCGACAGCTACGCAGTACGACTCTGTGATAGGTCTGTCTGAAACAAGCCAGTGGGTCCCTGAAAGGGACGGGTAAGTAGTCTCTCCTACTGCAGGTGAGTACATGCTGGCTGTGTTTCTGTGTGTGGGGGTTTCTCCCGGTCTCCCCCCTGTTATGCTGCTCTCTGCACCCTGTACTGGTGCTGTGCTGTGGGGTGCTTGGGGGTCACTCTGGCCTGGCTGGGCGCTCACGTCCCCCTCCCCCCCACAAAAATCTTTACTGAAGGGGGGCTCTGAGTCAGATATGGGCCTAGCTACTATGCTCAGGACCCGACCTCTGAATATTTAATGTTTATGAACAGGACATTCCCTTGTGAGGAAGACTCCAGTTCTGTGTCAGTGAATGACAGGGCGCTTGTAAGTGATCTCATTGATGTGAGAAACCCTCTCAGGCTGGAATTGCTGTGACAAGCTTTTCTTTTACACAGTTTCCTCACTGTTTTCCTCACACTGCCTCAAGAGCAGCATGGATGAGGGAGGACTTTATTCATTTATGTCTGTAGTCCCTGTGAGCCTTATGTGTGATACCTGAGGTAACATTTCCCGCCATTTCCTGGGGAATGATTTGAGCTCTGACAGACACACGGTCTGAGGATCAGAGGTTACCTGTTACCTGCATGCTGCTTCGGCAGCACAGTCAAGCAGGTTGGAATGATACAGAGAAGATTATGCGCCTCTGCGCCATAATTTAACTCATCCTATACCTCTACACTGCATACATTCACAGTGTATGTATGTGTTATTGGTCTCTGTGTCTGCGTGGCTGTCCCCACGTTCCAATGCTGTGTTTCAGTGCCATACATGATATAAACGTACAAAATATGTTTATGCACGACTCCAGATACATTCACAGTGTATGTATTATACTCTCTGGGTTGGCGGGGGCTCCGGTGTCCTCCCGCACTCTCATGGTATGTGCGCTTCATCTCTCTGCACAGTATAGACATGTTCAATATGTTTATTGCACATATGATACATGTTTACAGTATGGGTATACTGTTTGCGTGGGGTTCCTCCGGTTTCCCCCCACGCTCCAATGGAAATGCACAGCATAAACATGTGCAATATGTTGATTCACATGCTATCATTCCTACACAGTATCTGTGTGCTGTCTGCGTGGAGTTCTTCCGAGTGTTCCGGTTTCCTCCCACGCGCTGACGGTATGTGCGCCTTTGGCCTTCTGCACAGTTAAACATGTTCAATGTTTATCACGCATGCTATAATACCTACACAGTCTGTGTGGTTTTCCTTCGGGTACTCCGGTTTCCTTCCACACTCCATTGGTATGGGCGCTATGCACAGTCTAAATTTGTGCGATTGGATATCCACATACTAACATACCTACCCGGTATGTTTTTGCACTCTGCGTGGGTTTCCGCCCACGCTACATGACATGCATGCCTTTGGTGCAATACACAATGTAAACATACACATTATGTTTATACACTACACTAAATACATTCACAGTAGTTGTAGGTATTGCATTCTCTGTGTATGCGTGGGGTACTTCAGTACCTCCCACGCGCCAACGGTGTGCGCGCCTTCGTTGCTATGCACACATGAGCTTGTGCAAAATGTTTAGCACACACACTATAATACCTACACGGTATGCAGTCTGCGTGGGTTTCTGCCCACGCTACATGACATGCATGCCTTTGGTGCAATACACGGTGTAAACATACACATTAGGTCTATACACTACACTAAATACATTTAGAGTAGCTGTAGGTATTGCATTCTCTGAGTATGCGTGGGGTACTATGGTTCCTCCCACGCGCCAACAGTGTGCGCGCCTTCGGTGCTATGCACACATGGGCTTGTGCAAAATGTTTAGCACACATACTATAATACCATACACGGTATGCGCATGCAGTCTGCATGGGTTTCATCCGGGTGCTCAGGTTTCTCCCCTGCGTTCCAATGGTGTGCGCATTCTCAGCGCTATGCACAGTATAAACATGTGCAATTTGTTTATTCGCAGGCTAACATACCTACACGGTTGTGTACGCAATCTGCGTGGCTGGTTTACGTCCAGGCCCTGATGATGTGTGCGCCTTAGTCGCTGGCACAGTATATACGTGTTTAATAGGTTTATCCACAAATACTAAACTACATACGCCGTATGTGGTGGTATTATGCTCTTTGTGGCTTGGTGGGTTTCCTCCCACACTCTCCATTTGTGCGTTTGACGCAATACATAGTTTTTACTATGTGTTTGCACAATCGGCACCTATCCTTGGGTAGCTGCTGGATGGAGCATTGTCACAAGGATCCTTGGTTTCAGGGGTATCACTTTCCACCTGCTTTCAGTGGTGATCAGAAGCGTTGGCTTGGACTGTGTTCGCCAGGTTGGGGTTAGCGTTACGCCCGTTAGTGGCTGCGTCTCTGGCATTTTTTATAGCTGAAAAACTGGGCAAAAGCCTCTGCTTCATCCATCAGTCGTCTAGCAGGTGCACTACTACTGCTTTAGCCTTTAGGGTCTCTGTGCCCGGGGTGGGTTTGCGCCACCTGTGGAGGCTGAGGTACTAGTCCTCTGACCGAGTTTCTAGGGAAGTTCCGCCAAGTTGCCTTTATTGGCCAACATTTGAGGCACCCTGTACACTGGGGCCTCCCTTCTCCGATACATTGCGGAGTCTCTTTGGGATTTTCATACGTCTCGCTGCAAGACGGTCCTGTCGGCCGTGTGCATTGCAGGCAAAGGGTCCTTGCATCTGGAGGTGTTTCCACCTTCTTTACCGGAGGTGGGGCATCGGAAGTGGACCTTGTGGCCTCTCGACTCACTCGCAAGGTGGCAAGATCGTGGTCAGGTCCAGGGACCCCTGGGCGGACGCGTCAGACGCGTTGGAAGCCCGTGGGGGCAGTATCACCTGATATATGCTTACCCTCCGCTACTGTTGTTGCCTCGCCGGCTTCGCAGAGTAGGGGCTGAGGCCATTCCAGTGCTCCGGAACGGCGACATTGGTACGCCGATCTACTTCGGCTAGTCGCAGACATTCCTGGCGACGGCCTATTGGGGTGGACCTTCTGTCTCATGATCCCATACTTCATCCTGCTTTACAGTCCTTGGCTTTGATGGCATGGCTGTTTAAAGCCAGGTGCTGAATGACCGAGTTCTCTCGTATTCGGTCATCTCTTCTATGTTGTTGACACGGGAATCTTCCTCCCAGAAAGATATCTCACCGTACCTGGAAGGCTTACATTGCTATGTGCGAGGAACTTGAGTGGCATCCTCGGGTGTATTCCGTTCCCAGGATTTTGCTGTTCTTACAGCGTGGCGTGACCCAAAAGCTGGCCTTGCATACCTTTTTTTTTGAGGGTCGGATTTCGGCCCGGGCTGTCTTTTTCAACGACCGCTACCGGGCCATTCCTTGATTAGCACCTTTTGTGCAGGGGGTTCGCCATGTGATTCCCCCCTGTCAAGCCTCCTCTCCCTACTTGGGATCTGATTTTGATGCATCTCGGTTCTCCAAGAACATCCCTTTGAGAATATTAGAGAGATTCCTCTCTTGACCTTGTCCCGGAAGTTGGCCTTAGTGGCCATTGCTTCGGTTAGATGGGTGTCTGAGTTGGCGGCCTTGTCCGGCAAGTCGCCTTACTTGGTCCTCCATAAGGATATGTTGGTGTTGCGCCCACGACCATCCTTCTTTTCTAAGGATGGTCTTGGCCTTTCACCTTAAGAAGGACATTGTTCTTCCGTCCTTGTGTCCTCACCCATCGCATCCCTGAGAGTTTGCGCTTCATACATTAAGATGGGTACAAGCCTTACGAGTGTACCTGTCTGCTACTGTTTCCATTCGGAAATCTGTGTCTGGTCCAAAACAGGGCCGAGCGGTGTCGTCTACCACCGTCTTTAGGTGGATCAGGCAGACCGTCATACAGGCCTATGCCCTTAAGGGGCGGGCGCCTCCCTTTCCGGTTGCGGCGCATTCCACCAAGGCAATTGGTGCTTCCCGGGCCTTCCGACATAAAGCGTCGGTTGCACAAGTGTGCAAGGCGACGACCTGGTCGTCCGTTCATACCTTTTCAAGATTTTATAAGGTTGATGTGGCTGCATCTTCCGATGCTCCCATCGGCCGCAAAGCATTGCAGACCGCTGTTTAATGTCGCAACTCCTCCGTTGAGGAGCTCTGCTTGTTTGGAGTGAAGTTTTGGTTGTTCCTTTGCTACCGCTCCCACCCTTCTGATACTGCTTTGGGACGTCCCACAGGTTTACAGTATCCAGCTGTGTCCGTCCATGGACGATAAGAGAAAATAGGATTTTTGTACTCACCGTAAAATCCATTTCTCTGACGTCCATGGACTGACACAGCACCCACCCTTCCTTTTAAGGTTTGTACTGCTTTGTTACGAACTGAGGTCTGCTAGCTGCAGGTGGGAGGGTAATGTCCGGAGGGACTGCCCCCCTGGGCGGGGCTGTTCAGCTCTGGTTTGTTCTAGAATGTTTTAACATCTAACATTCTGCCTAGAGCTTCTCCTGCGAGCAGGGACATATACCCACACGTTTACAGTATCCAGCTGTGTCAGTCCATGGACGTCAGAGAAATGGATTTTACGGTGAGTACAAAAATCCTATTTTTGGTCTCATCACTCCAAATTACTTTGTGCCAGAAGGTTTGAGGCTTGACTCTGTGCTGTTTGGCATATTGTAAGCGGGATACTTTGTGGCATTTGTGTATTAATGGCCTTTTTTCTGGTGACTCAACCATGCAGCCCATCTTTCTTCAAGTGCCTCCTTATTGTGCATCTTGAAACGGCCACACCACATGTTTTCAGAGTCCTGTATTTCACCTGAAATTATTTAATTTTTGCATCTCAAACAATTTTCCTGGCAGTTGTGGCTGAAATTTTAGTTGGTCTACCTGACCGTGGTTTGGTTTCAACAGAACCCCTCGTTTTCCACTTCTTGATTAGAGGTTTAACACTGCTGATCAGGGGCGTACCTAGGGCATTTGGCACCCGGAGCAACTCCTATATCTGGCACCCCCCACTTTAAAATGTCAAAACACCCCACTGTGTCCCCTGCATACCCCAATATTTTTGTCACTACTTTGTACCCCCTCTCCACAACTGGACCCCTTTACATTACACAGCACCCTGCACCTCTTGGACCCCTTTACACTACAAAACCCCCTGCACCTCTGGACTCCTTTACATTACACAGCACCCTGAAGCCACAGTAAAATTACACAAGCTAATAGAAGGCTGTGGGACTGCAGCTAAAAATGGGGATAAAACTGTGTATACCCCATTTTTAGCTGCAGTCCCACAGACTTCTATTCGCTTGTGTAATTTTACTGTGTTTTCTGAAAGCACACCAAAGATGCAGTAAAGAGCACATTTGGTGCGCTTTCAGAAAATGTTGCAAAAATGTGTAACCTAATAGAAGTCTGTGGGACTGTAGTGAAAATTGAGGTAAATGCAGGAAAACTGTATACACCAGCACTGCAACTGAACCACAGCGCATCAGTGTAAACCCACTTGAGTCCTGGTTCACATATATACGATGCAGAAATCAGCGCAATTCCAGTGCGGATTCCTGCATTGCATGTCGCTTTTTGGCGGTTCACGCTGCCCTTTGCAAACTGCTACGGGTGTCAATGTAAAATTAATGACACCCCCAGATCGGTTTGCACATTGCAGTGAGAACTGTGAAATGGTGCAGGAATTTTATTGCGTAGGTGTGAACACCCATTCGATCCGATTCCAGTGCAGACCAAAATATACAGTTTGTATGGCTGAATTTGCATCGCATGTGATTTGCACAGCAATGCGGTGCAAATAACATTCAATGTCTATGATCACACTAGTGTAAACCCTGGCTAAAGGAACATGATGGGGCCAACTATTATCATGGGCTGGTTAAAACAAAACTCTTTGGATAGAGTAAATGAGAGACTCTGCTGGAGGACAACAGAGGAAAGAGGGGGAGTGAAAGATTTGAGAGAGAGAGGGCAGAGTCTGGACACAGTGACAGTGCTGATAACTTACTTGGATGTTCCCAGATGCTCACACTAGTTCACTCGGCGGCTCTTTACCTGTTGGTTACTTTGTTTAAATGTTCCCGCCCACACATTCCTTTCAGACGCAGCACACTGGCTGCACGGAGCATAGACAGGACACAGAAACGGAGGGGAGGGAGGAGGCAGAGCCGATGCAGCCTCTTCCAATTCTGTGGAAGGGGTGGTGTTGTACTCGCTGGACTGTTAGGATTTAACAGACGCACAGCATTGTGAAAATGGGTCAGTCCGCCTGAGCTCTCCCTGCACTGTCAGCATGATGTCACATTGCCGCTGCACTACCAAGCCCGCCCCGCTCTCACTGTTTTATACAGGGCAGGATGGGGGAGCCGCCTGACACCCCCGAATGTGTGGCACCCGGGGCGGACCGCACCTCCTGCTCCCCAGTTAGTACGCCACTGACTGCCCCCCCTTCCTCCAGTAAATGGTCCCGCCTAGGGCATCTGCCCCTTCTGCCCACCCCTTGTACCGGCCCTACTGCTGATTGCCATTCTCAATTCCTTGGATATCTTTATATATCCTGAAAAATAGACTGACTCATGGGGCTGGGTATGTGATTGCCATCATCCCCTATGAAAAAAACTCTTGTTTGGGATTTTTAAGGCAATCATTTTTGTTTAAAAAAAAAATAAAAAATTATATGTATGAAGTGTTGTGTTTTTTTTAATTTATTTTTTATTAAATATAGAAAAAAGAATAGAAATATTCAACCTGTTGCAATATAATACAAAAGTTAAAAACAATATACCAGTATGTTGTATTGGAAAGACTTTTGAAGTGGTATTTCCTAACTACTTGCTAGATAACCATCAGTAGAACACAAAATGATAAGTAGAGGGATGGATAATTATTTTATTTTTTTCTATATTTACTAAAACTTTTCATACATAGGCAATTTTTTTTTTTAAAACAAATTCTATTTAATAGCCATTCAAACCCCTTTTTTGTATCAACTTTTGTGCTTGTTTTAGGCCAAAATCACCAGGGTATGTAAACTTTTTTGATCAGGGTAATTTGAGTAGTTTCTGTTGCCATTTATGATTTTAAAGAGTAAACACAGTTTATTGTTAATAAATGGCTTCACCCAAACACAAACCATGAGAGCCCATTCACACAAGGGCAACACGACTTCCAGTGCGATTTTATGAGGCAACTCAGACACGACCTGAGTATGAATCACAGCGGCGACCTGGAGCTATTTACAAGGCAACTCCAAGTTGCCTGCAGGACAGGAGACATTCCAGTGGCCAATCAAACAAGAATCAGCTCTGTGGGAGGGAGGGGGGAGAGAGTTTTGCCTGATAAATGTATGTTATCTTCCTGGAGAGTTGCTCCTATTAAGACAGTGAGAGGCGACTCCCATTGAAATGAATGGGTACAGGTCGCCTAGGAGTCGGATTGAAGTAGTACAGGGACCTTTTTTGAAGTCGGAGCGACTGCAGTAGTGTGCATAAGGACGGCTCCATTAACTTACATTGATTTCTTCAGCCAGCGCGACCTGAGGCGACTAGGGGCGACATGGGGCGATTTGGAGTGGATCCAAACACGCCCCTGTGTGAATGGGCTCTGAGTGAAAAGTTTATCATTCATATTCTCTGAAAAATGTCCAAGAAATCATCAATTCTGCCAGGGTATGTAAACTTATGAGCACAACTACCGTATGTGTGATACATGTTGTGGGCATGTCGTCTCTGGAGAGGCTACATTCTGAATCTGTGGGTGGATCGTATGGAATAGAAATGGACTCCTTATCTTAAGGTAACAAATCTTTTTACCCAATCCACACCCTTAGTACAGCAGTAGAAGGGTACCTTGTCCAACTCCAAGAGTCTCGCAACTGCCCCTGCATTTAGAATGAATAACAGTAGATGAAAAATCGGCTTTGATTAATCTTAAGGCCTCATGCAACACTGGACGTTTGTTTTTACAGCAGCTGTTTTTGCTGTAGATGGTTTTTTTTTCTACAGTCATTAAACTCTCCATCCTGTTATCCTATGTCCATGCACACATGGGCTGTTAGCAGTTTTGGGCAGTGGCGTTTTTGAGCAGTAAAAAAAACCCAAAACTAGTGGGTTCTGAGACATTTTTCAGCTGTAAAAACGTTCCAACGCTGATAAACGCTCAAAAGTTGCTCACCAGCGTTTAGCGTTTTTGATCCATTGAAAAAAAAAGCTAACGCGGAAAAATGCAAAAAACGTTGAAAATTTTTATAATGTTATTTTAACGTCCAGTGTGCTTGAGGCTTTAATCTTGTAGAGATTTTGTCATTAAAGGGGGTGCAATTGTGATTCTCTCTGCAGAAGATTAGAGTAGAGGCTTTGCGACAATTGAATGATGTTCACACCTACAGAGCTTTAAAAAGTGATCCAACAAAACCATTGTCCTAACTTCTAGACAAGGGATTGGAGATGAGTCTTATCCCAAACGCGCAATATCTTTTGGTAGAATTTTCTATAGTACCAGTGTTCCACCATTTGCCCAAGCTTCACAAAAATGTTTTGCCAGTACAGGGCCGCCCCATAGTGGCTGGCATTGGATCCTTGTTTGAAAAGTTGGGACAGTGGATCGACCTGTATTTGCGGCCTTTGATTACCAGGCTTCCTGGTTATATTAAAGATACTTCCGCTGTTTTATTGCATACACACACCACTTCTTTGTTTGACCAGACATATTTTTTACAATGCAGAGGAGCCTCTATGGGTGTGAAATTTTCTCCATCACTTGCTAATCTCTACATGGGCTGGTGGGAAAAATTGGCCCTGTTCTCACACACCAACACATGTGGAGCTGCCATCAAGTGGTATCATCATATTGATGACCTGACCCTAGTCTGGGCCAAGTTTTTTTTTTTTTTTTTTTCTCGTTTTTTTTTTTTTTTTCCCCCCCTTTCCCGTGTGCTGGAAACTCCTTGCTTCTTGCAATCAGTTGTCATCCGGGCACACGCTATGCCATCAATTCCTGTGGGGGAACGTGTTGGCACAAGACGCAATTGCTACAATGAAGTCCGCTTCACTAGGGAGTTTAAGAATATTGTCTGTAGACCCAAAGAACGAGGCTATGGAAAATGGCAAATGAAGTGATTCTTAGTGCATCTGTTAGAGACAGGCAGGGTGGATTTGATTTAAATAAAGTCAATTTAAATTGCTAGTAAAAAGGCTTGATTTAAATCCTAATTTTTAAAGAGCAACTGTCATCTCTCTGTCCTGCAGTGGTTCCTCCCATGACCCGTTGTTGACTCACAGTCCCATTCACTTTAATGGGACGCCTAGTGATGCGGCAGTGACACAACAAGGTGAGAGACGTGGTGAAAGCAGCTGAATGAATGCCCACTAACAGGCACTGCCATGATGGATCTGAAATGACAGGTGCTCTTTAAATAAAAGGACTCATTCTTGCTGGTAGTTTAAACACTTAACGACCGCTCACTGTATATGTACGTCGGCAGAATGGCACCGACAGGCACAATCGCGTACAGTGTACGTGATTGCCTTTGTACAGTTGGGGGGTCCGATCGGACCCCCCTTCTATACAGTGAGCGGTCGGTATTCGTTGGGGAGCGATCCGACATGAGGGGGCGGCCATTCGATTCCGGCCACCCCCCCCCCGCAATCGCTCCCGGCGAATGGAAATGCTCCCTCTGCTGTGTAATGTTTACACAGGCAGAGGAAGTGATGTCATCTCTCATGCGGCGCTCACATATACCGAGCGCCGTACAAGAGAAGACACACAGGTCAGTACACTAACACTACACTGACACCAGGACACATAGGCACACAAATCGCCCCCCCAGGCCCCCCCAGATCACCCCCCAGTCACAGTGTCACTGATTGCAGTGACCATTTATTTACTGATCACTGCAATCAGTGACATTTGTGACTGTAAAAGTGTCACTAAAGTTAGTTTTAGGTCCAGTGTAGCCCCCTAACAAAGGTTTAACCCCCTGATCACCCCCCAGATAACCCTTTTCACCCCCTAGCACAGCCGTCGCTAAGCGATCATTTTTCTGATCGCTGTTTTAGCGTCGGTGATGCAGATCGGTAGCCAGTAATTTTTTTTAGGTTCGCCGCAGGTTTTTATAGCGTTGGGTACCCCCATAAATTATCTAATGCCGCGTACATACGGTCGAAATTCCGACGGAGGCTTGCCCGTGGAAAAGTCCGACCATGTGTGTGCGGCATAACTTTTTTGCGGGAGGATGCCCCCATGCTTCGGCATATATAAATGGTGCATGTATGCCCATCATTAGAAGTGGGTGGATGAAGGGCGGTATTCTAATGGTGGGCATACCCACCGATCAATCTCTTTTTTCGTTCAGCCACCTGGCTGCATGAAAAAAAAAGATTACAATACATGTCCAACAAGGACCAGCAACGTACTGGTATGTTGCTGGACTTTGAATGTTTATACCAGAATGATGCCTGCGGGTTTGGGTATCATCTTGGTATCATTCTTTTCAGCCAGCGGCCGGCTTTCATGTAAAAGCAATCCTAGTGGCTAATTAGCCTCTGGACTGCTTTTACAAGCAGTGGGAGGGAATGTCCCCCCCCCCCCCCCCGGATATAAAAAGCGCCATTGGGAAAGCATTTTATCACACCGATCTTGATGCTTTGAGGGCAGAGGAATTTTTTTTTTTAATATTCAGACCCCCTTAAATTTTTCACTCTGTTATATTGCATCCATTTGCTAAAATCATTTTACGTTCAATTTTTTCCTCAATGTACACACAGCACCCCATAGTGACATAAAAACACAGAATTGTTGACATTTTTGCAGATTTATTAAAGAAAAACTGAAATATCACATGGTCCTAAGTATTCAGACCCTTTGCTCAGTACAGGGGGTCCCCGAGTTACGAACAGCCGAGTTGCGAACGACTCCTACTTACGAACGGGCTCCTGCACTCCATCCTTAGCCATCCATGCACATAAACACTTAAAAACAACCTAATTACATGCCTACCTGTTCCTCTCCATACCCTGCTGTGTCCTGTGCCTGTATTGCGGCTGCGGCCTTGTCCAGCCTAGTGAAGCCTGCAGATCCCCAGTCTTAACTGCACTGCTGCCCCGCAGAGGTGCACCACGGCCAGCCTGGCCTGGACTGGGATGTGCGGACACTGCTGCTCTCGTCTGCCTCACCAGCCATCCATCTCCCTGCTGTGATCTGGTGAGCTGCCCAGCGGAGACTTCCTGTGTGGGCTGTTTGAGGTGTCCTGGAGCCCAGCATCTTTACATCTTTCTGCCTGGCTTGCAGTGCTCTGGGCCTTCCCTGCCTGGTACTCCCAGCCAGCCTCGCTGGACTGCAGATGTTCTCCACGCCCCACATACAGTACAGGACTGCTTTAGAAGTGCCTTCAAAGCTGGTGAGATTACATACTGTACTGTTCTGTGCCCACTACTACAGTATATGCCCTGTACCACACATGATTGAATGAGAGCTCCACATAGGCAGATGATATGAGCTCATGCTGGAACACAGGGATAGAATGTACAGTACATGCTATCCCTGTGTCCCAGCATGAGCTCATGTCATCTGCCTATGTGGAGCACTTAAAAAAAAAGGTCCTATCCTGACTTAAAAACAAATTTGACTTAAGAACATACCTATAGTCCCTATCTTCGTAACCCAGGGACCCCCTGTAGTTAGTAGAAGCACCCTTTTGATCTAATACAGCCATGAGTCTTTTTGGGAAAGATTCAACAAGTTTTTCACACCTGGATTTGGGGATCCTCTGCCATTCCTCCTTGCAAATCCTCTCCAGTTCTGTCAGGTTGGATGGTAAACGTTGGTGGACAGCCATTTTTAGGTCTCTCCAGAGATGCTCAATTGGGTTTAAGTCGGGGCTCTGGCTGGGCCATCAAGAACAGTCACGGGGTTGTTGTGAAGCCACTCCTTTTGTTATTTTAGCTGTGTGCTTAGGGTCATTGTCTTGTTGGAAGGTAAACCTTCGGCCCAGTCTGAGGTCCTGAGCACTCTGGAGAAGGTTTTCGTCCAGGATATCCCTGTGCTTGGCCGCATTCATCTTTCCCTCGATTGCAACCAGTCGTCCTGTCCCTGCAGCTGAAAAACGCCCCCACAGCATGATGCTACCACCACCATGCTTCACTGTATTGGTGATGAGCAGTGCCTGGTTTTCTCCACACATACCGATTCGAATTAAGGCCAAAAAGTTCTATCTTGGTCTCATCAGACCAGAGAATCTTATGTCTCACCATACCATCTTGGAGTCCTTCAGGTGTTTTTTTTTTTTTAGCAAACTCCATGCGGGCTTTCATGTGTCTTGCACTAAGGAGAGGCTTCTGTTGGGCCACTCTGCCATAAAGCCCGACTGGTGGAGGGCTGCAGTGATGGTTGACTTTCTACAACTTTCTCCCGACTGCATCTCTGGAGCTCAGCCACAGTGATCTTTTGAGTTCTTCTTTACCTCTCTCACCAAGGCTCTTCTCCCCCGATAGCTCAGTTTGGCCGGACTGCCAGCTCTAGGAAGGGTTCTGGTCGTCCCAAACGTCTTCCATTTAAGGATTATGGAGGCCACTGTGCTCTTAGGAACCTTAAGTGCAGCAGAAATTTTTTTTGTAACCTTTGCCAGATCTGTGCCTTGCCACAATTCTGTCTGAGCTCTTGCAGGCAGTTCCTTTGACCTCATGATTCTCATTTTGCTCTGACATGCACTGTGAGCTCTTATAGACAGGTGTGTGTGTGTGTGTGGCTTTCCTAATCAAGTCCAATCAGTATAATCAAACACAGCAGGACTCGAAGGTGTAGAACCATCTCAAGGATGATCAGAAGAAATGGACAGCACCTTAGTTAAATATATGCGTGTCACAGCAAAGAGTCTGACTACTTAGGACCATGTGATATTTCAGTTTTTCTTTTTTAATAAATCTGCAAAAATTTCAACAATTCTGTGTTTTTCTGTCAATATGGGGTGCTGTGTGTACATTAATGAGGAAAAAAATGAACTTAAATGATTTTAGCAAATGGCTGCACTATAACAAAGAGTGAAAAATTTAAGGGAGTCTGAATACTTTCCGTACCTCACTATTGTCCTGTGATATGTGGATTGACATTAAATCAATATATGGAATCGGAATGACAAAAAAAATGTACACTATGATGTACAAAAGAAAATAGAGATAAATACATAGATGAGACATTTACTAAACCAATGTAAAAAAAATCATAAATGACACTTCGAAAAAATGTCAAATGATAATCCTTATAGCATACAAAACGAAAAACAACCATTATATTAAGTTCCTGAGTGGAATACACTGTGCCATAATCCTTGTAATGATCGAAATGACCCCGATTTTACATGCACCCAATGTATATGAATCCTAATCATCACTGAGAAAACAAGCAACCGTATTTGCCGGCATATAAGGCGACTGGGCGTATAAGACGACCCCCTATTTTTCAAGTGAAAACATAGCTTTTTGGCTATACTCACCGTATAAGACTACCCCCTTCCAAGGCAACACCATTTAAAAAAAACAAAAAAAAAAACATGGATTCCACCACCGACCTGAATGTAGACAAATACATACTTTACATCTGCCACAATATTTATCGCTGTTCCAACAGGCGTTTAAAGTCTTTACTTAACTTGCCACAATGCACAGGGAATAATTAAATGAGAGGTCCAAATACTATGAGCCCTCGGATTCTATTTACAGTCAGGGGGACTCACCGGCATTGTCCTAGCCAATTCCTCAATTGACAGTGTTCTCCATGATGCCCACTTCCACTAAGTGTCCTATCCAGTTACGCTGGATGTGCGGTAATACTGTATGAGCCAATCCCGGCGAGCAATGTATTATATTAACCACTTCAATACCGGGCTTTTTTTTTACCACCTCAATACTGGGCCTATTCTGGCACTTCTCTCCTACATATACAAATCATCATTCTTTTGCTAGAAAATTACTCAGAACCCCCAAACATTATGTTTTTAGCAGACACCCTAGGGAATAAAATGACGGTCATTGCAATTTTTTTTTTCTTGCACGGTATTTGCGCAACAATTTTTAAAACGCCTTTTTTAGCGCCACGAATTTACCTAGGTTTCACATTGTTGCTCTTTAGGTATATTTCATTTATAGTTTATGTATTTTAAGTGGCAGCTTTAGTTTTCACATTTTTTGTCTTGGCGCAGTGGTGGTTATATAGATTAGGAGCGCACTTTATCTGTAAACATCCCTTGTAATAGGAATGGTGTGTGACAGGTCCTCTTTATGGAGAGATGCGGGGTCAATAAGACCCCACATCTCTCCTCCAGGCTGGAAAGCATCGTGAAAAAAAATTCACTGATCTCATGCTTACTAGCCGCAATGGCGGCTTTGTTTACTTCTGAGAACCCGGGCGTGACGTCATCACATCGCGCCTGGGCCTCCGACGGTCGTAGACCAGTCCTCTATGCTTCACCTCCGGCGCCGGACGATTCATTCTCCGGGCCCCCGATGGCACGGGAGAGCCCGGAGAAGAACCGGGGGGGAGGGATGTCCCCTCCCGCCCGCCGCCTATAAGAACGATCAATCGGCGGAACTGCTGCTATGATCATTCTTTTTGTGCACAGAATCGCCGGCAGAATAGGATATCTGAATGATGCCTCCTAGATGCAGGCATCATTTAGATATCCCCCCCACAAAGCCCAGGACGTCATGACGTCCACCCAGGATGGAAGATCCCATCTGTGGACGCCATTTGACTATGGGCGGGTAGGGAAGTGGTTAATGAATACAAAGCCTGCTCGGATTGGCAGAGGCAGTATAACATCATCAGCCAGCGCCTCTGACTCTCAAAGCCAATCCGAGCAGTCTACTGTATGCAGCCTGCTCGGATTGGCAGGCTCTGTATTCACTAATAGAATACATCGCTCGCCGGGATTGGCTCAGCGGTGTATACATGCAGTATTACCGCATATTCGGCGGGCTGAAATTCTATGTGCGGCATTTTAAATCCGGCGTATAAGACGATCCCTGATTTTTCGGTGTTTTCTTTAAGTGTAAAAGGTAGTCTTATACACCGGAAAATAAGGTAAATCAAATTCCTTGTTTAACCCTTTGGGCACTAGACAGCTGAGCTCATGTATCCACCATGAATCTTCTTTTTTTTTTTTCTCTGCTCTTATTTTTTTGCCCCCCCGTGACTTTCATAGGTCTTAATGCCCTAGAACTGTAAACCTTTTATTTGCTTATTATGAATGTTACGAAAGTGGTTAGCTAAATGTTACAAAACCATAAACGGAAACAAAAAGCTCCCAGGGTCTTTTAGGCAGCAAAAAATACAGAATAAATCAATTAGGTATGTAGAAAAAATAAAATGTATTCATACAAAATTACATAAAGTTTCAAAAGTGCAATATAAAAACAAACTCTGGTATAAGTAGCCTCTATACATGACATTTTTCCATTTGATATACTGCTCAAAAATGCGTTACAATTTATGCTACCGTATTTGCCGGCGTATAAGACGACCCCCTAATTTTCCAGCTACAATTTTTGGTTTTGGGATATACTCGCCGTATAAGACGACCCCCTTCCGACTAGCCATGCCTCACCTCACTGTGTCATTTCATGCCTCACTGTGCCATTGCATGCCTCGACACTGCCATACCTTATCCCTGACATGTAAAATCTCAGTCAGACCGCGGTCGTCCATTTTTCAAAAGCCGCGCCTCCTCCTCGTGCTGTTCTGTGATGGGCGAAACACTCAGGCTGAACACGGTGTCTGCTGGGAAGCTATCACAGATGCCCTCTCATCCTAGGACGAGAGGGCATCCGTGATAGGCGGAACACTGAACAGAGGCTCTGCTGGGAAGCTGAGTGTTCCGCCTATCACGGAACAGCACGAGGAGGAGGCGCGGCTTTTGAAAAATAGATGGCCGTGGTCTGACTGAGATTCTACATGTCAAGTACCGGCGTATAAGACGACCCCCGATTTTTGAGAAGATTTTTATGGGTTAAAAAGTCGTCTTGTACTCCGGAAAATACGGTAGTTCAAATCTTCTTTAGGGAGATAAGGACATCTTTAATGGAGGGCTTACAGGTGACCAAAGCATACTAAAAAACACCCAAGCAGGTAAGTTTCAGAACGGTCGCCCAACAAGAAGACATACCGGGGACCAAATTTAGTGTTTTTATTGTTAAAGTGGAAGTCCAGGCAATCGCACTAAAATTCATATCTGACATGCAATCTGGCTTTGAACGTTATCTGTATTATTCAAAACTGCCAAAAACCCTCCTTTATTTCTTTGCCAAGTATCGACAGTCACGTGGTCTTCCTTCCCCAGCTCAATGCGCAGTTTACAGCAGCTGAGCAGGGCATTATTCCCCACCTGCTGTGTGTGTGTGTGTGTGTGTGTGTGTGTGTGTGTGTGTGTGTGTGTGTGTGTGTGTGTGTCGTCACAGGGGGTTGCTGGCTGCAACCGGGTGACACCCATCAGAGGGGTGACACCTGTGGGCAGCGGCACTGCTAACACCGCCCGGTCCGCACCCCCTAAACTGATCTGTGTCTCCCTCGCTGGCTGTCTCACGGAGCAGACTGAAGTCGCCTCCCCCTCTTCTGTTTACATCTACACAGGAGGAGGAGGGAGTCTGAGGGACACACCATGCTGTTCTGAGGTCTGTGTAAATATTACTGTAATGTAGATGGATAATTGATGGAAGAGGGGGTAGTGACCAAGAAGGGGGACAGATTTAAAAAAACGATTGGAGTGATGGGGAGAGGGGGTGTGGGGGTTAATTACTGGTAGAGGGGGTGTCTGCACTGAGGGGGGGTATATGCTGATGGTGGTGGGTCTATACGGGGGGGGGGCTGCACTGAGGGGGGTCTATACTGATGTGGGGTCTATACTGATAAAGAGGGGGGCTGCACTGTGGGGGTTTATACTGATAAAGGAGGGGTCCCTGCACTGGGGGGGGTCTATATTGATGGAGGGGATCTGTACTTAATGGAGGACTATAGTTGGTGGAGGGGGGTGATGTCAATGCTAGTGACGCCACTGTGTGTGATGTAAGTACATGCATCAGTGTGAGGGTGTGCGCATGATGACTGTGTGTGTGCATGCATGACACTTTTTGTGTGTTGTGAGTAGAGGGGGTGTCTGCACTGAGGGGGAGCGCATCTATATTGATAGAGGGGGGGCTGCACTGAGGGGGTCTATACTGATAGAGGGGGGTTTATACTAATAAAAGGAGGAGTTGCTGCACTGAGGGGAGTCTATACTGATGGGGAGGGGGGCTGCACTGAGGGGGTTTATACTAATAAAGGAGGAGTTGCTGCACTGAGGGGGGTCTATACTGATAGAAAATAAAAAAACCTGGTGCTGGGGGGCACGGTTGCAACCCCTAGAGCAGGGGTGGCCAACCAGTGGCCTGCGGAGCCCTCTGATGTGGCCCGCGACCTCTCACTCTGGAATAGCGGGTTGGCAAGCCCAGATCGCAGGTTGACGACCCGTCATACCACAGCATCAGTGTTGTGAATGAAGCTGGTGGTAGAGGAAGAAAACTGCCCCATAAGCCGATGCTTTTGCCACAGGCGGAGTCTATGGCAAAGTTTAGTTAACCTGCAGGATAGACATAGGTGCACTATGCTGCGCCCGTGGTGTGGGTAAACCGCAGCACATCAGTGTGAAAGCAGTCTTGGGCCTTTTTCACACGATCAGCCCTACCCAATCGGACCCTCAATTCACCTCTACAGAGCGGCAGATGTAAACAGACTTTTGTCTGTTTAAGCCCGCCTACCTCCGATCCTCTAAAAAAAAAAAAAAAATTGAAGGGAATTCGTCCCCTTCCATATGGGCAGATCGGAGGGCCTATAGAATAGCCGTGACCTGTCATTGTCTGCTCCGATCATTGTGGCCCGCAACTGGTTACCAAGTTGCTTAAGTGGCCCTCGCTCTTCAAAAGTTTGGGCACCCCTGCCCTAGAAGTCTATTATAGAGGGACTAAATGATTTAGGTATAAAAATATAAATGTTATTGAACATAACATGAGTAAATGAAAAGCAATATGTGGTACCCAGTTACGCAATTGTATTAAACCACTGTCCTGAGGTATAATGGACTAGTGAAGGTCCATACAGGCATAGACAGCTTACATGTTACAGTGGACTAACAGTCCTTCAGAGGTTAATTACGTCAGATGGGTACAAATTTTCTACAATAAAAGAAAATGTGCAAATGGTATAGATTTAGTATCCAATAAGTAACAAAGGTAAATTTGACAATATCATAAAAACTACAGAAGTTGCAATGAATACAAAAACAATCATATTTTTAACCATGTGTTAAGACTACTTGCAGAATAAAAATAATCCACACAGGACAAATCTGAATGAAGATGGAATTTATTGATCATTCCAAACCATGGAAAGCATTAACGATCCCCGTCCAGGCCTAACAGACTCCAGAACCAGAGGGCAAACCGTGCTTCACTGCAAAGACTGGGAACTAAGGAGCAAATGTTGGAAAAAGTAAAATGTAATTAGAAATCACTAACGGTATATTAAGTGCAACAAATGAAGCACAAAAAAGGACTTTTGCAACACTAATTGAGGCTGCATCAGACACTGGTGTAATCAAGGTTAGAGTCGATAAGCTCAACATACCCTTTGATATTAAACGTCCGGAATTGTAATGCTTTACCTCAGCATGAATTGTAAATGCTGAGTGCAGGTATAAAAGGGTGTGTATCAAAGCACTTGGCCTATTGCAATCAATTATTGCGATGGCAAACAGCTGGTCCCAGTGAAGAGGGCAGAGACACAGCCTCCGTGGCCGGCAGAATCTGCCCACCAGTCCCGGAGCGAGCCCACCCAAGGGGGCAGAGTCACGTCCCACGTTGCCGACGCTGCTGTCTGTGCTCCAGAATGGAATGCAAAACGGAAAACCCGGAAACTGGGGATCTATAGCCAAAGGTTGTCCCAAACGAGCCCTCTTAATAGAGGGGTAAAGCAGAGGACCCCCACGCACCGGGAGTGGAGCAGAGGGCGCCTTAGTCCGGAAAATGAGACCAGAAAGAGGACCCTCGATCTCCACAGGAATGGATAGAAAAATTTCTCTTTCGTTCATGGACAGACACAGCAGCAATCTTGACAAAGTGGGTATTCAGCCTTCAATCAGGAGAAGACTAGGCAGAAACAGGTTAAATGTTTAAACGCATAAAAAAAAAACAAAAAAAAAAAAAAAAACTGTACAGTACCCGCCCTCTAGGTGCAACCTCTCTCCCTGCATCATGCAGCTGTTTTTTTTTCTGCCTAGTGTAGTAGGACATGGCTCCCTTCGGGCCCATGGTTCCAGGTGAATTTTTTTCTATTTTTCTCCTTTTTGTTCCTGAGAATCTACTATCAACTGCCGACTGGGAGACAGGCTGGATCCCAGATCCTTGTAGTCCCCCCCAGTTTCAGTCATTGAGCGTGTGCCAACCTCTAGTTACGTGCTGGGTTGTCCACGACATGCTCCATTACTCCAGGGGCGGCCGGCGAGCTACATGCTCCGGGGCACACATATGACCGGGCTCCATGCTTGAATCACAGTGTGCCGGGCCGACAGCCACCCCCGTAACCACGCGGAGATGGACCTGTCAGGAATGCCTTCCAGCATATCCACACAGGACGGGTGAGTAGTAGGCGGACTTAGCTGAACATTCCTGGGGGGGTCGATTTAGGGGGTACAACCCTACCTTTCCTCCCTCCCTTCCCTCCTACCTGGGCCATTGAGCTTGGCTGGCTGCATTTGCTGGGGGTCTGCCCGGGGGGGGGGGCTCTATCCATTAGCTGGGGGCTGCGCTGCTGGTCTGGCCTCCTGGGGTGCTGTTTCGGCTGTCATTCGTGTGGGGGGCCTCTGTGCAGAGGCCCCGGGTTTATGTGGCCTACTACGTGGCTGTTTTCTTTTCTACTTGCGGCCGGCAGCCATTTTGGCAGCGCCTGGCGCCGCTTTGTGCTCTGTCTTCACGGCGGCCATTTTGGAGGAGTACTTTTGGCCTCTGGTGTCTGTATTACGGCGTGAACGGCGCAGCCACGCTACAGTGAGGCAGTGTGACACAGGCAGCGGTGGGAGAAGCACCTCAGGCGGGAGACGGACGGCAGCTGGGCAGTACCGTTCGGGTGGTGAGTCCTCTGGGGGGGGGGGGCCCTCATTCTTTCTGCGGCAGCTAGGAGAGTGGGCTGTGTACCTTACCATTACATCCCTCTGGGTGTCAGGCACGTTGGTCAGCATGGCGTCGGAAGCGGACGCCTCCTCCCCAGTAACACCTGAGTTGGCAACTGGTGCCCCTACACCTGCTGTGTCAGTGGATGCTATGTCAGCGGGCCTGGAAGCTTTTGTTGCCAGGGTGGAAGCGGCACGTGGACAAATGGGGAGTAAAAAACAGCTACGGCTAATGGCCCTGGTTCTGATGTGTCGGGGACGAGGACCGCGACCGGTCGGACAGTGAGGATGTCTCCGGGTCAGCGCGCAAAAAATGGCTCTGGTAAGTGGTCTGATCACCGCAGTGCATGATATGCTAAAGATGGAGGATTCTGCGGATGCAGCAGAGATATCTGTCCCCTTCAGGTTCCGTAAGCCGGCCCGCACTGCCAAGGTGTTTCCTTGTGTATCTTATCTTGATAAGCTTTTGTACAAGGATTGGGGGAAAACCACAGGTTTTTTTCGGCCCCAAAAAAATTTGGTGGTCCGTTACCCCTTTTGAGGAGAGTTTTTTTTTTTTTTTTTTTCCTGAAAAGATGGACCTCTCCCCCAATGGTTGACCCTCCTGTGTCCAGACTTAACAAGGTGACCACTATTCCGGTGGAAGGGGCTCCTGCTTTCAAGGATCCTGCGGACAAGAATGCTGAGGCAATCGCCCGCTACCTATACACGGTGGTGGGCTCAGTAGTGCGTCCAGCGGTGGCTGGGGCCCTGGTGTCTCAGACACTTACGGAGTGGGGAAAAAGGCTGCTCCAGGGGTTAAAGGCATGTCAGGCTCCCCCGGACGAGGTGACTCTGGCCGACCAGTTGGTACAAGGCCTTAAGTTTGTCTGCGAGGCAGACTTGAATACGATTCCCTTGCTGTCCAGAGCCTCGGTCTATGCTGTGGTGTTGGGCCGCCTGATCTGGCTAAAAGTGTTGGTCTGCGGACCAATCTTCTGAGAAGGCCCTGATGGATTTGCCCTCTGAGGGCGACAGACTTTTTGGTGCCTCTCTGGGTGACATTATCAAGGATGCCACAGGAGGTAAGAGCACGCTGCTCCCACAAGCCAAAAAGAGTAAGGAGCCACCTTCACCGCACACAAGCGCTTTTTTTTTCCCGTCCGCCCAGTACTGCAGGTAAACGTCCCCAGGCCGATAAAGCACCTGATGAGGGACAGAAGCGTCCCTGGTTTTGCAAATCCAACAAGCCTGCGGACAATTCTGCATCTGCATATAGGTCTCCCCCCGTCCATCTCTCGGGCGGGGGGACGTCTTCAAATTCATTGCTTGGTGGACATCTCTGATCCCCGACCGGTGGGTTGCGAGGTAATTCCCTCTGGGTAAAAGATAAAGTTCTCTCTTGTCCACGAGCAGATTTTTTCCCTCTAACCTCCAGCCGGCCCATCGGTAACCCCTGTTTGGGGCGGTTTGGGATCTGCTGACTCGCGGGTGATCTACCTGTTCCGTTGCAGGAACCGTTTCAGGGGTTTTTACTCAAATCTGTTCGTAGTGCCAAAGAAGGATGGGGTCCGTCCTTTCCTGGAC